>JAUTXW010003818.1:300000-645000 GCA_030620095.1 Kuschelorhynchus macadamiae | reverse complement strand
ATATATATATATATATATATATATATATATATATATATATATATATATATATATATATATATATATATATATATATATATATATATATATATATATATATATAGAGTTGATAGGACTTACAAAATGCTCTCTTAGTAAATTGATTGTGTCTAGGGCAGTACGATGTTGCGCTGTCCTGTTAAAACCAGTTCTCTTCCAAGTAACCAACATCAATTGCAGGCCAAAGAAAGTTTGTTAAAATTTTGTTAGTGCTCTGCGTTGACTGTTACAATATGTCTTTCTGCGTTTTCAAAAAAGTAGGTACCGATAATTCCGCAGGCATGCAAACCACACCATACAGTAACATTTATCGGGTGTAATGGCCTCTGGACTACTTTCTGGGGATTGTTCTCTCATCAGAAGCGGCAATTTTGCGTATTGACAACGCCATTAAGCCTCATCTGAAAAGATGATTTGTTTTCCAGAATAGGCATTTTGTTCTAACTGCAAAAGCGTCCAATCTTTAAACGTTTTCCATATATCATGGTCGGCAGGCTTGAGTTCTTGGGTTAAAACCATCTTATATGGATGTAGGCCCAAATTTTTCTTCAAAATGTGCCATCTTGACATCGGCGAAAGGCCTACTTATTTAGAACAGCGCACAGCGAAAATACATTAGCATTCGCGTTCACGCTTTCCCTTACAGCAGCGTTATTTTCAGCACTCCGTGTGAAATCCCGTTCAAACTTGGCAATTGTGCACCTGATAGCGAGTGTAGAAGGCAGTTCACGTTGGCCAAAATCTTCTCGAAGAGCACGATAACAAGCTCTAACCGATCGCGCATTTTCGTAGTACCTATGTACGATAACAAGACGTTGCTCTTTAGTTAAACGATTCAGTGAAATGTCGGAATATTCTATGCACAAATTACGCTTGATTCGCGTTATAACCATTAACACTGGGCATATGACCTTGGAAAGTTCTGCCTAACTGAGGTATTATACCCCAATTAATGTACAAAAAAGCTCTACAAGTACAGCTAACCACCACGTCTCTATCTTTATTAATTTCGAAGATAGCCCACTGGTTAAATGATATACTCAACAAAAAGTTTTATTTAAAAAAGGTCAAAATAATGTATTTTGCAATTCTTGTATGCCAAAAAAGTGTAACGAACAGTATTGTTTTATAGCATATATCTTAAATCATATATTACAACGGCAGAACAATGTACATCTTAGTGCGTTATTTGATAATTTTCATTAACAGTAAAGTGGTACATGCAGCTGTCCATCGTTTTGCTGTGGTTTAACCTCACTTTTTTATAACTTGTAGAAGAAGCAGTTGATATTTTTAGTGTCTAAACCTAGTTTAAAAGTAGTTGTCGCTAGTGAAATTAATCTTCAGTTTGCTGCACAAAAATAAGAATAAAATACAAATTTAATAAAAGTGATATTAAAAAATATCACCTTTATTAAATTTGTAATTAGATACAGTAAAACCTGTGTAAGCCGGTAACAAACAGTCGTTTTTAAGTTTCGCCGACTGGAAAAGGTCTGGGCATGAGTTTACGTTTTACGTTTACATACGAAAGTTGTTTTGGGAAAATTTGTCGACCCGATCGCGATACCTAAAATTATTTTCTCTTATGTAGGCTTTTTATATTTATTGTTTTATAGAATGTATTTTAATTTTAATCATTATTTCATTATTTTACATTTGAAATGATGAATAGATATGCAAAATAAACTTATATATAAATATATATATATATATATATATATATATATATATATATATATATATATATTTGAAGTTAAATTGTTAAAAAATACAGCAATGACTTCAAATTCTCACGTTAGAATAATTTTCACTTATTTAACATATTTTTTATATACATTTCATAAAATATTTTTGGGTTTTGGTTCTGTTACATCATTTTGCCAAATATGCAAAAAAAGTTTGGAAAAATAATGTAGTGTATTATACACTATTTTTCCTTGGTTTTTATATAAGCTAAGCTAGGGAATTATATATATATATATATATATATATATATATATATATATATATATATATATATATTGCACATAAATTGCTGTATATTAATACACTCCCACAAGGGACTGCATTAATATGACAATATGCAGCACTAATTATTAATTATTATTTTGTTTGAACTTGCACATACAAGTTAATATCATTGTACCATATTTATATATAAACAAGTTTATTTTTGAGAAGTTGTTTATTTTGACTTCTGAATTGTTAGATTCAAACAACCATGTCTTCCTTTCTAGCAGCACTTCTATATAAAATCGTGTTCATGGCTTATCTTGTCGAGATTTCATGAATTGTTATTATTTTTTTACAGAATACTTGCAAAAAAGAAGATCAAAAATTACCACCTGAATTAGCTGAAAAAATTGCCACGGCAGTTGATGGCAATTTGCGAAGGTCTCTTCTAATATGTGAAGCATACAAGGTCGAGCATGGTAGTTTTAGTGTAGACAAAGACATTCCCGAACCCGATTGGAAAATGTTTATAAAGAAAACGGCTAATTTGGTCACCCACAAACAGAACATAGAGAACTTGATGGTTGTGCGTGAACATTTGTATGAGCTTTTGGTAAACGGTATTCCTCCGGAAATAATACTTAAAGAGTTACTTACAGCACTTATTTTAAAATGTGATAAGATGATAATTCCTGAGGTTGTTCATGAAGCAGCAGTATACGAGTACAGGATGACTCAAGGCAGTAAACATATCGTCCATCTGGAAGCTTTCATTACAAAGTTTATGTGTCTATACCAAAGAAACTTAAAAAACCTTATGGACGGTCTTTAAATATTTTCAAATAGTATTTTTAAATTTAAGGCTATTTTCCTGTCAATTTATATAGTTTCGGTAAAATTATAATTTTGATTGTTTTTGTACTGTTTAGGTTTAATCATATAAAATATTTGTATGCTCAATATTCTTTTTTTCCGGCATAAGTGGGTAGAATAGCAGAAAAACACCCTCAGACATATCAACTTTGCGTTTTAGCGTCTCTAGGTACCAAAAAAACATGTTTCCCAATTTTCGTCAGTCTGGCTGTACGCGACAAAGCAAAATTGACTACATATTTTGCTCAAGACTCGAAGGGATGAACCTGCAAAATTTTGGAAAAAATCCAATATAGCGGAACAAAATGGAGGCATAATTTCAGGTTAAAAAAATCAATTAGGGACTAATTTTGATATTCATAATCCATTATGACGGCTAATAAGATATTTAAGATGTGATTGTCACGAAATTACTTATCCAATTGACTGCAAATTTAGTATGATAATAGAGGTTAAGAAATTTTGGAGCAAATCGGCATTGCTTTTAAATGTAATCTATGTTCCGTAAATTTTTTCTTAATATTTCAGTATGTTATTGTCGATGCTATAAGAAAACTTTTTTGACATTGCACCATACCCCGCAAGCCGGTTATCCTCGCCATGGGTGTCTTGACTTGGAAAACCCAAATTGCCATTTATTATATTTTATCCCGTGGAATCCGAAAGTGATGCGTGAAAAACAACTGAACATCAAATAAAACTGCTAAGGCTCATTTTGATATTTTCTTATAAGGAATACAATTTTTTTATGTGATTTTTTGTTTTCTGTTATATGTTTTTGGTACTAGTATTGATACCGCTTCCTGTTCAACCTTTGACGGTATCTACTTAAATGTTATGACAAAGAAAAAATCCAACTTTAAAATTGTGACAGTTTTTTTATTTTCGACGAATTAGCAAAAATTAACTTTAAAAAATGAAATGGAAGAAAGTTTTTTTTTTTAAATTTATATCTTATTGATAAACTAAACTTTATAAATATAGTCACTGTAAACAGAAAATTGGTTTTACGTATAAATTTATTAACTATTAAAAGATATTTTGATATGTTTGATATGTTCTCTGTTATTTTTAAAACAGGGCTTTTTAATATTTCCAGAGAGGCGCTTATAATGTTTTGATCCTGGTTAATTCGATTAATTTCATTTACAAATTTTTGCTGGAGCTTCCCGATATTTCTGTTGGGCCCTTGATATATGTAATACATTCTTCAATTAGCATCCATCGCCAACTCATTATTCCTCGGCGGCCAATCCACTCATAACGACTAATCAAATATTCTAGGTTTGAATTGGCAACTCTGCTAGGAGGTCTTCGATATCGTTTTAAAGAAACTGTAAACATCTTTGGCCTTTAAAGAGCCGCGACAACGGAGGTCCAATAATTTGATTTGCATACCAAACCAAAAATTATTACTGTACCACGTTTTGATATATATATATATATATATATATATATATATATATATATATATATATATATATCGGCTAAGTTTAAAATATCAAATGTCGACTATCCATCCGTAAATATATTTTAAAATCATGAGTCATTTTCCACTTTCCTGACAAGCTAGCGAAGAATATTCTAATCGTATGTAGGTTTAAAGTATTTTATAATCTTTATGTAATCCAATGTTCTCTACTATAAATATACTGAGGGCGTAATTTCGGGTCGCGGGCCGTAGGTAAGAAATAAGTAGGTCGTAGTGAATAAAAAATCGATAAGAATAATCACATTTTTTTATTTATTAATTATAATAGCATAATCAAACATATAAAAACCAATTTAACAAAAACAAAAAGAAAAATCAAATGAAAATTAATGAGAGACTTGGGTTTGAAGCTGAGAAACAAGATGATCAATATTGGGATCAAAATCACTAATACATAGGCGCAAAGTGTTTTCTAAATTAATATCTGTAAGTCGAATACGATGCTTATTTTTGTTAATTTTCATGATTGAAAAAAACTGCTCATATTTATAAGTGCTACCGAATGTACAAATTTTTTTTCGTGCGAAAACTCGGCTATGTATACTTTTCTTTGGAAAGGTATGTTCTGTAAAATTTGCTTAGTTCCATATCATCAAATTTAGATTTCAAATATGAGTCTTCTTGAAGCTCTATCAACTCCATTTGTAGGTTCAAGACTGGTCGGATAACGTGACCCTGCCCGATCATTCGAGTCGTATACTTTTTGTTCAGACGTAAGATAGAGGGTAGATGGAAAACTACCACGGGAACATCCAATACCCCCGGCCTGGTTACCGGTATGAATGGCAGCGTGGAAAGTGAAATTAAATTAAAAATTTAGCACTCTTCCCTTGTTGGATTTTTAACCAGTAATATTAACTGGAGACTTGAAAAGTCATTCACCCACCTTGGATTCGTACCCAGGACCTGCCAGACCAACTACAGTATAAACTGAAAGATTTACGCTCTCGGCCACCGGCTGGCTAAAAATGATTTAAACTGGCGATGGTTAAGACCGCGGGATCTAATGAAACTGATGGTACTTACTACCACATCCATAACGTTCTTCAGAATGGACTTAGAGCACAAATTTTGTTGGTAAATAATGCAATGCAGAATTATTAAATCGCATTCTTGCACGTTCATAGCGGTTGCTCTTTCCTTCAGAATTCCGATAAAACCTTTTCGTGAAAGGAACATTGAAGGCACACCATCTGTGCAGACTCCAACTAATTTACACCACTGAAAACCATATTGCTCAAAATTACTTTGCACCTCGGCAAAAATGTCTTCCAGTAGTGGTACCTTGTAGTGCCCCCCCCCCTTACGTGGGAAGTAAAAATCTAAACATATGATCAAACGTTTTTATAATCAGAACTAGGTAATCAGTTTTAAGATAAAAGCAACCTTTTCCTTTTAGGTTCATTTTCGAACGTTTTTAAAAATAACCGTATAAATGACCATAAGTCGCCGAGCTATAAAAGTGATATATTTATAAATGACCGATCATTTGCCAACACTACAAATTTGTCCCGATTGATCTAGCTAGCATGAAGCCGTGCTCAGGTGTAATTCTATCTTTGCCATATTTCAAAATTTTTTTATATATAATTTTTTTAAAAAATTTACCCCGAACGCAAAGCTTATTAAAAGGTCTATAGTTATGAACATCATATTTGTTTCCGTTTTAAAATATAGGTCTTATGTGAGAATATTTCCACTTTGATAGAAAAACACCGGTCTGGAGAGACGTGTTAAATATATGTAATGATGGACTTAATAAAACTATTTTACTTTTTTTAATCAATATAGCTGAGATATTAGCAGGGCTCATCATAAACATATAAGCAAGGGGAGACACAAACCTTTCATTCATAGATACCGTTTTTTTGTGTATCAATCATTGCCCATGTGTTAGACAAAGACATGAGAGAGAGAACGTCAACATTCCGACTTCAAGCATTGCTGTGGAAGATTTTCGACCAGAGAGTTTTTGGAGCCAGCAGCGCCAGCGACTCGGTTTTTGTGGAAGATTTAAATTTTAAATTAAATTCAACATCAACATGTTTTGTATTAAAATGCTTTATTATGCTTTATTTATTTAATAGTACTACTGATTCTATAATGAAACCATGACAAAGTGAATATTTACACGCGGACGCCGCGTTACATACTGGCTGATTTTAAATTTTTGAAGCAACAAATTAGGAATAGTAAAGTGGAACCCAATTTAGTTTCGCACATAGTCACTGAGTATACTGTCTTCAAATATTTTTATTGGGCGCCATTTTGTTCCACCATCACCACCATGGTCCACCAGTCTGTTCGCGGCATAATCTAATAACTAATAAAATTACTTAATAGATAATATCTCAGCTATATTGATTAAAAAAAGTAAAATAGTTTTATCGAGTCCATCATTACATATATATAATATATATATATATATATATATATATATATATATATATATATATATATATATATATATATATATATATATATATATATATATAGATATATATATATATATATATATATATAGTTACTAAAATTTGGTACGAATCCAAGATGGCAGAACAAAATGGCCGCTTGATAAAATATTTAAAAATTCCGCTTGAAATTACTATTTATTGAACGCATATCAAATTGTGTGCTCTAACTAATTATGGTATTGAGAAGAACTAGTAAAATTGTGGTACTAATTCAAGATGGCGGCCAAATAAATATGAATAATCGTGAAAAAAAATCACCCTCTCAGGTTTTACGTATTTTCAGGTTTTAGCGTCCCTAGATTGCGAAAAACATTTAAAATGAGAAAAAACACTAGTCTCGGTCTCAGACAGATAATTTTACGTTAAAAAAATATTTAAAACGTTACTCGTGTTTCGACCCTTCGGTCATCATCAGATTCCTAATTCAGTGTTAGTCTCATATCTAAAATGTGTAGTCGTTATTAATTTTAACATACAGTGCTCGTGTGGATTTAAGGTAAAGTGATTTTTTTTATATTTTGTTATTGATAGTCATGAGGATTTTTCTTGATTTATTTTAGGTCAGAGAATGACCGGAAGGTCGAAACACGTGGAACGTTTTAAATATTCTTTTTACCGAAACATTATTTGTCTTGGACCGAGATTAGTGTTTTTTATAATTTTAAGTCTTATAATCAGGTCTCTTAGAGAAAAATGGACGATTTCTTTGAATTGCGAAAAACATATTTTCTCAATTCTGTCGGTCTGTCTGTCGGTCCGTCTGTACACTAAAAAACTACTTGCCCGATTGACTTCAAATTATGGTCAAAAATTAAGGGTCATGTGGGAATGACCGAGGGAATAATCTGGTAAAGTGCTACTTCACCAGGAAAAATAAACAAGCAAACACCTAACTATATTATATATCTCTTAAAAGTCTTAAAGTTTTTACATTAATATATTCACCTAATTGGCAAAAAGTAAACTGTAGATCTCGAATAAATATTTTACTTGACCTTTCACCTTTATTATAACCTTGACTTTCAAACTTTATTATAACAACTATAACAGTGGCGCAAACCGCTTCGACTTTGCTGGAGGTGCTATGTTTAGTTTACGATTTTCCTAGTACGTTGCCATGACAACGCGTTCGCGATGACGTCGACCGCATGGAAGATTAATGTTAACCAGCGCCATTCACCGCTCTCGGAGAATTGTCGTGTCGTTCAGTTTGGGGTGGTTGTTTACTTTTATTTTCGCGGATTTCGCTGCAACCGGTTAGTTCCTTTGCAGTTTACTTGACTGTTTTGTGTTATATTTATTTATGGTGTTGTTACAACTTTATTGGATGTCGGGTTTATTAATTTACATTATTGATGAATCCGATCACGGATGGGGTTTGCATTTTGTTGGAAATTCCATTTAATCGATGGAAGGAACAAGATCAGAGTTTCAATCGTCATCCTGGTTTTCGGCGTTCAAATGGTTATGTAGTAGTCAAATATTACAAAACTTGTTTCGCTGGCCTTGTTTACTAGTTTCCAATAAATATTCAGTGTGGAATAAGGAAGGAGTTGCAGGTATGTTAAATATATGAAGGTCTTTACATAAACATGAAGCCTCGGCGGAGCATTTAAAAAGCGAATTAATGCTAAAAACATTTGTAAAAAATCAAAGCATTATGGCTGACACTTTTAAAAAAAATGCTAAACTATATAAAATACATTTTAACGAAAACGTCCGATAAAATAGACTATTTATGTGCTTGATAGTTGACGCAGTTTTGTACCTTGCAAAACAAGAGACAATAAAAAGGGGGAACTTTAAAAAGCTTTTAGGTTTATTAATATCGAGAACTTCCCAAGAACTAAAAGATCATCACAAAAAAATTAAAAATGTTTTTACTGATGACTCGAAAACTATTCAAAACGAAATAGTTAATTATTAATTGAATGCATTTCTGGTTATTTAAATCATCATGTAAAAAATAAAATCATGAACACACAGTTTTTTCTGTGCAAGTGGATGACACCACTGATATTACGCAAACCTCCCAGTGCTCCATAATTTTAAGATACGTTAATTCAGAAGGTTCAGTAGTCGAGAGAATCCTAGGATTTTATAATGTCAGCTCCGAAAGAAGGTCGGAGAATCTATATTCTCTATTGGATCAAATTTTGGACCAATTTGACTATAAACATAAATTAATAAGGTAATGTTACGATGGCGCAAATGTGATGTCTGGCCATCTAAATGGCTTTGAAAAAAAAGGAAAAAGCGCCTCAGGCTGTATTTGGCCTGATGCAGCAAAGTTTAAAAATATTTCTAAATGTCGAATTTTTTTGCAAGCATTAGTGGTATTCCCTCATTTTTTCATTACTCAGCCAAACGAACCTATGCTCTTACATCTGCATCTACGAGGCGTATACCAACAATTACAAACTCGTTGGTCTTCAAATTCGAAGTTAGTAAATGTGATTGTTCAAGTTGCGTTCTTCAAAAAAAATCGTTTGACATTCATTTTTGCATATCCAATATAAAACGCTGTCGTGAGGCGCTCTGTAAAAAAAGAAATGAACATTGTTTTAATACCATGTTTGATAAAGCAAATTCTATTACAGAAATAAATCATTACAAACGTGAGCTTGCTAAGTTTTCACCTGAAGAAATTAGGGCTAAGTATAGAACCCTTTTTTTATGAAATATTGGACCATATTTTAATGAAAATGACACTAAGCTTTCAAGACTCTGAAAAACTTACATTTTTATGTTTATAATATATGTTCATATGTTATAAATAAATTTGCTGCTATGAAGGATAAGAGAATTAATTTAGCATATAAAATGTAGGTAAGTCGTAAAAAATATTCTACCCCTTCCACATATAAAAAAAATTGTGGAAAAAAGTTATTGCGATATTTTCTTGCTTCATTTGCACTTACTTTTTCACCCGCGAGCCGCCACTGCATTCTGGATAAAATCTAAAATGGCGAATATATGTGAATGAATATGAAATGTTAAAAAAATTATTACTAAAAAACTACTTATCCAGTTTATCTCAAATTTTGCGGAAAAAATTAAGTATTGTGGGAAAATTTTGGTCCGAATCCAAAATGGCGGCTTAATAAAATATTTAAAAATTCAGTCTGAAAAAACTCCTTAATGGATTGACTTGAAATTGTGTGCAATAACTAATTGTGGTATAGGGCTCAGAGTAAAACTGTGGTATTAATTCAAGATGGCGGCCAAATAAAATATACATAATCGTACAAAAAAATATCCCTTTATGGTCTTACATATCAGGTTTTAGCGTCCCTAGATGCCAAAAAATATGTTTATCAATTCCTTCGGTCCGTCTGTCTGTCTATCAGTTCGCGGCATAGTTTAAAAACTACTCATCAGAGCCACTTCAAATTTTACTCAAAAATGAAGGATAATATGGGGATGACCTGGTAATATTTTGGTAAAATCGAATATGCCGGAACAAGATAGCAGCTTAGAGAATCGTTAAAAAAATTATTACTAAAAAAACTTATTATTTCCTCAAATTTTGCACAAAAAACAAGTGTTACGTAGCAATAAACTGATTGGTGACAATATTGGTATGATTATACTTGTTTTAAATTATGTCCAAAAATCAAGTGTGGCATAGGTAGAAATCGGTAAAATATTGATAGGAATTCAATATGATGGAACAAAATGGCGCCCAATAAAAATGTTAAATGTGCTATGTGCTGAACTAAATTGGGTCACACTTCACTCTTTCTATTTTATACCGTCATTTTGAATTCGTGTTAATCCCTGTATCATATTCAATTTTGCTGCAAGATAATAAGTCAATTGAATAAGAAGATTTTTTACATTGAATTTTTAGACATTTTATTTGGCCGCCATTTTGTATCTCCGTCTTGAATTCGTACAACAATTTTATCAGTTAATCTCTATATGACCTTTAATGTCCAAAACTTAAAATTTATCTAATAAGTAGTTTTTTAGACTAATTTTTTTAAAATAATTTATTAGGCCGCCATTTTGTTCCGTCATATCCGATTTTTACCAAAATAATACTAGGTCATTCCCATATAACCCTTAATGTTTTTAAAAAGTCAATCGGGTAAGTAGTTCTTAGCTACCCCGTGAACTGACAGACAGACAAATAAGAATTGAGAAAACATATTGTTTGGCATCTAGGGGCAGCTAAAACTTAAATATATGTATGTAAAACCTGCAATGTTTTTATATATTTTTGAGTTCATCCAAGTTTAATTTTCCTAAAACAGTATTTCTGGTGAACGATTTGCATAATTTACTTCAGAATTATAGAAACGAAAATTTTGCTTTAAAATTATTTCAAATAATATAATAATTTTTATCTGAAAGTAATAATAAAGCATATAATTAGTTGCAAATAACAAACAAATAAAGCATGCCGTTACCCTAGGTTTCGACACCTCTTCCTTTATCTTAAAATTATAGAAAAATAAATTTGGATTTAAAATTATTGCAAAAAATATAATAATTTTTAGTTTAAAATATATTAATAAAGCAAATAATTAATTGCAAATAACAAACAAATAAAACATGCCATTACCCTAGATTTCGCCAGTTCTTGAAAATATACTACCAACAGCACCCCTAAATTCTAAAATAGCAACAAAATCTTATATTTACTGTATTTTAAAACGTTTCTATTATTCAATAGACTCTTGCAACAGTTCTTTATCTCGGACTCGGATTCAAATATATTTTATAACTGATATGTCTGACCCCTTCTCAAGCTTGTGTATGACCCAATCTGTCAGGTATTATTTTTAATTTATATCAAGTAAATCTGTTATTAAAACGATTTACGAAACTAGTGCATTAAAAATGTACAGATCTTGTCATCGTACTGAAATATACTATTTGCAAAACGAATGTTTTGTAAATAGTATATATATATATATATATATATATATATATATATATATATATATATATATATATATATATATATATATATATATATATATATATATATATATATATATATATATATATATATATATATATATATATATATATATATATATATATATATATATATATATATATATATATATATATATATATATATATATATATATATATATATATATGTAAAAACTTAATTAGCCTTTTCTCGATTACATACGTAAAAGTTATAAAATTGAACGATACTGTGGCAAAGTATATTACAAAGAATTCTATAAAATTGGCAAGTTTAGTTGATTAACACGGTATACTATAAAAATTTTAATAAAATTTGCTAATTTTGTTAATTATCAAGCCTTGATCGTAAATGAATTATTTAGTTACAAATGCAGCTCATAAGAGAAGACAACAAACACTTCGTTATTTATTGCCTATTTATTTCCAAGGACCACTATACGTAATTATCGTAGACAACTCAACGGTTGGCATTTCTATAGAGCGCTGGTTCTGTAAATAAGTTTTACTCTTTTACAAACTAAAAAATTTCGGAGATTTAAGTTATTGTAAATTTTGTGTTAATATTAGATCAATAAAACTCATTGATTGATGTATTGTACATCAAGATGTACTAGACCATAGACATAATTTAGAAGTACACAAAGATGTTCTTAATAATAAACAACCATTCATTCACATTCATACCATTAACATTAACTTATATTTAAAGCAGACAAAGAATATTTATTGTAAATATTCTGCAACAGTTGATTGCAAACAAAAATCAAATATCTAGCAAACATTTTCAAAGCAGAAACACACTGTATGAAGAAAAAGTTTTACTCTAGTCTTTAAGGTTTTTACCACTCTTCTTCAACCAACTGAAGATCACGACGACAGTTTATTTTTAGACGAACTGGGCTTAACTGATATCCAACAATTTGTGTAATTAAACTGGTCAGAATAATTTTCTTTTGAAAATTACTAAGAATTGCTAAATCTACTCTCACATAGCCTTAACTGAAGGAATTGCTACGGAACAAAAATGAGTAGAAATGAGTACGGAAATAAAATCCCTGCTGGGTCAGAAAGAAATAACTAAATTCACTGTTTTACTTTTATTGAACTGAATAAAATAACAAATTGTTTTGGGGACCTGTGATATAGGCCTAAAGAGAGAACAAACTTCTATCAACCAACACTTAATCCGTATTTGAATAAAATATATTTGATTTCTTAGCTTTTAAATTCGGCTAAAAAATAAGAATATTATGTCAGATGAGACTAGACACTAATTCAATTAATTAGAAGTGAATAAGATCTTAAGGACTTAAATCGATCGCACGGACACAGCGAGTCGCAAATGGCCTGTAAAGCTAGTCACTTTCAACGTCTAACTAACTACTGCTAATTGCCGATTGTTTTTAACAATAAAAACAAGAGGTCTTGTTCAAGTTTTAACTGCCATACAATCTTATATCTGCAACCACGCTGGCCAATCACTAGACAGATAGTTCAATGTGCTTCCTATTCCTATTGGTTCGTCCTTTATTTACGCGGAGTATAAACAAGTTTTGTTGAAAGTTCAATGTGAGCTTCCTGGCATCGTGGTGGGATTTTCGGCTTGACATCCGACGTATGTGTGTTCGAGAATCCCCGGTCATGCGGATTACTTTTTTAGTTTTTTTAACAAAAACTTATATTTATTAAAAATGCAGATTAAGTTAGGTCTGATATAAAGAAAGCGCGCAGTAGCACGCCAACTAAAGTTCGAATCTATTAAAACAAGGATTTTTTTACACAAGCTATACTGTTGGGTGGACCCGTACCGTTAGCATTAGGTTAGCCCAGGTTCCCGATAAACCATCATTAAAGCTATACACCATAAAATCATTCTTAAAATGATCGCAAATCCGATTTGAAATACGCGCGCATTTTAAAGTGGTGTGATTAGCGGGCGTAGTTGCAGATTTAGGATCTTGTTTAAGTTCAAGTGGCCGGTCTTACCTACCCAAATAAATCGGACATGCCTTTCTTAGTTAAATGATATGGGACTATACGAAGTAAAAAGGATAGAAAAATATAAGCACATAGCTTGTACATATCGATCAGTGGCGAATTTAGGGGGAGGGTAAAACTGGCAAATGCCCCCTTAGAGCTACTAATCGAAGCAAAATGGTTGAAACTAAAAATAATTTTTTAGTACATTACCACGGTTTTATAAGCGAGAATTTTTTTAGTTGCCGCTGATTTTCATGGATGTTATCTTTATGTTGTGTTAACAAAAACCAAGGATCTTTTTTTGTTAGTCGCTAAACGATGTAGTTGTTTGCCCTCTCTCCCAGGACGGCATTCTAAATACGCCACTGATATCGGTAATGGAAACATTTTTTTATAGGATAAAAAATGCTTGATCAATTGGAGCGAGGAAGATAAAAATAATGTTTGGTTTTGATAGGGCTGGTTTATTTATTTTAAGTATTTTGCCGCTTTAAATGGGTTTTTAGAATATTTGTAGGATAAATAGTTTGAAGGAGTTGTTTACTCTTTAAAAGTAGGGTCGACGGTATATAAAACTGAAATAAGTGGCAGTGTTAAAAACACAGACTGTTTTTTATTATTTGCGATTTTTGCGTGCTAAAGTCTTGTTGAATTTTTCTTTACAGAATTTCTCTGTTAGAGGCGATATAAAGTTATTTTATGCACAGGATTTCTAGGAACAGCTTTGGATTTTGAAATTAATAGGTTGCCGCATGTTTTGCTGTAATATGAAAGGAATAATTTTAGTAATTATGAAACGAAAGTTGAATTTAACCGGAGTTAGAAATTCATTTAGATTGACTTTTGATGTACTAGGTGTACATATAATTATAGGCGTTTGGGAAAAGAGTTTTCTGAACAGTCATTACTGGCTAGCTTTTAAGTAAAAAAAATAACAATATTTTGTCATGTCCTTAGGTACTATGGTATATACAGGGTGATATCTGGTTATTGTGGAAGTTTGAAATTTAACATCTTTTATTTGTACTATTAAAAGATATGTTAGTAATCTAAGAATAATCTCACATTAAAAATCATCAAAGTGCCTACAAATATTTTTGATGGTAATTTTTTTTGTTTTATGCCTTCTAATTAATTGTACAATATTTTTATTAAATTAAAAAATAATACGCAATAATTTTATGTGTTACCCGGAGTAGTATAGCAGGGGCGGTCCTGCGACACCTCGATGGCATCTTGACCACCGATCGGTCCCAGGAGCTCTTCGGATCACCTGCCTGCAAGAAGCGTTTACCTGTCACCTTTTGTGCACCTGTCTTAAGCGTGACACCTGATTTGCACAGGTAGGTGTTATTTTTAAAAAAAAATTCCAAGAAGCGAGCTTCGCCGAGCCTCTCCTCGCCGAATTCCGTAATACTGAGAATTGTTTTTCTGTTAATTAAAATTAATATGTTCGACGTAAGACTAGAGGTCAGGTTCGCAGATAAGAAAAGGTCGAGTACCGAGAATGGTTTTTCTGTTAATTAAAATTAATATGTTCGACGTAAGACTAGAGGTCAGGTTCGCAGATAAGAAAAGTCGAGGATGTAGATAAGGAGATGTTTGTGTAGTATTGAGATGAGCAATGTTTGAATAAATACGTAAAATATTAGTTTTTGGAAAAATCCCGAGAATAGCTTATTTTCATTTTCGACGACGTAAGACTAAAGGTCAGGTTCGCAGATAAGAAAAGGTCGAGGATGTAGATAAGGAGATCTTTGTGTAGTATTGAGATGATCAATAATAATGTTTTAATAAATAATATTTGTTTAGAATAATAACGTATACCAGGTGATTAAAAATATGTATAGCACACATAATTAATATATATGTAAGCCTTCTATAAATGAATACAATTTTTATACCAAAGATGTAATTGTTCAGTTGAAAAAAAAATATTAATAAACACTTAAAACATACAGTAAAGTTATTAAAATTTTGTGATCCTTGTTTAGCGAATTATGTATTTGGTTTAAATAGTATTAGGTCTATGATTTTAATGTCAAAATAGAACAGTGCAAAAATATAGAAATTAAAATATAAAAAAAAAAACTACTACGGTTTATTTTATGTGTTGTTAGTTTTACTTAGTGGGTCTCGTAACTTGGACTATGGCAGGAGATTTTGTGTCTTGATATCCAGGGATTTAATTGTGCCTCTGGATTTATTCTGTGTATGATGGAACTCGTTGTTCAAATTTTCTTTTCAAACCACCATATAACAAAAGCATGTTAAAAGGCCAGGATTTAAAAACGATATCTTATCTCGAAAACTCATATCATGGTCTAATATGGGAGTCTGGTTTAGTAGACTTGAACGAAATAGCAAATGTCTTAGGACATGTGATGAAAAATTATGATGCCCCAAAAATATACGTCAAAGGAGATGAAAAGGTGAATTTTCTAAGAAAATTTGTAAGTGCGGAAAATTTTTTTAAAATACCTCTGGAGAGTGAACCGAAGCTAAGCAAGTTTAAGAAAGTTCCCGAATGTCACTTTCACAAGGATCTATATTCCAGGATCCATACCAAGTTGTTATATAGTTATAAATACTGCTTTTCTGTTTGAACATAAATAAATTATTTGTAGAAAACATGTAAATAATATATAATAAATAAAACGTACATGAAACAAAATTATTTTATTAAGTCACTCTACATTAATTTTATCTATCCAGCTATTATGCTTATCGCTGAAACCTAACCATTTTACAAATACTTTATTGTTTTTACGTTTTAACACCTTTTCCACTGAATAAATGTCTAAATATTTAACTTTTTGCAATTGAAGTTCATAGAATTCTCCCTTGATGTCTTGTTTTTCTGCATCTTGAAGTAGGTATGTCACTGGATTTGTAAGTTGAACTTTTTTTAATGTAAATTCGGTTTGGATTTATACAAATTTGTAGTTATAGTGTGTTATGAGTATAGGTTTGTTAAATAAAAAAACATGACATATTTTAATATTTTATTTAATATTATCAGATGATCCGAAACCTTTATTTCCCCTTAATGTCTCAAAAAAAATACTGTTAGTCGATACAAAAGTGCAATTAATAGATTTTTTTTGATAATGATTTGTGCAATTTTGTCTGATTTGCAAATTTTAAATGCGATATTTGAATGATTAAACAAAACTTTAAATACATTCTTGATCAATGATGCCCGCTCCGACTTCGATTCCATATTTGTAGCTTAGGCCCGATCTTGAATGGATTTCAGCGTAGAATCCTTGTGGTATTTCAATTTGTATGCCTGTGCCAATTTTTGCCCTTGATGATGGTTCAATGGTGTAGTCTTCTACACTGAAAAGATCGAATCCAGCCGCTTCAGAGGTAAATTGTCTAGGAGCTAGAGCCTCTGGGTGTGTTTTTTTCTTAATTTAATCTGAAAAGAAAAAAAGTAAATTTAGTTATTATACGAAGTAAATATTGGCATTCAACAAATTTATTAATTTAATACCTGCCTGGATATTTGGTTTTGTTGTTGTTGTTGATGATGAGACTGATGTTTTATTCGTTCTGATCTACGAAATTCCCTTTTTACACTTTTTGAAGCACCTATCGGACTTTGTCGCAGTACCAAATGGTTGGATACGTAACGGATAAGATCATAAGTTTCGAATGTTCCATCTTCATCCCTACTAGAATCAACCAATTGTGATGATGATGGTACTGCTGTTGTTGTTGTTGTTGGTGCTGCTGTCAACGATGACGACGACGACGACGACGACGACGATGATGATGGTGCATCAAAAAGTTTGGTTCTTGGTGTAGTCATTTTTTTTTATTTATTCTAAAAAAAATTAAAAAAAATAGTAATTTTTTTGTATATCCTATTTATTATAATATTTTTTGATATATTTAATTTTTTAGAATATAACCTTTTAATATTGTTGTTTACTTTTTGTTCTAGGTGCTTTATTCGAAACAGATAATAGATAAATTAAAAAATTAAAAAGATGAATATTGCTTTTTTAATTATGTAAATTTCAGTTTTAAGGAAATCCTTATGGTAAAGTATCTGTATATTTGTAATTGACGATTCTTTTATCGTCGTAAGGATTTAGAGCAACTTTTGTCTGATTAAATGTATAAACTTTATGTAATTTTGATACAATAATTTTTTGATTAACATTATTACAAGTATTATTAAAAATACGTTGATAATAGTCATCAAAAGTTATTGTTTTAAGTGCAGTTTTATTAATTCCCTTTGCTTTTTTAATAATGTTATAATTTTGAATAAAATTATCAATTTCTTTTAAATCTATTCCTAAATTCTAACATAATTGTTCCATTTAGATCATCTTTCATTAATCCTAAATTTTTTTACTTTTTGAGGGCATATTATATATACGTTGTTATAAGGATAATCTAAAGTATCAAATAAATGAATATCTTCTTTAATATATTGATAGATATCGTCAACGAGAAAAAAAATGATATATTAAAGAATCGGTATCTGTATACAAAAGTTTTGCGTTAGATCCAAATTTATTTTTTATATAGTTACAATAAAAGTCATAAAGAAACGTTTTTTTGACAGATCCAAAAAAAATGCTAAAACCTACAAATATTGGTTTCATTTATTTTTACTTCTAATCGTGACATTTCGATAAGAACAATGTCATTAGAAATACAAGTACAACTATGAAAATTTGGTTGTCAAATATAAAAATTTGCTCCAAATCTACCATTCCATCTTGTTACTAACTTAATATCATTATGTTTGGGTAGGTTTTCTATGGTTTTTCCAAAAAAAAATTTTCAAAATCATTTTTACTTTCTTTTCGTAAATTTGTATTTAAATCAATATATTTTTTTTAACCAACATTATTAATCAAATTTTAATTTTTTATCTATTTCTATTATTTTTATTCCTAATTGTAAAGCTAATTTTAAATTTCGATAATGAATTACATATTTTTGTTTTAATAAAAAATGTAGTTAGCAATTTTGGAAGTTTTCATTTTGGTGGACATAAATGTTCCGGACAAAGTGGCAAATCTTTATGTAATTGAAAAAGTTCTCTAGGATATTCTATATCAACTTCAAATATATATCCAATGGCGCTATCGTCAGCAATATTTTAAAATAACATTAGGTGTAAAATTATTTGGATTACTCCATTTAAAATTTTTTTGAGGTAATGGTAAACTCATTGCTGCACCATATCAATTATTAACATTAAAATACATTAAATAAGATTGAGTTAATTTTGAATCGTATGATGTTTCCATATATTTATTATTAGCTTTACCATATCTATTCGAACATTGAGATATACCTCCTCGAATACCTCTTTCGATAAATAAAAGCACGTCAATGTCAGTTAGTAGTAGTTCTATACTTCGATACCTTGTGACAAAACGATTTGATAAGTTAAACCTGGAACTGTATAGGTCCACAATGCATCTAGTTCATATGTTGTTAGACACATATCTCTAAAGTTTTCAAAAATATCAGCCAAAAGTAAAAAACTTCAGTTTTAAGGTATAATTCTGCATATTCTTGTAAATTGTTGATATTAAAAGTATTCCAAAAACGGTTTGAGCAAAACAATATTCATCTTGTGACATTTTTACCACTAATGGAACTTTAAAATTCGTTATTTGATGTATAAAAACTTTTAGGAATATTTTTTAATCATTAGGTAAATAAGCGGATAAATTGTTAATACTGGAAGACTAAATAAAAGAAGAAGAATAAATCTACAAGAATCCAGAAATCTAAAATTAATATTTGTATTTTCTATATATTTTGTAAAAGAAATATATCTTTCTTTATTAATGGGTAATAAAATAATTTTACACACTTTTTATTACGTTTTAAATTGTACCTAAAAAATAACAAGGGTCTGTTGAAAAGAAAATTAGTTTGGGAAGATGTGGATTCTTGTTTTAATGGGAGGGTAAACTACGAAATTTAGTTTCAAACATATTATATTTGAAAAAATATAAATTTTAAGATAAATACATTTCTTATGAAATGTTTAAATGGAATAATACAAAAAACTCAAACCTCTCCTATTGTATAAGAACAAAACCATTACTTACATTTACATATGCAACTACGCAGTAGAAATGATTACTTAATTCGTAAATAGAATATATTTTTTATATAAGGTGTAAAAACTTATTTCTTTAATTGTGGGTTAATTTGTTAACTTTATTATTATGGATTCACTGAAATTATCTTATGTATTATAATAAAATCTAATTCACTGCAACAACTTAAAAAAATATGTATGTACCCAGATCCCTATTCAACTATTCTAATAGACTTCAGTCCATTATAAAAATGGGTGTTAATTCTGAAATTAGCTTACAGACTCTTGATCAGTTGGTTAGTAAAGTGCTACATAAAATCGAGCAGGTAAGCAGATTAATTAAAAAAAGATGAATATTTATTTTGGATAAAATATTTAAATAAAATAATAAAATTAATTAATAACTGTCAAAAAAAGTAAATCAAAATGTATTGCAAATTTTTCAAAAATTTAATCAAGTTTAACTCATTTAACAAATTATAAGGAAAATTTTAAAAATCAAAAAAGAATAAAATTTAGTCGTTCTGCTCTATTTAAAAATAATTAAAAAAAAAAATTATTATGGCAAGATATTGAATCGTGTTTTCACGAACGAATACGAACAGGTGCTATTATAAACTTAAATATTAAAGATCCAACAATTTTTTTAAATAAAGCATACAAAAGTTTTTCAATCCAGATAAAAAAGGAATTAAAAAAAATCTATTAAAAGTTAATATTATATTTTCCGCAATGTTTATTAAACCACATAATTTGGAAACTGACATAAAAACATTTTTCTACAAAAAACGAAATTATTGACAATAATACTGCTCTAAAAGAAATTGGTATACTGAAAATGTGAAAAATAAAATTTAAAAAAAATTGGAAGAATTTCAAGAAAGAGATTCTTGCGTTATATGAAATTTTACATTTAAAAGTAAATATAAATAATTTTACCCCTATAAATGTTGACCTTTCAACTTACACAGAAATTCCTCAATTTCTTAAAAATACAAAGGAATTATTAAGATTAAAAATAATGATCAATATTGTTTTTATGGTCAATTGTATGTGCTTTATATCCAGTAAGTGATAAAAAAAACAAAAATATAAACAGAACATCTTCTTATCATCATTTTAGTGAGGTATTAAAGTATGATAACATTGAATTTCCCATATGCATTAAAAATATATTAAAATTTGAAATATTAAATAGATTATCAATTAACATTTTCACTATAAAAAAAATCTCAAATTGTTCCACTGTGTTCAAGTCAACAAAGTTATTCTCCAAAAATAAATTTATTAATGATTCCTTGTAATAATAAAATAGATTATTTTAATGATGAAAATAACTATACAAATATATATCATTTTGCTTTTTTTAAAGATCTATCACGTGTATTAAACCAACAAATGGGAAATATAAGTCACAAAAAATGGTTTTGTGAAAGATGTTTAAATCACTTTAAAACTGAAGAAAATCTTCAAAAACATTTAATTTGTTGTAAAACTATGAATAAAACCAAAATAACTTTACGATCTGATGATAACAATATTTTAAAATTTACAAATTTTAAATTTAAACAAAGAGTTCCTTTTGCAATTTATGCCGATTTAGAAAGTATTTTAGAGAAAATAAATCCAAACACAATTAATTCAAAGTCTACTACTACTACTACAATATATAAAGAACATAAAGCTTTCAGCATTACATATTATTTTAAATATAATAATTCTTTATCATATTTTATAAATATTTGCAGGAAAAGATTGCATTGAATGGTTCGTAAAAGAACTTGAGAATATTGCATACCAAGATGAGAAAATTTTTAAAAATATAATTCCAATAAAACCTTTAAACAAAGAAGAATTACATACATTTTATTCTGTATCTCATTGTTTTATTTGTAAAAAACCATTTGCATTCCATGAAAAAAAAAGTTAGAGATCATTGTCAGTTTCGTGTTGCTACTCATTCATCTTGTAATTATCTTGACCTTTTGTTATCTGCGAAATGGGGGCCATGACACTTGTATTATTCCACAATCTCTCTCCGGCTACGATAGTTATTTCTTAATTAAAGCACTCAGTCTTAATGTAAAGCAAATAAATTATTTTATTACCCATTAATAAAGAAATATATATTTCTTTTACAAAATATTTAGAAAATACAAATATTAATTTTAGATTTCTGGATTCTTATAGATTTATGTCTTCCAGTATTAACAATTTATCCTCTTATTTACCTAATGATAAAAAAATATTCTTAAAAGTTTTTATACATCAAATAACGAATTTGAATTACTCTCACGTAAAGGGGTTTTTTCCATATGGATATTTAGATTGTTGGGAAAAATTAAAAGAGACAACATTACCGAAAATAGAATCTTTTTATAGTTCCATTAGTGGTAAAAATATGTCACAAGATGAATATTGTTTTGCTCAAACCGTTTTTGGAATACTTTTAATATCAACAATTTACAAGAATATGCAGAATTATACCTTAAAACTGACGTTTTTTACTTTTGGCTGATATTTTTGAAAACTTTAGAGATATGTGTCTAACAACATACGAACTATGCATGCATGTGGACCTATACAGTTCCAGGTTTAACTTATCAAATTGTTTTGTCACAAGGTATCGAATTAAAACTACTACTAACTGACATTGACATGCTTTTATTTATCGAAAGAGGTATTCGAGGAGGTATATCTCAATGTTCGAATAGATATGGTAAAGCTAATAATAAATATATGGAAACATCTTACGATTCAAAATTAACTCAATCTTATTTAATGTATTTTAATGTTAATAATTCATATGGTGCAGCAATGAGTTTACCATTACCTCAAAAAAATTTTAAATGGAGTAATCCAAATAATTTTACACTTAATATTATTTTAAATATTGCTGACGATAGCGCCATTGGATATATATTTGAAGTTGATATAGAATATCCTAGAGAACTTTTTCAATTACATAAAGATTTACCACTTTGTACATTTATGTCCACCAAAATCAAAACTTCCAAAATTGCTAACTAAATTTTTTATTAAAAAAAAATTATGTAATTTATTATCGAAATTTAAAACAAGCTTTACAATTAGGATTAAAAATTATAGAAATACATAAAGTATTAAAATTTGATCAATCATGTTGGTTAAAAAAATATATATTGATTTAAATACTAATTTACGAAAAGAAAGTAAAAATGATTTTGAAATTATTTTTTTTAAGTTATTAAATAATGCATTCTTTACAAAAACCATAGAAAACGTACGCAAACATAAAGATATTAAGTTAGTAACAATATGGAATGGTAGATTTGGAGCAAATTTTTATATTTCACAACCAAATTTTCGTAGTTGTACTTGTATTTCTAATGACATTGTTCTTATCGAAATGTCACGATTAGAAGTAAAAATAAATAAAACCAATATTTGTAGGTTTTAGCATTTTTTTTGGAAAAAAACGTTTCTTTATGACTTTCATTATAACTGTATAAAAAATAAATTTGGATCTAACGCAAAACTTTTGTATACAGATACCGATTCTTCAATATATCATTTTTTTGTCTCGTTGACGATATCTATCAACATATTAGAGAAGATATTCGTTTATTTGATACTTTAGATTATCCTTATAACAACGTATATATAATATGCCCTCAAAAAGTAAAAAAAATTAGGATTAATGAAAGATAATCTAAATGGAACAATTATGTTAGAATTTATAGGTCTTAAATCTAAAACGTATTCTATAAAAGTATATAAAACACAAATGGAATTAGAAAAAGATATAAAAAAATGAAAAATCAAGGAATAGATTTAAAAGAAATTGATAATTTTATTCAAAATTATAACATTATTAAAAAAGCAAAGGTAATTAATAAAACTGCACCTAAAACAATAACTTTTGATGACTATTATCAACGTATTTTTAATAATACTTGTAATAATGATAATCAAAAAATGATTGTATCAAAATGACATAAAGTTTATACATTTAATCAGACAAAAGTTGCTCTAAATCCTTACGACGATAAAAGAATCGTCAATTACAAATATACAGATACTTTACCAAGGGGATGTCCTTAAAACTAAAATTTACCTAATTAAAAAAACAATATTCATCTTTTTAATTTTTTTAATTTATCTATTATCTGTTTCGAATAAAGCACCTAGAACAAAAAGTAAACAACAATATTAAAAGGTTATATTCTAAAAAATTAAATATATCAAAAATATTATAATAAATAGGATATACAAAAAAATTACTATTTTTTAAATTTTTTTTTAAATAAATAAAAAAAATGACTACACCAAGAACCAAACTTTTTGATGCACCATCATCATCGTCGTCGTCGTCATCGTTGACAGCAGCACCAACAACAACAACAACAACAACAGCAGTACCATCATCATCACAATTGGTTGATTCTAGTTGGGATGAAGATGGAACATTCGAAACTTATGATCCTATCCATTACGTATCCAACCATTTGGTACTGCGACAAAGTCCGATAGGTGCTTCAAAAAGTGTAAAAAGGGAATTTCGTAGATTAGAACGAATAAAACATCAGTCTCATCATCAACAACAACAACAAAACCAAATATCCAGGCAGGTATTAAATTAATAAATTTGTTGAATACCAATATTTACTTCATTTAATAACTAAATTTACTTTTTTTTCAGATTAAATTAAGAAAAAAAAACACACCCAGAGGCTCTAGCTCCTAGACAATTTACCTCTGAAGCGGCTGGATTCGATCTTTTCAGCGTAGAAGACCACACCATTGAACCTTCATCAAGGACAAAAATTGGCACAGGCATACAAATTGAAATACCACAAGGATTCTACGCTGAAATCCATTCAAGATCGGGACTAAGCTACAAATATGGAATTGAAGTCGGAGCGGGCATCATTGATCAGGAATGTATTTAAAGTTTTGTTTAATCATTCAAATATCGCATTTAAAATTTGTAAATCAGACAAAATTGCACAAATCATCATATTGTATCGACTAACAGTATTATAAAGGTTTCGGATCATCTAATAATATTAAATAAAATATTAAAATATGTCATGTTTTTTTATTTAAAAAAACCTATACTCATAACACACTATAACTACAAATTTGTATAAATCCAAACCGAATTTATATTAAAAAAAGTTCAACTTACAAATCCAGTGACATACCTACTTCAAGATGCAGAAAAACAAGACATCAAGGGAGTGACTTAATAAAATAATTTTGTTTCATGTACGTTTTATTTATTATATATTATTTACATGTTTTCTACAAATAATTTATCTTCTTATCTTCAAACAGAAAAACAGTATTTATAACTATATAACAACTAGGTGTTTGATAATGCACAATGCCAAGTAATGCCATATGGATCCTTGTGAAAGTGACATTCGGGAACTTCCTTAAACTTGCTTAGCTTCGGTTCACTCTTCAGAGGTATTTTAAAAAATTTTTCCGCACTTATAAATTTTCTTAGAAAATTCACCTTTTCATCTCCTTTGACGTATATTTTTGGGGCATCATATCTTTTCATCACATGTTCTAAGACATTTGCTATTTCGTTCAAGTTTACTAAACCAGACTCCCATATTAGACCATGATATGAGTTTCCGAGATAAGATATCGTTTTAAATCCTTTCCTTTTAACATGCTTTTGTTATATGGTGGTTTGAAAAGAAAATTTGAACGTGTTCCATCATACACAGCTAGTTCTTTTGGAATAAATCCAGAGGCACAATTAAATCCCTGGATATCAAGACACAAAATTGAATTTTCTCCTGCCATAGTCCAAGTTACGAGACCCACTAAGTAAAACTAACAACACATAAAATAAACCGTAGTAGTTTTTTTTACATTTTAATTTCTATATTTTTGCACTGTTCTATTTTGACATTAAAATCATAGACCTAATACTATTTACACCAAATACATAATTCGCTAAACAAGGATCACGAAATTTTAATAACTTTACTCTATGTTTTAAGTGTTTATTAATATTTTTTTTCAACTGAACAATTACATCTTTGGCATAAAAATTGTATTCTTTTATAGAAGGCTTACATATATATTAATTATATGTGCTATACATATTTTTAATCACCTGGTATACGTTATTATTCTAAACAAATATTATTTATTAAAACATTATTATTGATCATCTCAATACTACACAAAGATCTCCTTATCTACATCCTCGACCTTTTCTTATCTGCGAACCTGACCTTTAGTCTTACGTCGTCGAAAATGAAAACAAGCTATTCTCGGTATTTTTCCAAAAACTAATATTTGACGTATGTATTCAAACATTGCTCATCTCAATACTACACAAATATCTCCTTATCTACATCCTCGACCTTTTCTTGTCTGCGAACCTGACCTCTAGTCTTACGTCGAACATATTAATTTTAATTAACAGAAAAACAATTCTCGGTACTCGACCTTTTCTTATCTGTGAACCTGACCTCTAGTCTTAGGTCGAACATATTAATTTTAATTAACAGAAAAACAATTCTCGGTATTACGGAATTCGGCTCGGCTCGGCTCGGCTATTGTGATGACGCGAGGCTCGGCGAAGCTCACTTCTTGGAATTTTTTTTGAAAAATAACACCTACCTGTGCAAACCAGGTGTCACGCTTAAGACAGGTGCACAAAAGGTGACAGGTAAACACTTCTTGCAGGCAGTTGAGCCGAAGAGCTCCTGGGACCGATCGGTGGTCAAGATGCCATCGAGGTGTCGCAGGAGCGCCCCTGCTATACTACTACCCCGTATAAATGTGAAAGATATCTTAGAATATTAGTTTAGCTCTTACTATGAAATAATTCATACCAAAACCAGTTTAAAATAACTTTCGATGCTCGAAATAAGTAAAAATTATAAAAATGAAAATATACTACTTTTTATTCTTTTTAAAGGCATATATGCAATGTTAAGTTTATTTTTTCTGTGTGACTGAAAGTGAGTCCAGTATCATAATTGATTTGGGGGTTCTTGGCTTCAGCAAACACAGGTAAATATGTGTTATTTATTTGCACTTTGACGTTACATGTGTTATAATAGATTTATTGCTCCCAAAAAACAGTTTAGCAGATTCGGATGCATTTAATTTTAAGTTGTGGTCCCGGTTAAGTTTATTTTTTCTGTGTGACTGAATTGAGTCCAATATCACAATTGATTTGGGGGATCTTGGCTTCAGCAAACTCAGGAAAATATGTGTTATTTATTTGTACTTTAAAGTTAGACGTTACGTGTGTTATAATAGACTTATTGCTCCCAAAAAAACAGTTTAGCAGATTCGGATGCATTTAATTTTATGTTGTCGTCCCGGTCAAATTCGTTTAATATTTTTAGATCGTTGTTAAAATTTACCAAGGAAATGATATAAAGTAGCTGGGAATCATGAGCATATAGCTGCAGTTTAGGATTTGCTGATACAATATTAATATCCGTATTTATGCCAGTATATTGAAAAAAAAGAAGTGTCCCAAGGATCGAGACTTGTGGAACTCCTGTTGTCACAGGTATATATGCCGATTTAAAATTAGTAGACTGCCTCTTAAGGGATACACAGTGACATCTATTTCAGACATATGACCTAAGAAATTTGATTGCATTTTCTGAAAATCCTAAATAATGAAGCTTAGCTAGTGACATTTTGCGTTCAAAGTATCAAATACTTTACTAAAATCGTACAAATATAACTTCCTTTTTTTCTTCGTAATTCGTCCTAGGTCATTTATAAGGTTAATCATACAAATGGACGTGCTAAAGTCCTTATCCTAATCAAAATTGACAGTCTGGTGTCTAGTATAATTTTCAAGGAAAGGGAAAAAGAAGAAATTTGACTGTAAAATGTAGATATGTTTCTCAATATATGTTGATATAACTGATTGAATACGTATAGGTCTTAAATCTTTGGGTTTAGCAATCAGAGGTTATGGTTTAATGATACCTTTCTTTCAGATATCCGGAGAAGTGTTTTTCCATATGCAGTGATTAATTATATTTAAAATAGGTTTAATACAAAAAGGAAAACACAATTTTATATCCTTTAAAGAGATCGCGTCTTCACCTATCGTATTACTATTCATCTGGTTAATTATTTCATATATTGATATTTAAAAAATAAATAAATAAATTAATAACGACTTTATTGCAATTCGTTAATAATTAACTAATGGCCATTCACATTCAACCCAAAAAAATAACTAATAATAAATTAAATAAAATATAGTCCAAAAGAAAAAACAAATAACTTAAGTCTAGGGAAAACAATAAGAACTTACTGACGTGAAAACAGATGATTTTTTAAGACGTAGTCAAAAGTACCTTTTGTGTGAAGGTATATCCCTGAGCAAGGCTGTCCTGTGGTGGGGCATAGTAAGTTTTACAAGGTTTCTTAGATTTAAGGTATGTACATTTCCTCTAAAAAATAGCTTATCACGTAACTATTTAGGAGTTGATGTAATTATTATTTTAAAAGTAAAAGTAATATTGCTTCAATTAATTTAAAATTAAGGTCATGCGTTATATTTGGATGAATATTTTCTTCATAAAATTTTATTTTATCGCCTGATGTAGTATCAACTAAATTACTGCTGGGCATAATAATTATTGAATTAGGTTTCATCTGCAAGTTCAGTATCTGTTTATTTTTTCACACTTGCCCAAAAATGTTTACCTATTTTTTTAGATATCTGATTAAAATATGCACCTTTCTCTCGGGCTATCGCATGTTTCCTACAGTTTCTAAGTTCTCCATGATACGAAAGATGTCCCTGTGTCCTATTTTTCAAGTATTTACGATGAGCTTTGTCTCTTAATTTTATTAGCAAATTTATATTGTCTGTTATCCACGGGATAAAAGGTCGATCATGAATTAACATTTTGGTAGAAACCAACGACATATAAATAAATAGGATAGACTCCATTGTTTACATTTAAAAGCGATCAGTCATTAAACTATAGAAAGCGCGTTTGACAGATTTGCTACTCTCGACAGTAAATTTTGGGATTACTGTGCTTAATTCACGAAGATATTGACAAAAATATTGCTTTTAGGAATGTTAATATTGCATTTTATTTCTAAAATAATTTTAAATAAGCTAATAACAAACAAACCGGAAAAGCTTTTTTTTATCATTTCGTTTTTATTAATTTTGTTTTACTTAAAGGAATAAGATTTGGCACTGTTGCATTTACCCGAGTCATTTCCCACCTTTACTTCAGGCTGCTCCGTAGGTAAAATGAATGTGCACCAGTAGTTATAATAGGGGAGCGCCTCCTCCTCCTCCTCTTCCTCTCTCTCATGTCCCTCATTCTTAACTTCCTCCCCTTTTATTCTCATTCGCATCATATTTTTTAATTTTTTCTCTTTGTTCTCCCACATTTGATTTTGCATTCTTAAGTCTTATAAATAGGTGCATCATGATCATTTTAGTATGCCGAGACACATTTACTAAGCTGTGCTCGAGTTGCGTAAAAAGTTATTTTTGAATTTTTCCACCAATTTTGTATAAAACAAAAAGAAAAAATGTGTCAAGTAATAAGTGAATTATGTGTAATCGCGAAAAATTAACTACAACTATCAGACAGTTAAAAGTTAAATATCTCAATTTCTTTGAAGTGATTTCGAAAGATGAATACACCAAGCTGTTTTATCCACTGAAACGAGATTATTTGGAAGCAATTGACTGTTGTGATGATTATTTAGAAGGAATTATAAGCCTTACTACGTTTTTCAATACATTTGGGAAATCATACTTTGTAGGAGAATTAAGCCACCTAATAGAATTTATAGGAGAAGATTGCCAATTTATACCTGCTATTATTGCAACCCAAAAGAGGTTTCAATTATACGAAGATAAAAAACAGGTATTATCAAAGAAAGTTAATCCTATTCGCAAGAGACGTCCCCCTACATATTTAAAATATTATGTTAAATAAATGAAATGGCTGAGTTGCTGATTGCAGTTAAATTATTAGAGGAGAAATTTAGTAATCTTTCAAAAACCTATTTCTCATATTGTATGGCAAGTGGTCCGGAGTGGATAGACTTTTATTGTAATCAATCTGAGGAATTCGTAAAGGCTGCCCTCTGTTGCAACAAATACATTGAAACATTAAATTTTTTTCAACTTATTCAAGATCTAAAAGATATTGGCTTTGGTTACTATTTAAAAGACTTGAAGCAATTTATTGACGAGGATACTATTCTTCAAGAAATTGAAAAGGAAGAATAAATTTAATAATATTTACAATGGAGCAAATGGTTACTGAAATGTATGAAGAGTTTATTATATCTGCTGCATACTTCCAATATTTATCAATTGTAGGCGAAGAAGACGCAGAAGCACAAGATTTGTCAGCATATGTTAATAATATAGATCGAATGAAACAATGTAAATTAGCCGCTAAATTTTGTAATGATTATTTAAAATATAAAAATGAGTATGAACTTTTAAATGAATTTAGAAAATTAGATTTAAGGTATCATATTAATTGTATTCAATCATGGTTGGTTAATGCAAAATAAAAAGGTAATTAAGTTTTTTTTTATATTTTTATTCATTCATAAAACAATTGTCATATAAAAATAACACATTTGTCAAAGCACACATACAAGGTGATTTTGAATGATAGAAGCATTTTGGTTCCATTAGCTTTAGCGCTGGTTGTTCATCTATTTCAATCACATGCTTTTTAGAATATTTATGTATAAAATCCTTTTTTTCGCTTCCTTTTACAAAAACAAAATCTGCTTTCTTCGTAAGTGTTTCAATTATTTTTGGGAAATGATGTAATGGAGTAAATCCATTATTCCAATGTATACAATGATAATTTTTCGTTAACCATACCGCCTGCTTGTGACAATCAGGTGAAAGAAACTCCATTGGAAAAGGCTTTTTAAAAATGTAATGAGTCATTTCATAACCATCAAAAGCTGCAAGCTCTTTCGGTATAAATTTATTTTTTTCATCTTTGAATCCTTGAATATCTATAACCAATCTCATATTTTCAAAGCAGCAAATTTTTTAATGAGACTTTTTTTACTTGAATAATTTGCAATTTCTTCTTTCAGTTGATTAATTTTAAAAATAAATTTTTCAATTTGTAGTTGTAGTTTTGATGTCATGATTAAAACTAAAAGCTTTTGAAAATTTCTTTAAATTAAATCGAAATATGAAAATAGTGGGGATAAAGTTTATAATTGTTTCACAATTTTAGTAAGAGGGTTGTAGCTAAATAATTTGTCATGTAAAATAAGACAATAAGCAGAAGTATCTTTTTTAATTGCATTGTGTGTCTCAAATTCAATTCTCATTACTACGGATCCCGTTTGAATTGTTTCTTTTTGATGGGAGCAATCAATATGTGTAATAGGACTAATGTTTTTGAATTGTTCAGGATTAAAAATGGGTTCATTTGGAACACCATAGTAAGACTGTCTAAAGTTGGCAAACATTTCGTATAAAGCAGAAAATTTGTTTTCTTCGAAATTTAAGTACAAATCGTGATAAGGATATCTTTCAGAATTTAAATATACTCTAATATTTGACAAGGTAATATTGTCAAATTTACTCATATCTTTAACAATTTTCCCTTTTCTGTTTTCTTGAAAGCCAATCACAACATGACGAGGAGCTTCTAGTTTACTAGTTGTTTTTACCGGCCATGTGTGACGGGTTGTTTCGGTTAGAGAAGAATATTCAACAAGTTCCCAACTCCTGAATCCTATCAATATATCTTTATTTGATTCTAATATTTTTGATAGAGCAAGTTGTTGTGGCATATCAACTAGAATGTGAGGAACTTTCCAATAAATTTTATCGAAAGTAACCAATGGAGTGTCAGGAGCAGTAACAAGGTGTGCCGGATCTTCTTTGAAAATAACACCATCTAAATCATCAGTTGATCTAATAAGAACCAATTCCTGTTTCATATTCATAATAATTTTTCTGTAATCTTCAAAAAATCCTATAAGCATTTTTAGTGGTATGGATACGGAGAATTTTCCATCATTATCAACTAAAATTGTATCACCTTCTTTCCGATGTGGAAACCAACCTGCATTTTCCAGTTTTAAACTTTCGTTGGTATTGTGAGAAAGGTAGCTTTTTAAGGTTGATGCTAATCCAACATTTCTTATTGAATCTATAGTAATTCCGTTTAGTTCATAGCGGATTTCTCTGAACAAAAAGGCTATACCATTGTTAATAAATAGCAATTCTTTCTTATATTTACCTTCTGTATTAGTTAATTTTCCTTCGATATAAAGTAAACTATCTGATGGTAGAGTGTAAGCATCGAGTTCTTGAATTGGGATCCTTATTTCATCATTGTAATCGAATTTTGAAGAAATATATGGTTGATATGTGTGAAGCTCAGAACTGACGATGGAATTGTCTACATAAAGCTTTTCGTTTACGTTTAATATGTTCATTATTTTAAAACAGTGAAACCCAAGGATGTGAGAAATTTACGATTATCTCGTCTTAACTTGTTGGTGTTGGATTTGATACTGAACTGTTGTTTAGGCTTTTTCTTTTTATAAGTTTTTACTTTGTTGATAGTGGTAGGGGCAAGCCTCATCCCAAGGGCTCTATTATATCTAACAACCATTTTATATTTCACTTGTTTGTAAATGTAACCTTACTGTTATAGTTTCTCCTCTAAAACTGATAAGTTCTCCGTCTTGATCAACTATTTTAACTGTTATATTGTTAATTGCTTTGACGCTAACTGGAAAATACAAAATGGGCAAAGGAGATTCAACTATTTTATACCCTGGAGCTACAGTTGGATAAAACTGGTGAATAATATGAACAGGTTTACCATTATTGTAAGAACCGACACAAATATTACAGTCAATACAAATAGCATTCACCTTAGTTATTTTTGCAACATTATCTGATTCTTCCTCTTTCATAGCTTCTAGTATCCTGCTATTAAAACCCAACATTTTTCCTATCGAATCTTCCTTGGTAAAATCAATTATTCTACTACACATTAAAAAAGTTTTTAGAGTATTAACATTTGCTTTTAAAAGAAAAAAAATTTTTTCATTCGGAAATAAATCTTCTATACTTTCTCTTATGTATGTTTCTATATCTGTAATGTCATAAGTTCCGTCGGGAATAACAATTACTTTTTTATCTATATAAAATTTATTATATCCTTCTTTTATATTGGGGATAGTCATAAACGTTTCAAAATCAGCTAAACCCAGGTAATATTGTTTTTCATCCTCTAAATATATGGGCGGATTAAAATCGGCAGACAAAACAGAACTGTTTCCTGATATGGCAATTGTGGTAGACATTGCAGTTTATTTATGAATGAGATATTACAATAAATAATGAGTTTATATATTTTTTTGCAAAAATTTTAGGGATAGTTGACCACAGTTATATGAATTAAATTTTTGTTTATTTTCATAAGTATAAAATACATCCACTTTGCCATTCGAATTAAAATATTTGAGAAGTTCAAAAGGTGGTTTTAAATTTCCATAACTATCAAAATATATTACATTTTTGTTATTTTTAATATAAGCAGTCCAATGAGATCCTTTATTTTGTTTTTTATCCAAATTTACAATACCACATTCTTTCAGATTAATTTTTTTTGGAAGTTCATCGAGCATAAAAACACCTCTAAAGCCAGTTATTTTTAACAGCTTTACATATTTAATAATATCATTGTTCGTAAGTGCTCTTTTTGGAAAACTTATTTTGAGTTTTTTTTTGTCTGATTGCTTTCATTTTGACGGATCCTCCTTTATAAGGTCTAATAAATAGTCCGTTTCCTTTATATGGTCTAATATATAATCCTTTCCCTTCTTTAGAAGCATTTTCCATTGCAATATTATGTCTATGTATTTCTTCTAGTTGCTGTTTAGCTGCTTTAGCATCATTTACTGCCTTAGCAATTCCTGCCGCGCCTCCACCTAGTGCACCCAGGGCGCCAAGAATGGGAAACAAAAGAGGTAGAAATCCTCCAATTTTTTTGGGCGTTCGAATGATACGTTTTTTTCTCAATTTAAGTTTACCCCCTTTTGTATTTTTTAATCCCAAACCGAACTTTCTTTTACCCTTCATTATTCCTGCAACACTTAAAGCTGCAATTTTTTCACCAATAGAAGAATCTTTAGCTTTTACCCTATCCCAGGCTTTTTTTTCTAATATTTGGTCAGATATGTGTCTTTTTGATAAATCTTCAGTCTGAGAGTAAGATATATCATGTTCTTTGCAAGCGGAATCCAATGGATTTATACCAACGTCACCTCTAGTTAATCTTTTTTCCAAGTTGGTGCCGGGACCACAATAATTATATCCTGGTATATGAACTTCGAAAGGTAGTTTGCTAATTAATTTATTTACTAAACCAGAGCCTTTTCTATTACGTGTTTTAATAGTTTTTTTCAACTTATGGCGACCCACAGTCATTGAAGTTCTTTTTATACTAAAAGCACACTGACATTTTTCTGGTATAAATACTTTTACAGCTAAAAATATTTACTAGTGTGATTAAGAATGAGGATTGAAAAACAAAAATTCTCATTACCAGTAAATAATCATGATGAAAAAATTTTAAGTAAACAGTTGAGAAAGCATGGTGACTTATTTTGCGGTGGTTCAAAAAGAGGGCTTATAGTTGGTTGCAGTGGTAGCGGTAAAACCAACGTTATGCTTACACTGCTCGAGCATCCAAATGGAATTAGGTTTGAAAATGTCTATGTTTATTCAAAGTCATTAGATCAACCAAAATATGAATATTTAAGAAAGTTGTTAAAACCTATGAAAGAAATTGGATACTTTGAATATGATAGCGATGAGAACATTATTTCACCTCATGAGATAAAGCCAAATTCCGTTATCATTTTTGATGATATTCCTTGTCATAATCAATCTATTATTAGGGACTATTTCACGCATGGAAGGCATAGAAACACCGATTGTTTTTTTATTTTTCAAGGATATTCCTCAATCCTTAAACGTCTAATTCGAGAAAATGCAAACTTATTAATTTTATTTAAACAGGACTGTTTGAGTTTAAAACATATATATAATGACCACTGTATATTAGATATGACATTTGATCAGTTTAAAAATATTTGTGCTAACTGTTGGATGGATCCATATGGCTTTCTTGTAATTGACAAAGATTGTGAAGTAAATCACGGCAGATATAGGAGTAAATTCGATTCCTTTATATATTTATAAAAGTAAAAAATTTGCAGTTTTATTTCATTTAAAACTTGTACAGCATGGATAAACGTTTAGCTCGAGAATTAATAAGATTGAGACAAGCCGTGAAGCAGAAATATCAAAGCTTGAAATTAGCTACTTCTACTGCTCAGTCCGAATTAGAACAAACTTATAGACCAATAACACAACCACTTAAACAGCTAATTTCAAGTATTGGTAAATCCGAACCATTCGATTTAAAAGAAGAAAGAGTTTCAAAGTATGAAGATTTCAAAACACCTACAAAGCTTTATAAAACATCAACTCCGACGAAAAATATTCAGAAAACAGGAAAAACTCCGTCACTCCCTACAGAACTACCAACATTTTTAAATGACAGTAGTATCACTTCTTCCTCTCCTGTAGTACAACCATTGTCATCAACTGTTATAGCAGAAACTTCAGATCCTTCTAGTGACACAACAACAAATTTAAACTTGTCAGACATATTGGAACAAACTAGAAAAACAATTCAAACCTATGTTGGTACACCATCATATAAAGATTACTTAGCAGATTTTCATGAATTACCCAGATCATATATTGATGAGGGTGTGAAAGATACACAACATAAATTTGACCATTATTATGGAATAGTTCATGACCTCGAAACGGATAAGTTTTCTTTTGGTTTAACACAGATACCGGTAGAAATTATTGGAAAAGACATTAAAGTGGGAGGAATAACGTACACAGGCACGCCAGGTTTATACGAATTGCTTTTCAAAAAAGAACCGAAAGGTTATAAGAAGGAAGATTTAGATAATTACATGAACATTCTAGCTAAAACAAATGTATATCGTAGGAATTTTGATTCAAATGAACAAGTTCAAGGAAATACATCACACAAATATGTTACAATAATAGGACCATATTTACAAAGAAAGGGGATTACAAAGACAAAAACCTTGCCAAGATTAGTTACAGCATTTAACAAACCAAAACCTCCGTTTAGAACAACTAGAGCCAAATCTACAGGAAAGGGATTAATTTTGAAAACAAACAGATCAAATACAGACTATGTATACTGGAATAATGTTAACGAAATTGTTGATAGGCTACGTTTATTAATTTCATCAAGTGATTCGGGAAATAATGCTCATAGTAACGAGATTATCTCTATTATTGAAGAATTAAGAGAAGATAAAGTAATACTATAAATAACAGCTATCAAATATAATCATATTTATTGTTTAATGAAAGCTCAACATGACAGTTGATAAATTTGGACGCCATATTTCAAAACAAAATCAAGAGAGAATAAGTGACATTAATAATTTAAAAAGGAGATTAGGTGAAAATGAAACAAATAATGAAATCTTTGCTAAAAAGCTTAAGGTTTTTGATGAAAATTTTTTAAAGTATGAGAACCAGATTAAAGGATGCTATACCTCAATTGAAAACGTTAATAAACAGTTGCTAACGCTAAATCAAATAAGTAAAGATTTGCAATTTTTAAATGAACATGTTAAAAAGGAAGACAAAAAATTAAGTGATGATATCAACAAAATTAATAAAATAATGGAAACAAATATAAGAGAAGTAATAATTGAAAAACACAAGGAAAAAATTAAACAATTAAGAACTTTTATAAAAAGGTTAGATGATGAAAAAAAAAGAAATCAAAATAGCATTCTTAACAGTAGAACAATTGACCAACTCACTTTGGAAGAAAATCAACAATATATTTCCTTGGAAAATATAATGTCCAGTGTAATTAAGAAATTAGAACAAGAATTAAATAAAACAGAGGAGGAATTAAAAAATAGTGATAGTAGATCAACTACTTTCTTAACTGGAGAGATAAAAAAATCCTTTAATGCGTTAGAAAAGGAGATTATTAAAATTAGTAAAATTTTAAATGAAAAAAGTTATACAATACAAATTGATAAATTGAATGAATGGGAAAAAACATATAAAAGTTATATTTCGAATTATTACAAAACATAGAAAGTGAACTTCCTTAAAATTGAATAAACAAGTTTGTTGTCATGACAACCGTTAAACAGCAAGTCGTTAATGAATTACATAAACCTGCTAGAAAAAACTACAAACGCAGAAGGGTGGTAGTGAAAGGGTTAAATGATCTTTTTCAAGCTGATTTGGTTGAAATGTTACCCTATGCCAAATTTAATAAGGGATTTAAATATATCTTGATTACCATAAATGTATTTTCTAAGTATGTTTGGGCCGAACCGTTAAAATCTAAATCTGGAAAAGACGTAACAGCGGCAATGAAAAAAATATTAATCAGTGCAAAAACTCCACCAAAAAACTTGCAAACGGATAGAGGAAGAGAGTTTTTCAATGTAAATTTTCAAAATTTGATGCAACAATTTCGAATTAACCATTATAGCACGTTTTCCAATTTGAAAGCGAGTATAGTAGAAAGAGTGAACAGGACTTTAAAGAATAATATGTGGAAAATATTTAGCATTCAAGGAAATTACAAATGGTTTAATATATTAGCGGATATTGTAAAAGATTATAACAATACAAAACATTCTTCAATAGGAATGAAGCCAAAACAAGTAAATAAAACAAATGAAAATAGAATCTTGAAATCTGCATTTACTCATGCTAAAACGTTAGATATAAAATCTCCAAAGTTTAAAGTGGGTGATCACGTACGAATAAGCAAGCATCGAGAGGCATTTTCAAAAGGTTACACAGCAAATTGGTCAAATGAGATATTCCACATTAAAGAAGTTAAGATGACAAACCCTTGGACATATTTAATTCAAGACGAAGATAATCAGGACATTCTGGGTGGTTTTTATGAGCAAGAATTACTAAAAGTAAAGCATACCGATGTGTATCTTATTGAGAAGATTTTGAGAAGGAAAGGAAACAAAGTTTATGTGAAATGGTTAGGACTTGATAAAAAATATAATACATGGATTGATAAAAAAAATATTGTTTAATTAAATTGAAATTAAATTTTAGTTAAATTTGTTTTATTTCTGTTCCTCACTTTATGCTTTAGCTGATACAAATTACAAAGTCTTAATGTGCTAATTAATTTCAAATAAAATTCACATTTACTAAACTAAAATTTTATTAAGTAAAACATCAAATACAATTTTTATTAAAACGTGTCAAATATATTTTATTTCTATGTTCCTCAGATAATATCGAATCTAGAATAAGTTTACAATCATTTATTCTTTTTTCAAAACGGAGTCTATCTAAGTACCACATCTGAAAGTTACTCCTACGGGCTTGTCTGTAAGCAAAGCTCCACTTCACTAACACATGCACCTTATTGTTCTCTTCCAGAAAAGATATTGTTTTCTTCGTAATATTTTCTTTTTGATCCATTTTCATTGTTTTCTTCGTAATATTTTCGTTTTGTTCCATTTTGCTTCAATTTGTTTTCCATTTGTTCAGGATATAAAGCAAGTAATTCCATCATAGTTGAAACATTTTCACTGTTAGGATTTTCTGTTGGACTTATTATATTATAAACATGCGTACACAAGTCGCCACAATCAGATGAAATATTATTTTGAAATATTTTGAAATATGTATTGAATTCTTGCCTTTTAAGTATAGATAATCTATAATCAATAATTTCCTTTAATCGCCACAAATTGTCCAAAGACTCTTGTCCTAAGTATATGAAGTGTGGGCCTTTTGTAATTTGTAGAACAGGGGTATCATTTATTTTCTGAACCTGCAGATGAATGTTGTTTATATTCACACTGGTTTGATCAACTTGAGGAAAGTAGAAATTGTTTACAATAATTCCTTGATGAACACAAATGTCTTTCCAATTTTCTTCGGTTAGTGCGATTGAAAATCCAGTTTTTCCACCAATTACAATTTTTGGAGAAAAATCATTTAAACTAATGCCAACAAGAACAAATTTTGACAAAGAATTATTTAAAAAATAAATTTTTGAATTAAGAAGCGTTTCCAAAGGTTTATGAACCACGGCGTTGTTCATAATGACTAAACGAGACTGAAACATATTGTGTTATTCTTGTACTTAAATATTCTCATCCCCACTTTCTTTAAAGTTTTGATTAAAATGGATTAATGAAAAAATAGATTTCCAGTTTGAAATTTGTAATAAAGATAAATAATTAAAATGGTAATGTATAAAAATAATGCAAAGTTTAATGTAACACTAATGATGGAAAAGTAATAATTTTTGAATCCGTCATAATAATTGGTACAGTTGGGGGTTAAAATTTGTAACTGATTATTTTTAAACTCTAACCTTTCTATCCAATTTGTATCAAAAATAGATCGATTTGGATAATGATACAAAATTTTAAAAAATTTACTTGCATTTTCATTTCCATTTATTCGTTCCATCCAACTAATTGTACTATTGTTAATTAATCCAATTTTCATAAATTTACAATATTTACTTAGAGTGACGTCTGTTTTATTAGAAAAACATATTTCACACTGTGTTACGCCAGGGGGATGATGAACATAAAAAACATTTTGGAAAATAAAATAAAGAAGAATAAATTGAGATCTACTGATAGTCATTAAAACAAATTAATAATTATATTCCAAATTTATTAACATTAAGCAGATACTTTCACCACGAAAGCAAAAGCAGTTGTAAAAAAATAACAATAAAATACTTAATTTAAATATATGTAAAAGTTCATAAATAAGGATATTAATAATACTATATAAAATGTGTAGCTTGAAGACTTATTTTGACTGGTTACAATTATTCGATTCCTATTTTTCCATAAACAGTTATTTAAATCACAATTCCTAGCAAATTTCTTATGCTCCACAATAGGATCATCATAACTTAACCAATCAAAAATTTCAATACCACAATAAAAACATTTACAAATATCATTGATTGAAGTATAGTAAAAGCCAGCTCCAGCTAACACTTCTGGTCTCAATTTTCCTTTCCATTTTTTAAAAGTGGAAAGTCGTTTTTCATATGTTTTAAAATAACTGTTATCAATTTCTTTGTCAAAAGTTTCTATGCACATTTTGTGAAAGACTTATGAAGACTAACTTTGGTTTCAAAAACAACAAATTTAAATACCTTATAATATCTACATAAATATATCTAAATCTTCATGTTCTGCATTCCATTGATACAAAGCAATATCTTGGTGTCCCCAAGCTAATGTATTAAAACTATAGGGAATTTTATACCGCTTATCATCTTCGGAACTCAAAGCCAATTTATTAATTAACTCTGTAAAAATTGTATGTTGTCTAGATCGAAAAACATACATTGAACAAAAGGTTTTAGAATGATTTTCAACAACATCTTTATAATGAATAAAATCCAACTGCTTTTTAATTGCACTTTTTTTAACACCTTTTGCTTTTTTTGTTAAACTGTTTTCCGTTTTAATACAATATGCTTTTGCTCCAGTACCAAAGAAAGCAGTAATGGGTTCACCAGCATATTCATCTTTGAATTTTCCTATAACTGACTTTGTAATAGGCATTTCATGAATATTATTAAATTCATAATTAGATGTGTCAAATTTGTGAATATTTTTTATCATGTCAGAATAAATATTTGGAGTTGTGACTTCTAAAATGAACGAATCGGTATCGGTGTATAAAAGTGAAATATTTTCCTGATAAAGAGGTTTTAAAAAATTATAAAAGAAATCATAGATGACAGTTTTAGATATATATAATATTGAGAAGCCTACATATATTGGTTTATTGTAAGTAACTTGAATCTTTTGCATTTGAATAGCTACCAAGTTTTCAGAAAATATTGTTAAGTCCTTGAAATATGGTTTTGCAATTAAATTCTCAGCACCATCTTTTCTTCTATTTTTTTCCCACTCTGTAACAAGTCTTACGTCAATTCTCCTATCAACATTTTCCATAGTCTTGCCATAAATACTATTATTTGCCAACTTGTAAGTATTACGATCAAATTCATTCTTTGAATCATTTCTTAATCTTGAATTCAAGTCTATATATTTTTTCAACCAATCAGATTGAGAAAACTGTAAAACTCTATGAACTTTAGTTAACTTGAGTCCATGTTCCAAACATTGTTTTAATAATTGATAGTGAATAACATATTTTGATTTATCATTTAAATTGGGTATTAATTTTATGCATTTAGAATTTGGCGGTTTAAAGTTTTCTGGACAAAACGGAAAATCGTTATGATAGGAATGTAGACTTGTAGGATATTCTAAATCAACTTCTAAAACATATCCCTTATTAGATTTTTTAGAAATATTCATAATATTTAAATCATTGATTTCTTTATCTGTTAACCAAACAAAATCTCCCGTTGGAATGTGCTGTGACATTGCATAACCATACAAATTTGTTGCATCATAATAAATTATGTATTTAGTTGGCTTTAAAGGATCAAAATTTAAAAGAAATGGGTTATTAGCTTCAGATTTTCTACAAATGCAAGAGCTCACACCACCGCGAACGCTTTTTTTGAAAAAGTGTATCATATCTGGATCAGTTAACAATTCTAACTCTATTCCAGTATAACGCAAACACGCCTCCCAGGATAAACCTAGAAAAGTGTAAAAATGAGCTGGATCGAGCTTATATGTGGATAAACAAGTGCTTCTAAAATTTTCAAAAATATCTGCCAAAAGTAAAGTATCAGAGAGTAAGTAAACGTCGGAGTATTGACCAAGAGATTCACATTTAAACAATTGCCAAACCTTTACAGCTCTTTGGTATTCTGCATCACTGATGTGCTCATCCGTTAAAGTATTATAAAATTGGTCTTTCTGAGGTAAAGTTGTTTCTTCTAATTTTAAATAATCATCAATATAACTGTAAGGAAATACACCTTTTTTCCGAATAAGTTTAAATCTTTCTTCATCATTGAAAATTTTTTTTATTTCCTTACATTGTTCATCTTTTAAGCTTTCAGAGAGTTTTGATAAAGAATGGGATAGAAATTGAAAAGAATCAATAAACCTTAATGATATATTTTTTTTCTTAGCCTTTTGTGTCTTTTTATCAAAATAGTTATCCACATGAATAAGCTTTTCAAATGAAATATATTTTTCCTTGTTTTGTGCGATAACTGTTAGTTGTTCTTTGTTTAAGCATAATTTTTTAAGAAATAGATGAGAATCATAATTACGCAAATTATGCAATATAACTGGAATAAAGTTAGGTATTCTGTAATTTATGTTGCAACCCTGTCATTTAAAAGAGGTTTATTACAAATATGACAAACTTTTTCATAGTTATGATAAATTTTGTCCAGTTCGTTCAAAGGGATCATTTTTTTAGGAGCCTTTAAATATTTATTGTATATGTTATACACATCTCTTTCTAAAGAATTTATAAATAATGTATCACAATTTTGACCTCTATATTTTTCAAATTTAGAATAATTATCGTCGAAGGAACATTTAATGTAATAGGCAAATGAATGTGGAATATGTTCATATTTTTTTAAGGTGTATGAAGTATTAGGATTTTTATCAACATTGTCATTATTTAAAGGCTTTAAAATGCATTCAAAATCTGCATACACCACGAAAGGAACTTTCATTTGTTTATGATAATTTACAAATTTCAAAATATTATCATATGAATAGTTTCCAAACTTATCTTTTATTAATTCTTTAGAAGGTAGGTTAATTCGTAAATGATCACAATCATAGCTATTGTGTTGTAATAAATTTTCTTCTGTAGGGAAATATTGTAAACAACCATCGCAAATATATTTTTTTCCGTGATGTTTAGAAATTTGTGCAGAAACTAGTTTTGATAAATCTTTAATATAGCAATAATGAAAAGTTTTTTCATCATCATCACTTATTAACAATAAATTGACATGTTGATTTTTTTTATTCGATGAATAATAAAGTGGACCAATTACTTCATACCCCTTTTTAGGATTTATAATTTCTAATCCATATACATTAATAGAAATGTTATTTTTTTCTTCAAAAATCTTAATGTTCTTTAGCAACATTGGAAATTCTATACCTGACATATCCAAAACAGAAGAGTAGTGTGGGTAGGATGAAGTTTCAAAATCTAATCCTCGTGGTTGGTGAAGAGCAGACACAACTGCCCAGGCGAAGCAAAAGTTGTCATCATTCCTAATGTTGATCACAGCTTGACGTCTCTTGATCTCTTGAGGAAGTTCGATAAAAGATGAGGCTCTCAGCGGATTGTGCTTGTTAACATTAATTTCCAAATGAAGTAAATTCATCAAAGCCCATCCTGCAACGTAAAAATTAAAAAATTACTTTTTTGTTGCTGTTGTAAAATCGAAAATAAATTCTTTACCTGAATCTCTTTCTGCAAATTCGTCAGCTTTCTGGTCAATAATGGTGCAGATTTGCTCTAACAGTTCTTTTTTCTGATATCCCTGGCAAATGACTTGGAACGGCGCATTAAAAGATTTGACATCATAGCTGTCGCTGCTGGGGTTAAAATAGAAACCGAACAGTTCCATATTTAGCTTGATACATTTATGTTTCTGCAGTTCTTGATCTATTAGATGTGCAATTTTGTATTCCAAATGTTGAAAATATTCTTTCACATTTATGAAGTTTTGGTGTGAGGAAATCCTATAAGATATTATTCGTTCCCTGAATGCTGACTTGATAATTTCAACACCTTCCTCCAAGCCTATTTTGGAATTGTTCTTGTGCACGCTAGATCGAAGATGTCCACCCCATAGACTTTGGTTTATATTTTTCTTGCATTCTTTACAATATTTTACAATATTTGTAGAATCTATATAAATTAAGAAAAAAATATTTTACAAAATATTTTACAAAATATGACATGAAAAATAAAATGTTCTTACCTTTAACAAGCTTTGGTTTTTTCAACCAACTGTTGAGTTTTGTGGAATTTCCGTTAACATGTTTTTTAATATGTCGCAGTAAATTATCCTTTCTAGTAAAGACTTTATTACATGTTACACACTTATGCATTTCTGAAGTTTTCTGCATAATAATAATAATAATAATAAAATTAATATTGTGCAATTCTATTTAGTTATAGTCAAATTTTGAAAAAAGCAATTGCATTTTTGAAGTTCTTTGTATAATAATAAAATTAATATTGTGCATTTTTATTTAGTTATAGTCAAATTTTGAAAAAAGCAATAGAAATTAATTGACTTTATGAATCCATTTCTTCAAATGAGTCAACTAATTTGTCAAAGGCCTGTTTAACATAATTCACCGTACTTTCGTCTCCCTTTTTAATTGTGATCAAATTAGTTAAATTTTGAATAGCGAAACCCAGACACTTAAGGTTTGCTATTTGTTTTTTATTTTTTTTATTAATTTTAAATTTTTTTTTAATGATAAATGATGGTTTCGAAATTGAATTTTGTTCAACTGGTGAATTATTAGGAGAAATATCCGAAGTCAAATTTGCATCAATTTGTTTTTCTTGCGGATCAGAATTTACAATAGCATATGGTGAATTAATAGAAGATATAGCCGAACTTAAATTTTGATCAATTTTTTTTTCTTGCGAATCAGAATTTACAATATCATATGGTTAATTAGTAGGACAAATAGCCAAACTTAAATTTTGATCAATTTGTTCTTCTTCCGAATCAGAATTTTCACTAAACAAAAAGGGAGAGCAAATTGGTCTCGGAGAATTAATTGGCGATTTTAATGTTAAATAATTTGGATTAGATTTTTGAAAACAAACAATATCCTCATAGCTAGAATTTTCAATTTCGTCAATGTCATTCAGTTCTTCAAGAGTTTGTTTAGTTTTTGTTGTAATTAAGTCCGTTTTGTTGTCAATAATGTCATTAAGATCGTCAAGAGTTTGTTGTTGAGTAGCTGTAAATAAATATTTTTCGTTGTTGTGTTTGTTGGCATTATTCTGAACTTGGCTATTATAAATAATTTCATTCAAGTCCTGAATAGTTTGTTGTTGACTAGTTGTAAATACGTCTGTTTCATTGTTTTGTTGGTTTGCAAAATTCTGCATTTGAGTACATGTGTATAAGTCAAAGTCATTGTCAATTATTTTGCTACTCGATGCCAAAAAATTGTCCATTATGAAAAAAATCGTAATAACAAATAAAAATGCCACAAATGTACATAAAAATGTCACCAATATATATAAGAATTAAATCTTGCCAAATAAAAATGTTAGAAATAAAAATAAAAATTTACCAAATAGACACAATGTAAACACCAGAAAACTCGCGAGCTCTGCACAGTGTGAATGCAGAAATCAATTGCATTCGTCTCTTCGCTGAGGCGATTTTATATGCAAAAGTTAATCACATGTGTCCTACTTAAAGTTGAACGACAATCTCTAAAAACCACTTTCCCAAGCCGATCAACAACCTTACCCCCCTCCCCCCTCCCCCCCCCCCCGGACCCCTGAATTTCCGAGACTAAAATCCCGGTTCCCCAATTTCGGGCTACCCTCTTCAGGTTAAGTTAAGTTAGGTTAGGTTATGTTAGGTTAGGTTAGGTTAGGTTAGGTTAGGTTAGGTTATTAAAAAAAAGAAGAAAAGAAAAAAGGAGAAGGAAAGAAAAAGAAGAAGGAAGGAAAAAGGAGAAGGAAGGAAAAAGGAGAAGGAAGGAAAACGGAGAAACATATAAAAAAGAGAAAGAAGGAAGGGAGAGAAAGAAGATAAGGTGAGGGTGAGGGGGGTTTAAGGAGGGTTGGCGGAGCGGTGAGGGGGCGAAGCCCCCCTTGGCCCCCCCCCCCCCCCCCGAGGAAACTGACAGGGAAAGGGACAGCAAAAAAAAAAAAAAAAAAAAAAACTTAAGTATTGCAGGTAGTAAAAGTGGTGGTTGATGGGATATATACTTAAGAACATCCACTCGACGATCATACAGTATCATTCGCTGTAATATCAGTTGTCGATATTATTTTATAAGCTATAACCAAAATTGTTTTTTATCAAATATATCTATCTAAATCTAAAGCTCCTAACGATGGCAGAAAATATGATTGGAAACGCTGACCAAATTGAAGAAAATAATGTGGAGACCGCCGCTCAAATTGAAGAAAGAAAAGAAATTTTTATTAACTTGGAAGGCGATTCCATCACTTATAAACATTCATTTTTGGACAAATCATCTAGGCTTGTTAGAAGATCATTCTTATGTAACATAGACATTAATTATATTGAGGAGGAAGAAGAAGAGATGGAGGAAGATGATCAGGAAATTGACGAAGGAGTGGACATGGATGGACAATTGCTAAATTTAGGAACCGAGGCTGACGTAAAAGTAAGCAAGTTTAGGGCTAGTGAATTATTTAATAATTTTGAAGAAAAAGATGTATGTGTTATACAAAGCTACTCTAAAATTGAAAGTCGAAGACTAGGAACATTTGCTATTTGCCTTCCTTGTAGTGCAATTCACATGAGATATTTACGGAGAGGGGAGTCCGATCATGTGAGCTGCCACTACAAAAGAGCCTATGTTGTTAGTGCTTCTGATTTACATTGTGCTATTTGTAGGATACATCTTTTTCTACTAATTCCTGAACATGCTTGCTTTTACTGCAACAAAAATGAAAAAAAAGAGATAGAAAATTATGTTGTTAAATATTAATAATAAACATAGTTTGTAAAGGTGATGGGTAGATTATTTCAACAATATTAATTTTAAATATAGGTTATAAACGTAATGGGTAGATTATATCAAAAATATTAATTTTAAACATAAATTGTAAAGATAATAAGTAGAATACGTCAACAATATTAATTTTAAAAAATGTCAACTGTTACTATAAGCGGTTATATATTTTCATTGCTATATGCAAAATACTTCTTTTTATTCTAACATCTGACACTGTATTTGTAAATGAAATAGCTAATCATATGTAAAAAAAAAGTGACGATTATGTCAACTGCCACTAGAAGCACTCATATATTAGCATAACATTTTGTTAACGCTTGTTTCTGTATTCAATTGAGTTTTCTCTTACTTGATGCAAATTATATTAATATTATTAGTATAATTAAAAAGTAGTAGATTAGGCTATGCCGGTCTGACAATCAAAACCGTCATTTTTACATGTAAATTCCCATAAGAAAATTTAAGCTTCCATTTGCAAAAGTGGTGCCATTTTAGGGCGTGGCACTTTTTGTGTAAACCCATAACAATTGTTTTGTTATGTAATGTGAAAATTAGTATGTATTAAAAAACTTGTTAGATCATTGTTGTCGTTTCAATATAGGAAAATGAAAAAATGTGTGTCAATTATTATATATATTTACATTTACTTTTTTTTACAAAATTATTTGTTACCAGAGTTTTCACAAACACAAATTATAAAAAATATTATCCTCTTTTTAAAATTACAACAAAATGATGTCTAATTACATCTTTGAAGATTTGTACCAAATAGTAATATCTAGTGCGACATACAGGACAATTGTTTACCATTATAGAACAACCATTTTCATCATTCCATCTTAAAATACATTTTAAACAAAAAATGTGGGAACATGTATTTGGTCTACATGAATCATAATATTCGATTATTTCAAAACAAATAGCACAAAACACTTTTTTCTCTTCACTCTCAGTTTTATTCAAATTTTTTAAAACAATCCCATTATTTTCTACTCGAACTAATGGTATATTTTCTTCTTGAACTCCTGGTATAATTTCTTCGAGGCTAATTGTCTGAAGCGGAATGGATCGATTTCTTTCTCCAACTGATTCACTCATTTTATTTTAATATTATTATTAATAGATTTATTCAACAGATTTTTTTCTTTTAACAGTCACTCGTACCTTAACATACTAAAATGATCATGATGCACCTATTTATAAAACTTAAGAATGCAAAATCAAATGTGGGAGAACAAAGAGAAAAAATTAAAAAATATGATGCGAATGAGAATAAAAGGGGAGGAAGTTAAGAATGAAGGACATGAGAGAGAGGAAGAGGAGGAGGAGGAGGCGCTCCCCTATTATAACTACTTGCACCAAGTGTGTATTTATCTCTTTCTGTCTTTGCCTGCTAAAATAGAGTAGACATTTAAGCAATAAACGCTAAGCTGTCAAATCGAAATTAATCGGAGTAGACACTGGTTACAAGCTGTCGTTATCTAAACACGTTATCTAAACAAAGACACCACGCTCATCGGTCATGTCAGCCATTAATTTAATATAAAATTCATTTTATCAAACGAATGCGCCATCTGTGGAGGGGGTCCTGACTCATTTCGACCTTGCATTGTTGTCTTGTTTTGACAGCGTCTGTTAGATATTTTCGTTGTGTTTGTCCTGGATTTTCATGGTTTTTGGTATTTAAATTTACTGTGGGTTATGAGTTACAGTTACATATAGTAGTGTCTAAGAGAATATGTAAGAAAAAAGGATGATTTCAACCTGAAAGCCTGTTTACGCCGGTAAGTAACCTTTAACCTTACCTTTATGTCAAATTTGTCTTGCCCAGTGAAGTAGATTCGATAGACGCGTAAGGAAAAATTAAATGCTCTTACACAATTTCTGATTAAACTGTAGATAAAATTTCAAAATTCTGTTTTTAAAACCTTTTAATGCTCATAGAGAGTAATAAAGTAGAAGGATAAACATATAATGAATTTCAAGTGGTCTGGCTCTGGGTTACAGATTTTTTATAAGAGGCAAAGTTATGTAGGTTGTTTATCCTGCATTGTTTTCTGCATCTGCCTTTACAACAAATGTTAAAAATAACTTCTGTTTGGTCCGACCTAGTAATTTTTAAGACTTTTTTTGGTATATACTTGATTTTTCAAGTCAGTCAGAAGAAAGAGAACTAAATATAGATTGCGTTTAACGCTCTATCCCTTCTACGTTAACGTGAACGAAATTTTTAAACTTTGGTTCACGTAAAATTAGATGTGATTTCATTAGCGTTCAGCTAACTAATATAAGCTATTTATTTATTTTCTTTCATAAGCTTTGTAGCGTGGTGGTAGGGTTCTCGGCCCGCCTCGTATAGGTGCTGGGTTCGAATCTCGACACAGACGACTTTTTTTTTAGTTAATACTATAACATGCTTGTCGCATGGACTATGCTAAAGACTTAAACTTTAAGTACTTTATAAGGCTGAAAATTAATACTTTGTTTTAGATTACCATTAAAACGACAAATAATAGGTTCAAATTTTGAAGATTGATCACCATTTTCCCAAAAGATCTAAATAATGCAAGGATTATTTTGTGTCCAGTCATATAAATAAACTTGATGGGTAAGGACTGATTAGATCAAATGCTGCCATAGCTACAAATTAATAGATACTACTCCTCCATTCTAATGGTTATGACCTAATAAGGCTACCTCAAAATGTGATACTGGGATAATTTAGAGAAAATTGTTTTGGTAAGTTGATTTAAAATTTAAACCCACACTGATATTCATAGTAACTCGATAGCTAATATAAAATATAATAATTTAATATTTTTTACAAAAATTGTTTGTAATCTGGGATTATTGACGCATTTTTGTTGTTGTTATATGCTTTGGGATGTAAAATGTTATAAAAACAAAACCAAAAAAACTTATTAAATCCAAAATCGTTTAAATATTATTTTTACTAATCTATGTGTATAGGTTGTTATAATTTTGTCTTTAACTTTATCTTATATAAGAAAACGCCAATAGCAAAAATAATAGATACAGATATCACATGATCATTAAAAAAAAAACAGTTTTAACTTTAAATATGCATCCTCATATAAGAAGTGTTTTAAAAATAATTAGCCAATTTTTGTTAGATTTAAACATATCGGAAGAACATTATATAATAATTTTTCTTGCTTCTTCTGTTCGATGTAAATATTGTTATGTAAATAAAATCATCTTTCCAAATTTTTAGAGATGTCAATGTTTTAGGGTTGCAAGATTCCGAAATCATGTTTTTTTCCATTGATAGGTCTGTGTGTTTGTTAATTAGCCTGTTCGGGACAAACTATTTAATACAGTTCAAATTTTGTGCATGAAATTGAATTGGTAAATCTATAATTTAGTGAAACAAAATGGTGTAAGAACCACTTACCAGTTTGTGGTATGCTTTTTTCTTAAATTTTCGTTAAAAAGGCCTGCCTATTTCTCCGACGAAGTACCTGTAAATTCGCTTATTGTGAAGAATTTATTTTATTTAAAAAAATAAATTTATTAGATACAATTCATACTTATAACAACAAATAACTTTTAAAATGTGTTATCTGCGTGGTAGAATTAAGCAAGAGTGGAGTTCCAGATAAAACCAAATTTACATTTTACTTTTTAGAAAGAATTTATGAGTGATAATCAGGTTTGACAAATTTTCAAGTAGACTTCCAAAATATAAGTCAGAATACATATGAAATAAAGGGTAACAACAAAATTACATTGAGTAAAATAGAACTGGGTGTTTGTTACAAATTTTGCATGTTATTACCTAATTTTTATTAGATTAATGTATGCAAAATTTCGATTGCCAAAAATTAAGTTGATAGAATACATAAGACCCCCTAAAAAAGTATATATCGGAAGAACTTCTGGGCCTACCAAGACAAAAAAAATTAGTGCAAAAAGCATACTACGATTTGACGGAATACTATAACGAGATTCTGAATTATATTTTAATATGTCCCTTCTTATTTTTTTATTTTGTTTTAATCCCTGTTAAAGAAGTAATTGGTCCATAATATCTCTAAAAGACCTGGTTTAATAATTGCAGAAAAGAAAAACAATGTCTTGGTCTCTGTCAAGTGGTTTAATACATTAAAAAGCTACGGTTACAACTGTTTCGCCAAATAAACAGGCATCATCGGATTCTAAATTAACAAAAACATGTAGAATATATAAAACTAACACATACAACTACAGATGTGTTTGTTTAATTATGTAGTTGCATGTGCCAGTTTTATGTTATTATAACTACTTAGATAATAAAACTGTCAGCTCTCTCAATAAGAATTAGTCCAGTAAAGCCTATCTTGAGTTGAATTAATTTAACCTTAAAGTAAAATACTATATATATATATATATATATATATATATATATATATATATATATATATATATATATAATATTTGTACAAAAAATTGTATAAATAACTGTAATTGTATCTTTGCCAGTATAGGTAGTTACTGCAAAACAACTAGTTAAATTGTTTATATTAGCGCTTTGTTAATACTTAGCTCTGGACCTGACTATTTTGATTAACAAATAGGTATTTTTCTAGCTCTCTATATATAGTTAAAGGATATAGCTCTGGACCTTACTATTTTGATTAACAAATAGGTTTTTTTCTAGTTCTCTATATATAGTTAAGGGATTCTTACTTAATTTTGCTTTTATTTTAAAAATAGTTTACCTTACATTTTTTTATTTTAAAAGCATGAGTGGGATAGGAATTCTCCCTGTGTCTGAATTATTTCTATAATTTTATTATAATCTTTTGATATTTAATATATCTAAAATAATTAAACCCCATAATCATTTTTATATTCTTTCTTTTTCAGGTGGTTCTCCATTTTGCAGGCTGAGATCAATGAACAACTTTTATAATCTAGTTTTTAATGCAACTTCTAAAGAACAATGTTGAAAATGTCATAGAATCGAAAACCAAGAGAAATATTTGTTATACTATATACAAGATATAATATTAGAGGCATTTTTCTAAATTAATAATGTACAGTGTGGTCATTTTGTGTGTACATTTTCAAAGATATAAATAAAACTGGCATTTTTTTTAAATGAGACAAATTCTGAATTGCTCTTTCAGTAGATAGGTCTCTTCCCCCTTGTTCTTGATACCTTTATATTTCAAAAATGGAGAAAAACTTTGTCATACGCATTGGTTTTATGGCCCAGCCATTTTTTTCTTTTCCATTGTATTTTTAAAAATAAAGGTATCAAATTCTGTACATTTAGAATCAGGAGAAGGAGTCCTACCTATTGAAAGTAAAATGTTCAGGGTGCCTTATTAAAAAATGCAAGTTAAATTAATATCTCTAATAAGTTAGAGCAGATCGTAATTTGGAAAAGTTAAAATGATCACGCTGAGTGGTACAGTGTAAAGGACTAAAATTTTTGCTAGCCATAGGCAAATATAGATTTATTGCTTTTTGTAATAAAGATTACAAGTAGTAGGCAATGGTGTGGAACGCCAAAAGTTGAGAAGTAGTTTTATTTGATAAAGCATAACTTTATTATATAAAAAAAATTAAATTTTTTGTCGGTTTCATTTTTTGTTGATGTATGTAAAGTATTTTTTAAATTATTTCTTTGCTTAATACCTGTCTAAGTCATAGTAAGTTTTTAAATCATGTTTAATGAAAACAACATGATTAGATATGTAAATTGATCAAAAATTTTTTATGCAACACTTAATCTTCCAACCTGTTGGTTTTTAAAATGTATTTATAGGTATTCGTCAATATCCCCACTTTACCCTATACAACAATCACAATCATAAATGGAAGAATTTTATCCAGTTTTTATATCACCTTTTTCTGAAGACTGAAAGTGTGTAGCATTATAGAGTTTCCCGAAATGAATAAATTTACTTATTCAGTATTCCTTGTAATAGGAAATTTTCTATTTATGAGGTCATAGATCTGAATGTAAATAATTTGTTTTGCTTTTGTTAAGTGGGCAGTATGTTAGTTGAATTTATAATGATATGATTTTAAATAAGCTCAATAGGGTTTTGCTTAGTTTTTTAGGTAATTATATATTTCCTCCCAATGGCCCATATTTATTTATTATTATCTGAAAGGCTGTCTATATTAAAAGAAATTCTATATTTTCTGTGATTAATCAGTATTATGTATGTATCAAGCCTTATTCCTCATAGTCTTGTTTTTTTTTTGTGGGTGAGCTCTAGAAAATTATTATACATACAATTAGCTAGTTTGGTATCTACATGTCAGAAATCGTGTACAAGGTTACTTTAATGTTTATTTCACTCTGTCCTGTAACGTTTGGGAGTGTAAGTGGGCACATATGTATTTCATAATCAGACCTTTATTGCTATTAAAGCATTTAAAAGGCTGTATGTAGTATGCCAGGTATCTTTTACGCAAAGTCCTTTCATAACAGAAATCGGGGGCAATTCTGAGTTAAAATCAGCTTCCTTGCAGTTAAACCCATCAGAAAATTAGAGATAGCTAAGACCAATTATGCCACTTGTATCAGGACCAAGTATGGTGTTAGTTTACGGGTTCCCTTTACATTAAAAACAATAATTTGGAAATCATCCCCCTAGTTTTCGGACAGCAAGGGTTTAAAAATCTGAACGGGACTCTGAAGTCAATTATTATCCAATCGTTCTCTTCAGAAAAGTAAAAATTCATGTAGACAAGAAATCTTGACAATAAACGAGATTTGCACTGAATTTTGTTAATTAGGAGTTGTAATGTGCGTAAGACGTAGAAGTCATTTAATTATTTTTTAAGTTAACGGTATGGGAAGTTTTTCTCTCCAGTGGACACAGGACTTTACTGTATTTAGAGTAATATGTACTATATCATAACATTTGAATTTTGAATTTCATAAAATCAGTTATGCTTCCATTATATAAAGTTTGTGAAGCATTCGGTTAAAAGAAAATTTTCCTTTGCAAGATTTTCATGGTTTTTTAATTTTCACTTGGTTTTGAAATTCCCATGCAACATATTTATCGTAAAAGACCTTAATTTGTACAAAAAAAACTTCAGTATTATAATAGTATTTTTTGTAAATTCCACATTTTTTAATTTAAGATCATGTATATTTATTTTACATTAAACTCCCAAAATCATACTGATGGCAATTTATTTAAACCAGGAAACCAACTGCATTTTTATTGCAATAAGTGATAACAGTATGAGGTGAAAAAGTACCTGCAGTTGGGTTTTCTAACCGGTTATATTAAAAAGATAGCGCCCACTGACAGTAAATAAAGTCTTTTGTTTATTAACTTTAATTGCACATTACGGAAGAACCCTTGCTTTAAAATGAAACGACTACGAATTAGCAACCACTATTTGAAAATAAACTAAAATTTCTGTAGGGGGGTCAGAAACAGCTATGTGACTAAATGGTGCCGAGAAGGACCAAAATCGTATGGATGTAGTCATAGTTTAAATGTTTACACCAACTTATTATTGAAATATATCTGACTATAAGCGGGGTTTACTGTAGTACACTATACTTGTACAAGGGAAATATTCTTATCTTTAGGACACTTTTATTTACAAGCTCTGTCCGCTTGTCACATTGATATTTTTTTGCATGCATGTACTTAAAATTTAATAAAGGTTTTATATCGTATATTAATTAATTGTGTATATTAATTTCTTCGGCATATATTATCCCATTGGATAAGTAATAAATTATATTGTTTGAATTCCTTGTTTTTCTTTGCAATCTGTTTCAGTTCCTAGAAATTTTATGAGAATAAAAAGGGCAGGTAATCCTTATTTGCTTTTCTGGTGTAGAATATTAAGTATACAATATTCTGTTAAGCGAACAGACCTAATTAAGATTATTAACATTGGCAACTTCAACCATATAAACCACAAAACGACGAGTGTAAAATCGGGCACGAAAATCTCATTAAATTCAATAATAGATTCTTTTTCACCGCTTATAAAAAAAATTAAATTTATTTTAAAACTGATATATGTCATTCCCGCAAACTAAAAGAGCGACATGATTGCTAGCGTTCAAGCTCTAAAAAAACAGCGTGAGAACTTCTGATGTTGACTTCGTAAAAAAGAGGAAAATCAAATTTAATTTAAAAAGACCGCCTTAAACTCTGATGATAAAACAGAAAACTTCTTAAAACTGAATTTGCTGTAAAAAAACTACGCCACTGTTGAGTCAGGTCATGATGCTGGGACCCTTGTTGTCATTTACTCTATACTTTGTTTATGAGATCAGTCCATCTTTCTTCCACTTATTTAAAATGTGTCAAATAATGACTGATCTGTTTTTTGAGCGGTTCCTTAGGGGAATGCTGAGTCTATCCATTTTATACGTCATTGGTAGAAACCCGATATGGCTAAACAAAATGGCGACCTAATAAAAATGTTAAAAAACATCACATTCATCACTTTTTCGACTGACTGACATCTGGCGGCATTCTGTATGTATGTTAGATCTGGACAAAAAAGTGGAGATGAAACATGTATATTTGTCTCAGTCTGAACGATTGTTGGATATGTGAATAAAACAGATATAGAGGAAAGTGGTCGATATTGTAGCGGGTCCTAAATTGTACCTTTCGAATTTTTCTAAATTTTTTTCTGCTGACTGATCTAACGGTATTCTAAGTTAGTTTTTGCTGGGAAAGGGCCGTAGACAAAAATCGGGATACGTCGAGCCACCCGTTTTCTTTATTTTACGCGGCAAAAATGTTGAACTATAGTGGTGTAGATAATTGTCAATAGTTAATTATTTATTTTATACGGTAAAGTTTGGACTATTTTCTTTTATTTCATAGGGTAAAACAACCTTACAAATACAAACTACCTACATGTACAGTTTTAATGATTTATGACTAGGTGCTCAAATCGTTCCACTACTAGGTTACACAATTTGTACTGGTTCGATTTAGGAAACCTGTGGTTCAATTTGAGAAACATAATTTTTAAATTTTTTATAGGAGATAGGCAGCCAAACAGAAAAAATAAAATTTGGGTAATGGGCAGAAGTTGATATCAAGCAAGTGTTATGTAACAATCAAAATGGAAATATGGGGTGTACGTTTTTTTTTTTTGAGTAACTTAAACTACATACTATAACTTGTTGAATGCAAAGGACTAAAGTATAGTTTTATTCAAGTCAAAAGGATAGCTGCTAGAAAATGGTTTTATAAATTCATTAACCGCCATCCTCAAATCTCTCTTAGACAACCAGAGTGAACGTCATAATGAATGTCAACGGTTTTTTTGACATATTGCTAAGATTGGTAGATGAGAATGGTATGCCATCTTCTAAAATATTAAATGTAGATTAAACAGGATTTTTAACTGTTCAGAAAAAATGTCTTAACACACAGTGGCGACCGCTCAGTACCACGCCAATGATAATTTGTAAAAGAAAGAGAATGGCTGCTGAGCTGGGGAGGGTGCACCTCCTGCATTCCTAATACAAATGAATACCAATTTGCTTGCTCCTTATATATAAGGATAATTAGAAAAAAAAATATAAATATTACTAAGGATTAAAAACTATTACGACTGTATCAAAATTATTTCAGTTTTCTCAAAAATTTAGCAATAATGTGCGATTATATGAAAAGTGGTACAATTTGGTCGGCTTTCCTCTATTGTTATAAATTCTTATTTTGGGAATGGCAAAATAACTATTTAAAAGAAGGATTACTCTCGGCTATAAATTTGGTAGAAAATATATATAAAATATGAATATAACAGGATAAATTTAAAAAATTCGGTAGATTTACTCTGAGCATCCACTGTAACGAATTATATTTAAGTGGAAATAAATATTAGATATTGTAGAAATTGTAATATATTCCACTTTTTGTAATAAAATGGGTTTTATTATACGGTAAGTTCTGGGTACTTTGATGAAAAAATATGCTAAGCCCTTTTAACAGAACTTTCCTTATAATAAAACTTTTTCTTATCAAGAAAAGTGACATATTATTAAAATGTATTTATAAAATATGTTAAAAGATTTTACCCATAACTTTATCTATATATAAAATGCGTATTATGTGTGTGGTGGAATTCGTAACGAGGGATTCGAAGTTCTGGGTAAAAATCAATTTACAGATTTTTCCATTTTTAAGGTAAATTTAATTTTATAAGGTGCCCATAAAAATGAAATTTAATGTCAAAAAGGATAATTATTTTTTAACAATTTTAGATTAGGTAATTCGTTAAGTGTCAAAAAAGAAATCTGAGCTTAGCCTATTCTCGATGCAGAGACTGTCGAGGACAGCAAAAATAAAAACTTAAAAATAACTACATTTCTTGAATACAAATCATCAAAATATCAATCGAAGATTGCAGCGGAAAATATTTCACATTTATTTAATTAATTGCGTCTTTACCCATAGTTAATGAGTATGCAAGCAGCTTTTATATCGGGAACTTCAACAGGGTGGTAACTTTAAAATTTTGTCATAAATGAAAATATTACCAGATTTAAAATTCTTTCAAGTAAGCAGTGCATAATGACATATAATGCATTAAGAGATTCCACAAGAAGCATAACTATTTTCAAAAAGATGTTTCCTGATAGTCAGATTGCTAAAAATATAAAACCGCAGAAATCAAAAATATTTAATTTGGTAACTTATGGTACCGCTTCGTGTTATAGAAGGAAGCTGGAAAGACTTGTGGAAAATGCAAAGTATAACGTCAATTTTGGCGCAAGCTTCAATAATTTTGAAAACCAGCAAACGCTTTTTAAGACATACTACTGCCCACAATATTTTTTCATCAGCTTTTAAAGAAGCTATTACTAAATCGAACTTTACTAAACTAATTCACGTAACCATGAATAGACCCAATGTGGCTAACGCTTCTTTAACAATACTTTCCTTTACGAAGAAAGTAAAAAAATATTGAAACAGGAACTTTGTGACGTTCGTCCTGGCAGTCATACACTTTTGAACTAGTAGTTGTGAGCTGCACACTCTTTCTTGTGGTCTAAAATGTACAAGTTGGAAAATAATAAACTTTTTAAGAGCAATATATTATCTATTCAATTTTTTTCCGGGAAGACCTGTTTCCTAAGCCACAGGTTCTTTAACGTTTCCTTTCTCTTAAATGTTGTGCCATTAGATGGCAAAAACTATTTCGTTTTTTTTAATTCCCTGAAATCTATTTGGAGCACCTGGAAAAGTCAGGGCAGAATTTGATCTTTATGCCATCAATAATTGCAATAATGGGAAAAACAAAACATAGACAATGAACTCCACCTTGTTGGAAAACGTATTACAATAAAAAAAACTTGACTGCCTTTGAATCTTAAACTGATGTCGACGACAGGCGCTCCGAACAAATTAAGCAATTCGAACCAACCACCAACTGGACATTAAGCTTCTTCAATAAATGACTGTAAGATTTCAAAATTTCGAAATAATGCAGAAAATCAAAAACACTAGCTTTACTAAAACCTAAAAAACACACTCTCCTAGCAGCTACAATTTTATTTTTATTCTATCTATATAAGTTGTACGAGTGACCCATCCTCTCAGTAGAATTTGTAAAATCTTAGTTGTTATTATCAATTATGTTATAGGTTATAAATAAGTAAAACAAATTAGGCTGCTAGTTTAGTACCTCAGATCTCATCCAATATCTTAATATGGTACACTTAATAGTGATTCTAGAACAAATCGCTTTTAGAAGAAGAAAGTCAAGCTCAGGATAGGTGCCAAACATTACAAAATACATTGAGGAAGGTTTTCAAAAATAAGCTAATCACGGCCGTGGGTTGGTGGGCCTAAATGCAGCCTACAATACTGTCAACCACACGGAATTACTTATTAAAATATACGAAATTTTCAGGGACTACCGCCTAGAAGTTGTAGAATCATTAACGCAAAATAGACGATTCTACGTTACCATAGGAAGAAGAATGAATACATCGCTGAATTACTCACAGTGTAGTGTCTTTGCCCCGATAATGTTCAATATGTATTCTAACGACCAGCTAACTCCATACTACACAAACTACTTCATGTACGTGGACGACTTGATCAATCTCAGCACAGGGATCCAGTTCTGAAGAGGTGAAAGACAAATCGCAGTGACCAGAATGATTGAGTACTATCAAACTCGTCCCAAACATCAAATGAGCTTAATCACAAGTCGCGAGAGCAGTCGCGTAAGCTCTTTGTTTCTCAACTGGGGAATATGCTATCAGGAACAAATCCGCCAAGTGAAAAGGTAAATATACATACCTATTAGCATGCAGGCTAATAAAATTATGTATGAAAAGTCTTTGGAAAAACTTGTATTGGATCGTTGGTTTAGCACAGCTACGTACCCGCCGGGTAGCCCAAGAAAATACCTGAAGGTTTAAACAGCTGGTTGATGAACGCCAACCAACACTACCAGGCAGAGATCCCCAAGACAGAAGATTTAAGTCAGGGAAAAGCTTTAGAAAGACAATCGGAGCCATTACTCTTAGCATATCGCTCCCAAGCGGAATACATCTGGAGCAGAAAGATAAATCACAGATTTTAATCTGCGACAAGCTTCTACTACCTTTGAGTTGCATTTATTACTTTGTGAAAGGACAATACACGTAGTTTGTTGTTAAACGGAAAGAAACTTAAACAAATTTAAATATGAAAAAAAAACACCAATTTTTCGGTCCTGTTGCTCCAGACTGCAGTACAGCGCAGAACATTTAACTAAAAATGTTTACAATTTTTTATGAATATATGTTCTTGTGAGTGTAAATGAATGTAAAATTGGCTGCCAACTATTAGCACACCCGTAACTAGATTGTCGTGATAAGCTAAACAAAACCTGATTTACTCGGTACCAGGAACGGTACATGCCAATTTATTAGAAGTGTCGCAAGACTAAAAGAGTTGTTTACAATTGTAAGAATACAGCACTACCTAGAAATTGTCAGGAACAGGCGTTTCTCAAAGACTAGCGAACTTGTTGGAAGCAAGTGCAACTAACACTTTTTCATAAAGAGCTATGACCCATGTCTACATTTGCATGTTAAGTTTTGTTACTAAATGTCAAATTAGTGTAGGTTGAAAATAGTGAGAAATTGCAATAATAATGTCCGAAAGTGTTGTAAAGTACACCACACTGATCTAAAACATCGACGAAAGGGGGAGGTATGTCAAAAGCAGGCCGTTTCCATGGATATACAGAGTTGTAGCCAACCGCAAATGATCATTGCACTGTTTCCATAGTTACTCACATTCTTTTCATAGACTCAGATTCGTGTGCCAAACTTTAGTTGGTCGCAAAATTACAATTTTAGTAGAAATTAAAGAAAAAAAAACATTTTGTTTAGCAGCGTCTCCAGCACTCTTACAAAGCAAAATAAAATTGAGTGCTGGAAATCTATACATAGCAATATTGCCAATTTAGGACTCGTAGGTCCAGAGAATAAGTGGTTCTACAGCAGGAATATATTTCGGTAAAATTTGAAAAGTAAAATTTTCAAGATGAATTTTTTTATAAAAAGTTTGTATGTGCATGTTTTTGAGGCAAAATATAATAGAAATTCAATTTTTTCATTTAAAAAAAAATGCATTAAGAAAAACTGGGTCGGCAGAAAGTACATTGGGCCTGACAACCCCATAATCTCCATTAAGTGTAATGAAGTGTAGTTCTTGAAAATGTAACCACTAGTCCAATTAAAGGCAGCTACGAGAATAGGTATGAAGTTAACAATAAAGATATTGAAGATTTAATAACGAATCCTAACTTAACCATTTGATGCTGAATGAATGGAAAACGTAGATTTTGAAGAAAATTTGCGGGAATTAAAAACGAAAATAACAGAACTACAAGTTGAAATTCTGGAGAAAGAAAATTATCTTAAGGATCGGAAATTTTGAAACCTGACAGGAAGTTAGCAGTTCCACCTTCAAAGTAATTTCCCTCTATCGTCCATACTATTATAGTGTACTGAAACAGATGACAATTTACAAGAGCAAAATAATAACGATGCATTTTACTTATTATTGTATTTATTAGGTTTTGAGTTCATTAATTACTTGTTGCCAGTTGTTTTTAGTGTTTTTATTTATTAAATAAAGTTTTGACCTGTCAAATTGTATTTATTGTTTCTACTTCTATATGAAAAAAAATATAAAATATTATTCTATTGATAAACTAATAACAAAACAGTTAACCATTTCAATACAAATCTGTGTGGACTCTCGCAGTATGATTAGTTATTTCTGTTTATAAAATAATTTATTAGTTCTGGTTGCCTTTGTCTTGCATTCTGGGGAACATGGTCCGGAATAACGTGAATTTCATTAATTTCCTGCAATTCTTCATTTTGAACATTTAAAATATTTGCCGCATAAACGAGAAATAAACGTAAATAGTTAAAGCATGGAAATTTTTCTTTTAAAATTCCTAATGTGGTTTCAAATAATCGACGAGTTTTTTATGCGCTCTATTAACATTTATTTCAATTGGAGTCATACGCTACTCCATCAGCGGGTAACCGGAACCACTTAAATTACTGCATAGGACCTTTTCATCCGTTGAAAAGACTACTATTTCTCAGGTACGCTTCCTGGCCAGTTGGTACTAACAAAGAAGTTTATTCTATAATTTACAATTAATAGAATTATTCCCATTTTGATCTACAAAGGCGTTTTCTGTTGGAGCTTCAATTTTTATTAGTGTCCCAACACATCCCATAACTTGCAGAAATCCAGCAATAGCAAAGAATTCTGCGGAAGCGTCTAAAATGTCTGCTGACCGGGAAATAACCTCACGAAATTTAGTTTCATTAATTGCACCTACAACTACCCTCACAGACCTACAGATACTTGACTTGCTTACCCCATGTGCATCCACTATTACATATGATACTGTCCTCCATTTCCTAGCCACTGTAATGCTTTACAAAACTGAATTTTGGTTGACAGTGATTGGGATCTATCAATAGGATGTATGATGTATTAGCTTATGCCCAATATCCATCCTAAGTCTCCCCATTTGTATAACAAGAGCTAGTTACAGTTTGTCTCTTACATTTGTAATCAACAAGAGAATTCTTGGTAGCTGACAAGTGATTGTCTTGTAAATTTGTGAATATTTGCCTGTAGTTACTAGTTTTATGAAATAGTAGCACCTCTGTATTCTAGCAAAATTGTTAAAATTTACTTGTCAATTACAACCTTGTAGCTTTGTGAAATAGGACCCCGTACCTTTTTCTAGTTCGTTCACGAACTACAAACTTCGGGATATGATTTCGTTGGGTTAATTAATATAAATAAAAACAGTATACAGAAAATAAAATACTTTATTTATTACTTCATGTAATAACATACCCATATATATTTTACGATTTTAACTTCCCTCGTGAAAGGGAATAAAATGCTTGTAATCATGAAAAAATCCCCTCTCAGGTTTTACATATCTTCACGTTTTAGCGTTCCTAGATGTCAAAAAGTATGTTTCATCAATTCTGCCGGCCCGTCTGTCGGTCTGTCTGTTTGTCTGTCAGTTCGCGGCATAGCTTAAAAACTGACTGAAATGTTAAAAAAAATATTATGTTAAAGCTACTTGTGGAATTTATTTCAAATTTTGCATAAACAGCCAGTATTATGTTGGAATCAACTGGTAAAGTTTTGGTACGAATCCAAGATGGCTGAACAAAACAAAAACAAAAAACTATTTAAAGATTTGAAATTGTGTGCCATAAGTAATTGTGGTATAGGGCTCAACTAATAAAAGTCTGTTACTAATTCAAGGTAGCGGAACAAAATTGCGGCCAAATAACATTTTTGAATCGTGAAAAAATCACCCTCTCAGGGTTTACATATCTTCAGGTTTTAGCGTCCGTAGATGCCAAAAAATATGTTTTATCAATTCCGTCAGTCCGTCTATCTGTCAGCCCGCGACATAGCTTAAATACTACTTACCCGATTGACTTCAAATTTTGACCAACAATTAAGGGTCATATTGGGATGACCTGGTAATATTTTGGTAAAAATCCAATCCTGAACAATGTTAAAAATTATTTGTTAGAGTGGTGTTTTATTTTGGGTTAAGATCCAGTAAAAAAACACGCCCGACGTTTCGGAACTTAATTTGTGGATCCTCAGGACACATATATAGATCATATATCCTGAATGAATCCGTAGATATTTCCTGGATATTAAGTTTCTAAATGGTTTCCGTAAACAAACCTCTTGTTGTCATATTACAGCGGTGTATTATTTGGGGTTAGGGTCCAGTAAAAGAAACAAAAGTATTTTTTTAAATTGTCGATTTTTCGCGACTTTATTGTTGCATTCTCAGGACACATAAATAGGTTTTATATCCTGTATAAAACCCATATTATCAGTCTTTACCTACTCCGTTGGTACGTAGATATTTCTCAGATATTAAGTTTCTAAATAGTTTTGTTAACGATCTTATTGTTGTTAGAGTGGAATAATATTTGGGGTTAGGAAATATCTGCAGACCGGAGACGGAGTAGGTAAAGACTGATAATATGGGTTTTATGTAGGATATAAAATCTATGACCCTCAATAAAAATAATACATCACTTTAACATAACAACAAGAGGATCGTTAACGAAAACGAGTTAGAAACTTAACATCTGGGAAGTATCTGAGTACCAACGGAGTAGGTAAAGACTGATAATATGGGTTTCAATTTAAATTCAAATAAAATTTTTAATAAATCAAAGTAAAAAAGATCTTGTTCAATTGATTTTGTAGAAAAATTAGATGTGCGAATGGGATACACTGGTACGAATTCGACATTACATGTCAATGTAAAAACTACTTATTTAATTTGTTTCATTATGCCCAAAAGTCAAATGTGGCATAGGTAGAAAGAAAATGATAAAATATTGGTAGGAATCCAATATGATGGAACAAATGAAAAGACAGTATATGTAACACATATATACTGTGACTCTGTACTGAACTAAATTGGGTCACACTTCACTATTCCTAACAAATGGAAAAAATCATAACGAGAGAAGTACCGGGTAAAGAAATTTACCGATTTTTTTTTTTTAACCAACCTTATTTGTAGGTATAACTTACAAAGCCAACCTTATTTGTAGGTATCAGGTTTATCACTTACTTACTTAAATAGCTTTATTATTTCGGTCTTGAACAGTAACCGGAGATCTTTTTCTGTTTCTCTAAAAGGTATTTTTGTGTAACACGAAAATTAATTCTAACTAGAGGCAAATCTCGAGCATATCAAATTACTAATTCCATATCTTTAAGATGTGTAATGCATCGTTGTTTGGTTGTTTATTTTATATAATTTAACCTTTCGAACCATCTCATTCATTGAAATTCAATTAAAAATTCAAAAATTCATTCAAAATTCAGTAATAAAAACAAATTGTAGTTGTGACTCAGAATTAAACATTTGCATATTGTTTTAAATGTCAAATTAGTGTAGGTTAAAAAAATGGGGAAATTGTAATAATGTCTAAAAGTGTTGCAGTTGGTAGCAAAATTACAATTTTAAAAGAAATTGAAGAAAAGAAAAAACATTTTGTCTAGCAGCTAGTACTCTAGCCAAGAAGACTCTAATGTGGGTAGTACCATATTATAAAAAATACTACAACAAAAACATCTATAAATATATTTAATAATGTTAATAACATATTAAAAATAGTAGGTGTAAAAATAAATTAAACATTGAACAATATAAAAATCGTTTTTCTAATGTTTATACATCTGAAGAAAAAGAGTTCTACGGTACTCTTCTTCAACTTCCTTAATGGCTCGAAGTCTGCTATACGCTTGATTCAGAAACATGTCATAAAGTTCCTGTTTAGCTAGGATATACTTCTCAAAATATTTTCTAGCTATTTTATATACTTTTGTAGTCTCAATTGCAACTATAGTTGCTGTTATTTTTTGATCTCTAATCAGAAGAGATAATTCACCGAAATAGGCACCATCGTGGAGATGACATACTTCTTTTCCTGAATGGCTATATACTGCCACAGAGCCGGAAGCTAACAAAAAAAGGGATTCTCCTTTCATTCCAGAACTAACGATCATGTCATTAGGCGAATATACTTCAGTAACAAAATGTTCAGCTATGTGTTTAATTTCGTCATCACTGAGTTTACTGAAAAGAGTTATATTACTTTGTTTTAAAGCATTATACATATTAACCCTAACTTTGGCCCCTAGACTTTCTGGCAGTACTTTTTGCACTTTTTTTTTACTGAAGTATCTTTTTCTATAATAAAAATTGTAATAGTCTACTACCCTGTTTTGAATATTTCTAGGTAACTCCTTGTTTTCCATCCAATTCCGTAACTGTGATATTATTTCTTGGAATCTCGTTTCTTGAAGGTCTTTGTCGAGTAAAACATGAAGAAAAGCTACCCATTTGATAAAATATAAAATCCTCCCTGTACCGTAATTTATTAGTGATAATAAACCTTCTTCCCAGTTTGCGTAGTCTTGGAATTCGTCGACAGTAATACCAAAAACTTGAGCCGATGCTCTAAAGAACGAGTAGGAATATTGTATTTGAATCGATCTGTTGATTAAGTCTCCATATAATATCCATGTGTTATTTCCAAACGTTCCTGTTAGAGCATATCGATATCTTGATACAGCAAAGGACGAACAAGCCATGATATGGGTAACAAAAGCCATTAGATATGAAAGGTGTACGACAATCAAGATTGACCTAGATCTAACTTTAAGTTGTTCTAAGGTTTGTTTAAGAAATTTTATAGGTTTGTGACAAAGAAAAATGGTAAAAATTCTCGTTACATCAATACAATGCCAAATTAATTCACTGCATGCAGTGGGTGTAGTGCATATCATGCCTTTTGGGATAGACGATATTGCTTCGGCCCAAAAGTGAAAACTTGTTAGCCTGTAGTAAAGAATACCGCGAAAATCAATTAAAATTATTGCTTCATTTGGTACGATGATTCCTATAAAAAACATAAATATAAGATGCAACCATGAGAGCACGTCGAGACTGTTGATAATAAAAAGAATTCCAGCGTAATCCACTGAACCCATTCGGGATTTACGTAAAAAAGCGATATCAATAAATTTAAAGAATACAACATTTAAGTAAAAAATAGATATATAAGCATTATAAAATGCACCTAGCATGCTTAGAGGATGAATAATAAAATGGTTTGGGGAGTAGTAATGCCTCTTCCTCTCGTTTCTTATCTGACATTCGCTCGAAAAGTGTTGGATAGTCATTGCATTCTTTGGGCAGACCAGAATAAATGAGAACCAAAACCTCTTGATGCGATAGCAAAGGCCTTCTCTGTATCTGCCAGGAGGAAATGTTTCTTGAATGGCAGTGCATTTATGTTCAATTTGTTTGAATATTGCTGTCATGTTTTATACAATATGACATTAATTAAACTGACAACAAAACTGACAGTTTTTGTATGACAAATTATATTCATTTTGATAAGTTGATAAAGATGTATTCACAGTTTGTATTTTGTGATATGTAAAAAAAAGTAATAAAAAAAAGGTCTTGTAAAAAATTATATCCATGGAAGCTCCTTATTATGAAAGTTTTAAGAAAGCTATCTTAGCATGTTACCAAACTTACATTATAGTAACCATTTTGAAGAGTATTTCACAAGAAGTGATTAGCGCGCTTTCTTTACAGCAATCCTAACCAATCCTAACCTAACCTAACTTTATAGCATACATTTAATGATATATAAATAAAAAAAAACTCAAAACAACAGAAAAAGCGTTTGGTAGTTACTTGTTTAAATATTTATTAACTAGATCCGTCACAGTACTGCATTCTTCCAAGTTTGTCTTTTAATTATATGTTGCGCGCAACCAAGGTAGTGTTAGAGTTGTTGACAGACATTGATATAGTTTTTTTAAATAGGATATTTGCGGTGAAATAAGCCAGTGTTTGGAAAGCAAGCATATTACCATTTTTGCCAAACTATGATTCTACTAAACTATCTTCTTTTATGACTTATTTAGATGCCAATACTTTGTACAGTTTTAATATGTAACAATCATTACCATATAGTGGATTTACGTGGCTATCACGACGTGAAATAACATATTTAAATATTTTGGACATTGAAGACGATACCACACAAGGTTACGTTTTGGAAGTGGATATGTATTATTTTAAGAAGTTACACGATACACATGCAGACCATTCAACGGAAATGTCAAACATGCCAAAGTTGTTTCCAAATAACAACCATAAAAGGAAGTACATTGAGCATTATACAACATTGAAATAAGCTGTTCAAAATGGCGTAATGGTAATGCAAATACACAGAATTTGAAAATTTAATCAGTTGACGTTGTTAAAACCTTATATCGATTTTAACACAAAATTACTAAATGAAGCCAAAAATATATTCGAAAAAAACCTTTTTAAATTATGCAATGCACCCCAATTTTAAAAGTTGTTCAGTATTTTCTGAAAACTTTGTAGCTATTAATATGGGTAAAGTTAAAATATTTTAGGATAGACCAATATATATTGGATTTTCTATATAGTACATGTCAACAACTGTAATGTATGATTTTTTCACAATTTTATTAAAAAAAAAATGATAGTGTTGCCTCTTTAGTGTACACCGACCCAGATTTTCCATGGGTGCCTTCAATATCTTGACACATTTTGATCTTAAATATCTCGGGAAAAAAGCTATCGAGCGAATGTTAAGGTAAAATTTAAATTCGAAGATTTGTAAAACGAGAGGAGATACTAAGATGTTGTTTTCAGCTGTCTTGCAAATTTTATTGCATATCAACTATTCCAAGCGTAAAACTCTCAAACGTAAAATTTCTCTAGGGCCTTGTGTTAATAACTGTTGCTTATTCACTAATAGGAGTTGGTGTTCTAATATTGAGATTTCTATAAGGTTAATTTTATTTCTGGGCTTTTTAGTTATTCATTATTAATCGCACAGTACCACTTATTCTTAAACTTATTTAATGCATTTGATTACCTACTTAAAATGTAATCATTACTTGTATAAGAATATATTTTGTCTAGTTTTCCTTTTTCGATACAGATTTTATAATTTTAAAGATTTTCTAGATTGCCTTGACGAAATGGTGACTGTGGTTTATCAACTAATAGAAATTGGTGTTCCATTACTAAGATTTCTATATACTAGTTGACTATATTTGCGGACCCTTAGGCACTTGATCGTCAATCGCACATTATTTTGAAATTAGTTTAAACATTTTCTTACATGGAATTTTTTTTTCAAATATAATTCATCCTTATAATTGTGGCTTAATAACGTATAGTTATATAGGTGCCATTATTTGTTTTCGTATATCATTGAGTGTTCTTGCAAGTTACAAAATTTAGTGGCATTTATAGACATCTCAATCCTAAATTTAATTTTGGCTATTAGCATTAAAATCTTCTTGATCTTGATAAAAAAATTTATTTTAAATTTTATTACAGTTCTTATATTTTGATTAACATTCGTACATCTATGTCTACATTTTATTTAAAAGTACATGTATTCATAATGCCTATTGCTTTGGGAGATATATAGAAGGGACTGTTTTCCTTATATAGTCGCTTATTGTGTTCCAGGCTTATGAATTGTTAGTTACACTTATCATTTACATAGCTCGCTTTAAATTATTAAGTCACTTTTGATTACGACTGTTTAATGTAGAGTTACTGTCATTTTTTATCTTTTATATATTGAATTTTACATTAATAGCTTGACTTAAAATTATTTTTTTAAATGCTATATTTGTAATATCACATCGAATACTGCGTGTTCTTATTTATGTCTTTTGGCTTACCTTTTATTAGATCGGCAAATGTAAGACAGATTTGTTTAAAAAATGAGACTGTAAAATAAATTCTTGAAGTAAATTTCTTTTGTTTTCCTTATGTAGATATTTAGCAGCATTAAGTTTAGTATATACATATTAACGTATCTGTTTATCTTTTGGTCATCTAGACCTGACTCGTATTTAAAAAGTTAATGTTTGAAAATATCGAACTCACACTCCCTAATGCGGAGGGCAACTTTTAATTAAAAATTAATTAAAATAAACATTTTACACAATTTAAAATTTTGTTTCAATCTGTTATTTTCTCTGTTTCTAATAAATAAGAACCATATAATTTCATGTTGGCTATAATAATCATGTGTCACGTGAAAGATTATTTTTAATAGTTTAAGAATTTTTGGTGTAATACCTTCCAGGTATAATTTAATATCAACTACATTTTTTCTTGAAAAAAGACAGTTTGAAAACCTATAATAATATAGATCGTGATATCTCCAAGTGATTTGTAGTTTTTAAAGCCCAAACAGTCGAAGTCTCCCTTAGCGATGGTAATTCATTTAGAGCCCATTTTCTAAAAAGTATTTTTACCGATGCACCACCATTACCTTTGCTTGACAAATGTAACAACTTTCGAATGTACGTGCAATTATTAATATCAACTCCTAATTCACATTCTAACTTTCTTTGGAATAGTCTTTAGCGAAACCTAGTAGATATTTTAAGGAGAGTTTCCCGCTAAATACGTGAGAAGTCGTATCCAATATTTTCTGTCGAGTTTCACTAAACCTCCATCCTGAACAGATCATGCGATGATATTTTGTTTCATCAAATGATACTCTGGTTTTTAGAGCGGGCGTAATACTAGGCTTACGTACAATCGCCACTTGCTCTCCACCCATTTCATATCAAATTTCATCAAAAAGAAATGCCAATGCATTATTTGAGAGACAGCAGTTCTTTGTTACATCTTTAAGAGTAAATTTTCATTCAATGTATATATAGCTATCGAAAATGTCTAATATAAGATCTTGAAAGTTGATAGGAATGCGTATTTCATGTAAGTTTTTATATATTGGTGATCCATATTGTTTATAACTGTGTAAAAATGCTTGATATTGATGAATCATAAATAGGGTTTCCAGAAATATTCAGCAACTCACACATTTTAACAAAATACGTAATATTAACTTAAGGAATAACTTCTAGATTTTAAAAGTTGCTTATTTTCTATACATAGACAGAGCGATGTATGTCGTTTAACACTCTTAGACAGACTAACCATTTTTCTTTATTTATATCATTATTTATATAGTTTTTCAAATACTTTTTAAGATCATCATCTTCTTCTTGCACTAATTTGTTAAAGGGCAAATCATAAACTATACTTTAAATTTTTCAGCTTGAAGGGTACTTGTTCACCATTATCATCGAATATCCTTAGTGTAATGTTATCGATGAACTGATGGGGCCGCAAGCTTGAGTGGTAAATATGTATATAATGTTTTGCGGCTCCTTTGTAAGTTTGCACCCAGGGGCCACATCAATATCAAATTCAAACAATGTACGAGGTTCTATAGAGTTAAGATATGCTCCAGATGTGATATTACAATCCACTCATACTATTCCAACTCTTATAATATTTACTGGTTTGGTTGACTGATGTAAGGTATTTGGTTTCAATACTCCCCGATTAAACCCCAATAGGTTTCTAAAAGATCTATCTAGATCTAGATATCTCACATTGAAGGGTATTATTATTCGCCTTTCGGGAAAAAGTCGCATAATAATTTTCATGAATTTCGTAATAAGACTCAACTCCTTTTATCCCTCTCAAAATGTTATGAATTTCTTCAATGTCGTATGATCCATAATTTATACCAAAATAATTGGTTTCAGCTTGGCCCGAAGATTTAAATTCCACTAGGTTATTACTGGCATCCACACTAAAAATGTGGTTGTGGGAATAAAATCTGAGCAAACCCAGTCCGTAGAGCGAATGAATCTAACTCTATGACAAAATAAAAAATTTGCACTAAGCAAGCTAAAATAATCTGATAAAGTAAAAGTATATGCCTTTCTCTCGGTACATTTTGTTACATCCATCTTGTTTTCAGACCCAAGGCTTACATATTTAATGTTATAATAACAGCAAAATATTCTTCTTGGCGCAGGTGTATCTATAACATCATCTTCTTCGTTATTGCAGTAATTGATACAATATAAAAATTTCCGTATATCGGGATCCTCTTGTAAAGTTTTCAGTAGTCTGTGATACGCTCAACATCTGGAGCACAAGAAATTAAAATCGATAAATTCCCTTTACAGGGAATTTCCCTCGTTATGGATCTTCCCTTTTATTAGGAATAGTGAAGTGTGGCCCAATTTAGTTCAGCACAGTCATTTAGTAACACATATATACTGTCTTTTCAAACATTTTTATTCGGCGCCATTTTGTCCCATCATATAATTTAAAATATATTTAATAAGTACTTATATTAACACACATCGCCATTTCGATACGTCGCGTCATGTTGATTTCGTACCAGTTTATCCCAATATCATTTAATTTTTCTGCAAAATTTAAAGTCCAATGCATAAGATCTTTTCACGTTGATTTTCTTAAAGCTTTTATTTGGCCCCCATTTTGTTCCGCTATCTTGAATTCGTATCACAACTTTACCAGTTTATCCATATATCACAGTTAATGGTTGCACAAAATTTTAAATTAATCTAATAAGTGGTGTTTCAGGCTGATGTTTTAAAATATTTTATTAAGCCGCCATATTGTTTTGCTATCTTATATTTATACGAAAATGTTACCATTCCATTCCTATATAATACTTGATTTTTGCGCAAAATTTGCGGTAAATTGGATAATTAGTTTTTTCAGTAATATAGGCCGCCATCTTATTCCGGCATATTGCATTTTTACCAAAATATTTCCAGGTGATTTCCATATGACCCTTAATTTTTGAGCAAAATTTGAAGTCAATCGGATAAGTAGCTTTTAACCTATGCCGTGAACTGACAGACAGACAGTCAGAGAGACAAACCGACAGACGGACCGACGGAATTGATGAAACATATTTTTTGGCATCTAGGGACGCGAAAACGTGAAGATATGTAAAACCTGACAGGGTGATTTTTCACTAATATAAATATTTTATTTAACCGCCATTTTGTTTCGCCAACTTGGATTCGTGCCAAAATTTTATTAGTTGATTCCTACATAATACTCAATTTTGTGCAAAATTTGAGATAAATAGGATTTTTTAGTCATAATTTTTTTAACATTTCACTACTTTTAAAGTAATGGAGTATACTTTTTTATATAATCGCTAACCATCGGTATAGTTAATCTTCACTTTAAACACAAGTATCCGCAAACAATTGAATTAAATGACTTTTCTCTGTTATAGTTATACAACATTGTTCTTGTTGGTGTTACATCCATATAAAAAGATAAGCTGTATTTTCGGGAGGATGGGGAAGATTTCCAAAACTGTCATAATAGTAAGCCTCCCAATTAATATTTTTAGATGCATCCCAGTGTGTCCCTGCTCCTTTGCTGCTGTCTAGATTCACTATTGCTCATTCTCATCTTTGAGGTCCTAAAGAAAAGTATCCCTTATGTAAACACTTCTAAAGTTTGGTATCGCTAGTTCAGAAACATACTTTAATATATCGAAGTTTGTGAGTGGTCTTTAGAGCAGGGACAAAATTAGTTTTTTTGCTTATTCTCAGGTAAATATTGCCCTAATCCGTCGTAGTATGGTTTTAAAAATAACCCACGCCCTTTCTTTCCTAATGCTATAGCTTCCCACGTTTTATTATGTCTCTTGCCTCTACTAAAGTTTCATGGGCATTTTTTACTTTATTTACAGCCTTCACAATACCAGCTACTCCATTAGCCAGAGTTCCTAATGCAGATAATCCCGCCAACATGGGAATCATCCCTGTTTTGGAATGGGTATTATAGGAGTAGTATTTTTTTTTCTTACCACCTGTATTTTTAAGAAAATTTCAAGCTTCAGCAAGAGCTGTTTTTGCAGATTTTATAACACTGTTGCATCTTTTATCCAGCGGTTTAGATTTCAATAATTTTCTAGTTGTTTTAACTAATCCATGTTTCTTTTCTTATGATTAATAGCATTGGAATTTAGCTGTTGTCTGAGACCAAAATCTAATCTTCTTTTTACTTTAATTGCTGTTGTAACCAATCAAGCAGCTGTCTCTCTCCAAAACTAGAATCTTTCGCTTTGAATCTTTCCTAAGCCCTTTGCAATAAGAGATCTGCCTTATGTCTTGAATTTAAGTTTTCATCTCAAACTGATCACACATTCGAAGTAGATAACTTGGGATGAAATCGTTAGTGTAGGGTTAGGAGAAAGCGAGCCCCAAACATATGGATCTCTGTTAACCAAGCATTAGATGTGTTACAGCAAAGGCATCAAACTGAGGTAAAACAAACCTTACTAATCCAGAAGGTTTATGTTTTGAAAATGTGTATGTGTATTTAAAATTCTTTTAAAAACTCAAATATAAATATTTACGTGAAGTTTTAGGACCAATAGAAGAAATTGGCTATATACATATACCATTAGCGCTCAAACTTATTTTTGGATACCAAAACAGTTAATAAGAGATAACGCAAATCTTATAATACTTTTTAAACAGGATGATACTCAACTTTTGGAAATGTGTGTTATATGTTGGAAAAGTGAACATGGTTTCATGGCAATAGACAAAAATAGTAAAGCACATAGCGGTAGATATCGCAAGGGATTTGATGCTTATATAAGTCTATAACACAGTCATGTATATGTGAGTTAAATGATTAATTTAAAACTGAAGCTACTTGAAGCGACGAATGCAGTTCGTAAAAAATGTATGTCTTTAAAGTTTAAGACAGCTGAAAATAACACCGATCTTGAAGAATTCTACAAACCTTTTCTTGCACCTTTCAAATTAATATCTGAAACAATTATAAAAAAACCAAATGTCAACATCATGTACACCCATCCCAGTTGTTCCATTGTGACTTGGAAGGGAAGTACCGCGAATAATGTAGTAGAAGAGTTCGCAAATGATGATAATACAATGAATAGTTTTTTACAAAGAGCCAATTTCCCTTCATCTCCTAATTCCCTTCCTTCCTTAAGATAATATACAACTTCAGTAGCTGATAAAGCAACAATCAAACCAAAACAACTATTATTATCTACTGAATGAAACAAATTTCATAGTCTTATTCGAAGCTACCTCAATGAACTTAAGGACAATAATAAAGGATTTCATACAAATTTTGGTGTATATATAGATTCAAAAGGTAAATATCGACCAGAGAATGCATATGTATGTTTTCCGCCAGGCGAAATTTCAATACGAGAATAGGGTGGGAATAGTGCGTTAGCTATGCTGTTAGCGAAGGACTGCAAACAAACTCGATATTGAAAAATTATAACCCCAAACTGCAAATCAGTTCAGTAAAAACAACAAACGCAATGTAATAATAAAACCGCTTATTAACAAAAAAGAACGGGGGCATACAAAAACACCTAGTGAGAAAACATATAAATACAAGAGTAATGTTGAATATATTTACTGGAACAAAACCAATGAGCTTGTGGATAGATTAACACTTCTCTAGAGTTCTCAACAGGTAATACAGGACTTGAAATACTAGTTATAATCGAGGAAGTATGTGAGGAAGGTATTATGTACAGAATAATAGATATAAAATACATTTACAATATAAGCATATGATAGTGTATTAGCAGAATGTCATGAATGTACACCTCTCAGGTCAGAATGATGTTACTTGGACTCATGTAAATAATAAAATCAGAATAAATACAGCAATTATGAAAGATGATCTAAATTATTTAAAAACGTTTGTTATGGATGGTGTAGATGTATTGAAAACTAAGACGGAAAAAATAGAGAAATATGTTTCGGAGCTCGATGTGAAACTACGAAACTCTGAATCCAATATCCAAGAGGAATTACAAACACTTTCCGATAAAATGTTTATCTTCAATACACCACATACTAAAATAATAGAAATAGAGAAAGTCAGGACATATAGACCAGAGTTACAGAAAACACTTCATCCCTATATATTTTTAGTTGAACAAATTGTTAGACAGAAAAACAAATAGTGTAAAACAATGTAAAGTAAAATGATTAGGTTTTAAGAAACCAACTGTAGTAAAAGTAATATAATCTTAAGTTAATGTTAAATAAAGTACATATGTGTAAGGAACCAGTGACTTTTATTTAACATATAAAAAATACATATACTATACATCAAATATTCTACGGCAAGAATTATAATCTAATATTTTGGGATTTTAACAGTATTATTCAATATTGCAGTATCACATGAAATCCGACTATAATTAAATTGAAGCCTTTCTAGCATATAATAAGGTCCTCCACATAAGTTTCTTCCCCATTTTTTTGTATTGCATGATGTAAAATATTATAATAATAAGTAAGTGTAAAATATTATAATAATAAATAAGGAAGTTAAAAGTTTAAGCCTATAATTTACAAGAGTAAAATGGCTAACTAGAGTTTGTATTCACTTACTGTATAAATGAAGCACACATCCACTTCTTATAATGTTAAGTAACTGAGAATTTTCACGAGTAATACTACTCAGTATAAAATTTATTAGATTGATAATATTCTCACATAGATCCCCCTATTCTATCATACGAGACTTCATATAGATATTCTCGATAAAATCCCTCCAGTCAAATTCGGAAAAAGAGATGACGACTATATCACTTATTTGTGGTGTTATATAAGCCAATCTCACAGCTGCAGCAGCACTGATATTGTAGACAACTGAACCGGTAGACCATGTATAACAAATGCAATCTCATTTATCAAACTGTTTTCAAGGATTCTATTCTCTTCATAGATAGAATTATTATAACTTAAAATATCATACTCTTTGAAAGAAGACTTCGATGTTGAAGAATACTCTGATGTTGAAGAATACTATACACGAAAAACATAATTTGCTACCTATTTGCAGATATCGTAACTTAGAAGAAAATAACACGTTTCAGACAGAAATCAACTATTGAACTGCAAGTCCTAACATGTTTCGGGTGATATAAGAAATAATCCTCCCACAGTACCAAATGCAAATAGTTGTTTAGTCATGAAGTTTGAAACATATACGTATTACTATATTACAAAATTTCGGTTACATCAATTCATCATTTCTTTTAATCATTATAGATTCTAGAGTAAATATTGGAGAGTACATTACATTTAAAGATTAAACACTAGTTACAAATTCTCTCAAGTTTAAGAACATGTTAACTTAACTAATTTAAAAAAATAGTATGAATTCTAAATGCCATGGAATATCTACATAAAGCTTAAGAGTAGCAAGTCAGTTTAATTTAGTTTTTATTTTGCAAAAGAGAGCAGTTCGCTATATATGTCAGGCCAACTTTAGAGATCATTGCTTTGTTTTATCAACAAAAAATCCTTACTTTGCCTAGCTTATTGATAGTGGAAACTGCGTCCCTTATTCACAAGAGATTTAAGGGAATACAAATGGGTCATCAGTATGAAACAAAGAACTCTGTACCTTACCTATTCCGAAGTCAGGGCTCATCAGAAGTTCATTTTTCTTTGAGGGGCCTAAGATTTAGTGATGCTCAATTTTTACTACATTACTCTAATTTTAACCGTTTACGTAATATTTTTTTAGCATTATGTAATTATTGTAATGTATTTTTTCAAGTCTATATGCTTAGTTTAAGCTATCATCATAGTTTGTATGACTTTTTAAGATTATGGAAGCAGTTTACAAGAGTTTACTCTTTATACAATAAAGCGATTTTTTGACTTTAACTTTGACTAAGTCAGTCAACAAAGAAAAAAATCAAGCATCCATCAATTTATATAATATATAATGTTGGAGATATTACAAAGGTGAAATATTATGTGATGGAAGTTATTTTATAAGTCTATGACTCATCTATAATTTCATTTCCTAATTTTCTTAAGATGGGTATATAACCTTTCTAAAATTCGTCGATATAGTCAATGACTGTTGGCATGATGCAAATGTCTACATTGACGATTATATTTATATAAGTACCTACAAAGGAGAAAATAATAGAAAATTAGCTTTACATGATATGAGCTCTAGAAGCCTTGTTATTTGGATAGAAGATAGTCTGCTTTTAGTTTTAAAACATAGAATTCAGTTACATAACTTAATTTCTAACCCTACATCATAAGACAATGTTATAACTGTATAAATAATTTAAAAAATTAAATAATTTACTAAACAAATTTATGACTAAAACCCTCTAAAAATCATATATACACAGCCGAAGGAGCGAGAATCAAAGTCAGCTATAGACGGGGCAATCTTAGCTTATAGAATTTCTAATGATATCTCACGTAATACGTTACGTAACACAATATCTCTATGACCTCAAGTAAGCGTGTACTCGGAACCGGCCAAAGATAGCGCTTGTCGTCCGCGTATGACAGAGACAAGTTCGACGTACATATCATGAAAATGTTAACGAAAAGTATTTATCTCCCGTTTAGTCGTTGTATTTGCTACGTCTACCGCTGTTTTGTAGTCTTCTAGACTAAGTTCTTTTTTGGTAACCTAGTCAGGCACACTTTTGACTTTACGCAATATGCTTTCGCCCCGGTTCCATAGAATTCCCACGCGATCTTTCCGGCACATTAATCTTTCATTTGTCCTTGTTATTACCTGAATATCACGTGAGTTATCCTTCGAGTAATTGTGACAAATCTATCTAAATTTTCGCGCATATCTGCAATATAGAAATTTTCTGTTTCAATTTTTAAAATAAGTGGGTCTGTGTTTGTGTAGAGTAAGGTTGCTCTTCTCTCATATTTTGGTTTAATATAGCTATACAAGAAATCCTACATAATAGTTTTTGATATGTCCAGAAAAGCAAAACCTATGTAAATAGGTTTACTACATAGAACTTCCTTGTGATTATTTGAAGGGCTACTAAATTTTCATCAAAGATGGTAACGTCTTTAAAATGCGGTTTACAGATCCACACTTCAGCCCCTAACTTTTCAACAATATTTTCCCAACGGGTAATTAGCTTTACGTCTACCCGTTTCTCCACGTTTTCCATTGTCTTCCTTTTTATTAAAATTAGGTATTAATTTTGAAATTTTTACTTTTAAATCTTTCGGAACGATGGATTCTAGGCAAAAAGGAGTATGTTAGGTAAATCTTTTAGGTATTCTAAATCGACTTTTCAAAACATACTCTATCGGTAGATATTGTGACATGGCTGAACCATATAAATTGGTGGCATCGAGGTACATTATATAGGAGGAAGGTTTGGAAGCATCGTAATTAGGTAAATATGTATTATTCGCGAAAGCTTTCTTGACACTACATAGAGCCACTCTGCGAATACCGCGTTTCAGGAAGTGTACCATGTGGAGATCTGTCAGTAGCACTAATTGAACGGATGTATACTTATGAGCGGCGTCAAATGCCAACCCCGGAGCTGTAAAATACTTATATGGATCTAAACTATATATTGCTAGGCACTCTGAAATTCTCAAAACCATCTAAAATTAATAAGTCAGATTTTAAATAAATATCGGTATATTGACTTAAAGTTTCGCATTTAAATAAATCTCACACAATCTGCGCAGGCTTGAAATCTTCTGGTTTGATTTCTTCTTTTTTAAGTTGGTTATAGGAGCCATAGATGAAGTTTGGTGTCATCCAATTTTGCAAATTAATTCACGTAATTATATGGGAAAACGCCCGATAACAAATAAGCTTAAATTCATCTTCCGCGGGAAAATATCTTCTCACTTCTCGACATTAGGATAAATCTAAATTATCTAGAATCTTAACTAATCTAGAATTAGGGCCATAAATCGAAAACTGTCGAGATAGCGGAGATTTAAAAACACAGTTTACCTTCCTTGTTTTGGAAGTTATTGACCAAAATATGTTTGGTAAACCGTAAATAATTTTTCTTATTTTGGGGAATAACATTGAATTTGTCCTCTTCGAGGGCAAGTTCTTTGATGAAAAGGCCTGAAACAACTTTTGACATGTTCTGGGAGAAAACGGGATAAAGTTGGGAGCCCTAAAGTTAAGGTTACATATAGAGTGCTCTGCACCCCAAAAGATTCCTATTATGTGACAATTATCCCTTATTCTTTTATCCCCTACTTTAAATGGTTTCTCGCAAATATGGCAGATAGTTGCATTATAACACTCTTCCGAATAGTTCCACAGCGACAGATGACCAAATCTTCTGCAGTTATCCCCCACCAGCTTAATGTTGTTCTCTTTGAGATTCTAAACAAATCTCTTTTCGCTGGTGGGGTCTTGGCTTGAAGGAAGCTGATATGACGCAATTCGGTTTTTAAACGATTTTTTAACGATCTGAATCGGCTCCTCCTGCTCCACGCAGCTATTAGCAATATGCTGGAGACTCCAAAGATGACATGTATAAGGATTGCTAGGAATCTCTAGCGCACATTGATTGCATCGCTTTGGGGGTGATGTGGATGGTTCTAGAACAAGTAAATGCTTTGTTGGTTGTATTCAAAAAATAGGTAGAATAATTATGTAAAAATATTAAGAAAACTTCTCACCATTATCTCGGTCAAGTCTAGCACTCTTAGTCATGGGCTGTGGTATATCTTAGGCATTCCGTTTGGGTGCCGGGTGTTTTTGTTTCAGATGACGTTGCAGGGCACCCTCGGACTTATAGATCAGAGAGAGTTTCAGAGAATCTTCCCTGGTGAAAGAACGATGGCAATATTGGCATTTTCTAGAAAATAAGTAAAAATATGCAGTCAGTTTTATGATTATTTAACGAGAGAATACAGTATAGTTATCAATCAGTTGTAGCATAAAGAGTAAATCAAGAAAACACCACTAGAGTTAAAAAATACTCTTATAAAACTATATGAATCACATTTATAGATCAGTTATAATTTGTTTTGGAGAAAAAATCATATTAATTAAAGAGTCAAGACTTGTCTAAATGTTGCGAAACTTTATATCCGCAGATGTTCTGTAATAAGATGTTGTGAATTTTGAAAGAATATGAAAGATTTTTTGTTTGTAAAGAGCACATATATTATAAATAAATATGGATGAAAACCAAGTTGTTAGCATTATAATTTTTTTCTTGGATGTAGATATATCTCGAGATTTTATCAATAAACGTTGTATAAAATGCATAAAAATATAATATGGTTAAATTAGAAACTCGATAAAAAAGAAACGTTTCGAACATTATAGAAAATCTGCTATGAGATATCTTTTGTTCCAAAAATTGGGTGGTCTAGTCCGGCGAGGATCGTCTTTTATATGTGTAATGATTGATTGATCGTGACAGCTATTGTGCGTTTTTGCTAGTTTGAAGTTATTGTGTTGAATACATTTACTTTTGAATACGTAGAATGATATAATGTAAGTGCAGGTTTTTAGAAATTTTAAAATGGGTATTCTTTAGATGGATGTAAATCAATGTCAGAGAGTGAATACTTGATTTTATGACAAGCTGAATTAAAGGGAATTTATGATTTAATATATGTATATATGTATATATATATATATATATATATATATATATATATATATATATAAATATTGGAGAGTTAACGTGTACGTGGAAACAACGTCACGGGGGGTTGGGTCAGACTCGATTTGGTTATTGTTAGGTTACGGGGAATTTCAACGGAACTAATTGGTTAGGCTACATGAATATTTTTTTACGTTTAAAAATGATACATAGTTGGGTTAAACAAGATTTATTTGAGTCATGAAGTTAGGTCATGCCCTATTTGAATGGGTGATAAATCTGGGTTAGACAGATTTTATTTAGGTTAAAAAAAAACATCGCACGCATGGGCTATTTCAGTGATATATTAGTGACGACTACTGAAAATCATACATTGTCAAAATTATTACTTATTTGATCTATTGTCGTGTGGTTGATTTGGTTGATCCGAAAGGGAAATTATTTTACATAGACATATGTAGCTATGCATATAATAAAATTTGTACTTGCTTGTAAAATTAAAATTAATTTTTAAGGTGGTTCTAATACTATAAAAATAACCTATGTAATATTTCCTTAGCTATATATAGTTGTTATTAACAAATAATTATTCAAATAATCTTTTTCCTATTTCCATGTCACTGCTCAAAAACCGACAATAACGCCTCATACTTCAGAAAAGCAGTGTTCTCGAATTTACAAAACTGTAGTAAACCGATTTGATTTTGAGAAGTGTGCAAAAATGTGGACTATTTAACACCTAACGTCTCTTTTCTCGAATACGTCAAAATATTATTGTTTTTCTATATTAACTGGTCGAGATTCTATCAAATATTTATTCATTTGTAAGTACGGTTAATTAGTTCAAGAGTTAATAGGACCTGTATTTGTTATTTTATCATTCTTTAGGCAGCAAAATTACATACCTGAACTTAATTCCCTAACCTACATAATAATATTCATAAGTTCCGAGGCAAAACCAATGTACATAGATTCAAAGAACACAGGTTTATTGTATATATACATCTCCTTAAACATATTTGACATAAAAAGTATATATTTCTTACATTAAATTATTTTAAAATAACTTCTGAGAGCTTTGTTTTGCAGCAACCAAGCAAAAAAAGATAAGCGAGCTTAGCATATGTTTTTATGCATATTGTAAAAAATATGATTGCCAGTTAAACGATATATATATATATATATATATATATATATATATATATATATATATATATATATATATATATATATATATATATATATATATATATATATATATATATATATATATATATATATATATATTAAAAAATAAATATTTCTAATATTACGCTCATGGCAATTGACATTTTATATGTCAACGGCAAGAAGAAAAGAAGTCTATCATTTTAAGATGTTGGGTCTCCCTTGTTATTATATCTATACATTTAAAATTATGCATATTATAACTAAAAAAAGAATTCTGTATTTTAGTGCGAAAATGTAGTGCCTTTAGGAAACCGATTGTTCCAAATTCGATCTTCACGTCTACGGCGGAAAATTTTACAGCTTCGGCCTGACGTGAATAGTTAAGCATTCACCGAAATCCATCATGAGGTCGTTAAATTCTCGTCCGTAATAACTGCTTTGGATATTTTCATAATTATAGTAGGCTGCTGCGTAGAGTTTCCAAATTCCATCTTTCATATGCGAATAATGGGAATACATTAAAATCACTCTGATGTTACTTATATTTGCAGTTGCATCTTCTTTTAAGTTTTCGGCATTTCCATTACTCTGAAATGCGATTATCAAATAACAAGATTCTTTCAAGATTTCGTATTCGTATAATACACGGCAAAGTCCATTAGATATTTTAGGGGTAATTTACAAAAAAATACACCACTAGGGGAATCCATAATGTGTTTTTCTTTTCTCATTTAGACCCCACCTCAGGTATGAACGGGTTCCAGCTGTGTACTACCAAAGGAAACGATTGTTTTAGTGGTTGTAGTTACACTTGGTTTTCTGATAACGATAACTTTCTCACCACCCATCGCATAAATCGAAAAGGTAATGAATTGTTCTTGCAGACTTATGATGGAATTATCAAAAATAGGTTCTGTAAAAACCTCAATATTTTAAGTAGTTTTTACAATTTTCGCAGGCTTCGTACTTTCAGACCAATGGACTGAAGAAATCTACGATCTTTTGCAGGCAGACGGTTCTAATCTAACGTCAGAATTGTGAATGCACTTAAGCAATTTGTTTCTTTCGATTAAGTTTTCCATTGTTAGGAACATGGAAGATAACAGGTACGATTGACGATTGATAACGAAAACCCATTCTTATGTTAGATAGTTGACCAGTTTAATAATAATCTTCTTTTTCGTGAAAATCGATACGATCACCGTCATCGTCCAACATGCGTAGAGTGATGTTGTCTATGAACCTAGATCCTACAGGATTCACGGCAAATAAATAAGGTTTTTAGATTTTTTTACTATTTTATTTATTACTTTTATGAAAATGAATTGTTGCTATCATCGATATTAAAAATAGAATTATATATGTAAAATATATCAACTGCAAGCTCATATTTATTTATGGTACTCAGTTCTAATGGTGGGTAAAAGTCTGTATTTAAAACGTTTGAGTGCCTTGCTACAGTGAATGTGTATGACAAAACAGATAAAAAAGAAATTGTTTTTGTCTTCTATTGTTGCTGGAAACCGTTTAGAGGAAAAACAAATATTTTACAGTAGCAATAAGGTGCTGGTCCACCGCTCTCGTCTGCGACTAAATTATTTCCATTATGAGGGACCGTTCAGTACTGATACTTCAATACATCTGTGTCGCATTTCATGTATTCTGGTAAATTATCCCAAATAAGCGCGAATTTATTTGCGGAACAAGCTATCATCCTTGGGCGTGTTTTCTAACTTTTATAAACTACCTGAACGATAGTAGGCTCTCAGCGATAAAACTATTTTTTTATAACTATCCCAATTCATTTGGTGGGTTAATGGCATTTTGTTTTCTACGATTGAGAAAAAAGGTTAATCGAAAATGAACACACCACACTGTTCTAAATTGCCTATCGTATATATAGTAAATTTTCTTTGCTGCTGCCTCCGAAGCTGTCGTAATATGTAACTTTCGTATCATTTTTCCATGTGCGTTCCAAATTCCTTTATACTGTCCAAATTAATACTAACATATTCAAAACGTCTGGGGCCGCGTCGAGAAAGTGAATCTTTTACACATACATAATTAAAATATGGTGCTTGCATCTGCGCTGCAAACCTTTCTAAATTGATACTTGATAGTGGCTTTCAAGGGAGGCAGTTTATTAGCTTTTTTGAGTGGTTTATAAAAAGTCGTAAACTTGTTCTATTTAGTTTTAAATAAATTCTTCCTTCTTTCGAATTTAGCCGTAACTCAATATCTATTTTTTGGGTTGTTGAGTTTTTCGCTGTTAACTACCCTAATGCCGATAGCCCGGCAAGCAACTGTTCTAGATGCATTAAATCCACTTTTTCAGCAAATTTTTTACCTTCACCTTTAACTAATTCAGCTCGAGTGGGTCATGGGTCGTCGTAAAGCTGATCCAAAAGCAAACTTGTGTTTATATATATAGGTTTCCCTTTCACATACACAATGCTTTGTAAGTTTAGTACCGGGCCCACAATATTTGTATCCGGGAAGATGTAATTCAAACGGAAGTTTGATTAATGGATTCACTTTGCCATACCCATCCCTATTTGAAAGACGAAAGCGACCACTTCGTTTGACGGACCGTATTTGAATGAATATTAAAGCCGAGTGTTCAATATAAAATATATTTCTTTGCAAAAATACGTATTATAAAGCTAAAACAGAAACTAGAAATCGATAATCGTGATGAAAAGGTTAGATCCGGTCATGTAGGGAAGAATGTGAGACGTCGGCGCGGTCCTGATACTCCGGTAACATCAGCTTCACAGTGAATAATGATATTGATTTGAAACGTCAATTCATCGCGGTTACAGATAACTTTAAAAAAAGATTTAAACAAATTAAAGGTGGTCATATGCAAGATAAATTTTAATTGGAGACATTTTATGAACAGATTGCTAAGCCAAACACACTCTGAAAGTTTCAACACATCGGTAAAATCATTAGATGCGTTAAGCATGCGCATTTTAGAGAAGTTTCTGTTGGAAATATTAACACTAGCCACAAAAGTACTACTACATCGTTGGATGAGTAAAAATGAGATGTTTGAGGACATCTATATAACAAGGTGTTGCATAGATTTCCACCAACAAATCTACGATATCAACTAACACCTTAAGAGATTGTTCATCTCCAATTCTTATTTAACCGGATTAAAAACAAATCCAACCCGATTTGATACTGTTTATGGGGAACATTATGATACAAAAGATAAATAGAAATAAAAAGTATATGGGTAATTTGGAAATACTTTCTCTTCCTAGTAAAGTGGCACTATGGTACCAAGCTAAGAATATTGGGACATTTAGAGGGAATGCGGAACTTCACGACTTAATGTTCTTAAAAAATCCGCTGGTATTAGATCACATAGAAAATATGACTCCGGAACTAATAGAAACTTAGAATTAAGAAAAAATATATTCCAATTGACAAATGCAGCATACAATGGCTATGACAAGAAGCAAGGATTACAGGAAACTATATGGAAAAATATTAACATATTATAAAACTGTTAATGACAAAGAATCTATTGGTAAGTGGGATTGCGAGAAAAAATACATATACAAAAGTCGTATTACCAATAAAAAAGCGTATTTTACAAAAAAATATTGACTGTCTATTGTACTAAACAGAAGGAGTTAGTGGAACGGTTACAATTGCTATAGAGTTTAAAGATGGCAGGTTACATCGGACACGATAATGAAATAATGCCGATTTTCGAAGAGCTTCGTGAGGAAGATCCTAATCTAATTTGCTCAGTATCTCAAGAGACGTGAATTGAAACTATGAATGCTAGCACTGAAAAAATAAAAATTGTAGATGAACTTCATAGGTCATAGTGTGCATATATTGCTACTATCAAATTTGTCTATACTGGGAAAAACAAGACTGATATTAAAGTCATTAAAGCAATGAAAAAGATTATTGAAGAAGTGGGATATACGCCATTAAGCAAAGTGACATAGGCAAAGAATTTTTTATTCAAAATTTTATTAAGAAATAACATTAATAAATATTCGACGCACAGCACCAAACACCAGCGAAGTTAAACAGGTGACCCGCCGCTCAAAAATTATGTGTATAAGGAGTTTTCAGCTAGAGGTTCCTAAAAATGGATAGAACTTTTACCGTCGATAACGGAACTGTATAACTAATCGTACTATTGAATGAAGCCAATAAACGTTAAATACACAAAACGTATTAATGCATTTAGTCAGATAAAAGTTGTACCCAAAAAGATTAAATTTCGTTTGGGTGACGTAGTTCGTTTAAGCAAAAACACAAGTCTTTGGATAAAAACTATACTCCCTCATGGTCGACGAAATAGTTTAAAATCGCAAAAGTTAACATTACAATCCATCAACATACCTCTTGGAATCCACAGAAAGTGAACCTACTAAGGAATATTTTTATGAAGCTGACCTGCAAAAAACCAATAGTCCAAATGGTTATTTAGTAAAAAAAGTACTTTACCTCCGCAAGAAGAATAATATTAATTAATTTATTTGTAAAATTGATAGGATTTTTAGTTTTTAGGAGTGTTATATTTTGTAATATTTGTATCTTATAGAATTGTATATATTGGTTAAGGTTACAATTAAAATAGGCACAGATTCAAAATCAGTATAGTATGCCTATACCTCAAATGACGAGAAAGCGGTCGAAATTAAAAAAAATTAAAAAATTCGAAGTCCTGGTTTTTGAATTATCTGAAGCTGTTTCGATTATGCTTCTACTGACTATTAATCATCATCAGTGACCATTAAAAGTTTCAGATGTTTTACATATAGGGTATAATATCATTTATTATGGATTTTGTTTATAATGCAACGCGTATTAGAAACTAAATTCACTGGTCGAAAATTAACGGTGCAGTTTTTGAAAACTGTGGGCATTTTGGGAGGGGTAAAGCTAGAGTGATGCAATTTGGCCTGAGGACGGACCTAGATGACGCTCACCGTGCGCCAAATGCGTGGGTCACCCCTATCGGAGTCTGCGAGGCTTAGAATTTAATTTTTGACTTTTTTGAACTAAAAAGCTGATTTTTGATCAGTTGATGGAATGGCCATTCGGAGGGTTCCGTTTATACTCAAGGAACTCTCGTGCCAAGTTTGGTGATCATGACATCAAAACTTCTCGAAAAACTACCCCCTCAAGTGTCATTCCATTTTTGGCTTGGCAGTATTGAACCTTTAAATGCATTTGCCGGCAGAAAAACACGTATAAATATTACAGGTGTCACTTTAAATCGCATTCAGTCCATAAAATTCACTCTCTTCTTTGCCATTCCCTCACGCGGGTAGCGACCCTCTGTTAATACATCCTTTCCAGGGATTAGAGGGGGTATTTTCACTGTGTACCAAATATGAACCTACGCCAAATTTCACGTTGCTACCTCAATTTGAAAAAGTCGCAGAAATTCACTCCTACGTTCACGTTCTAATTTAGGATGAACTTGCAGATCTGGGACGAAACTGGCATTGCACTTCTGAGGGCATATCTTTTGTCTCTTCGGAACCCAGTGAGCAAGTGGCGACTGCAATCCGTTTCGGCTCCAGAGCCACTGGAATGTAACCTAGTGTTGCCACTATGATAGGCCGGACGCACCTGATGCACATGGGAGGTATAGGTAGCTCATCAGATTATGTTATTTTTGACGAAGTTGAAAGTATTGCGGTTTTTTCTTCATTTTTTATTACACAAGTTTAATTAAAGTTTTAATGTACCTACTTATTTTAAGAAATTCTGTTATAAAAGTGAAGTAATAAAATTTGGAATGACTAGACTTTATCAACTCCTTGAAAAACAACGAAATCAAAAACACAATAGAACGCAAAAAAATCAACTCCATACGCAACAAAGCATTTTAACTTTCTTTTGCAAAAATAAACCAAGATCACGGCGTCAGTCACTCATTATAGCGAATTCCAGCTCCGGTCACATCCCTGGATGTAGGCTTCTGTGAGATGCGCGACAATTGCAGGTTGAAACTCACGCTTACGGACCGCTCTGTTAACAGCATCCCACAAGTGCTCAATAAGTCTGAGATCGGGGCTATAAGTAGGATGGTCTGATAAGGTGACATCGTGCTCCTGGAGTACGTCCCCCCATACATTGGCTATATGTGGTCGTGCGTTGTCCTGCATAATTATGGAATTAGTTCCAAAGCGCTCACGGAAGGGTAACAAGTAAGATCGCAGAACTTCGTCGTAATACCACACTGCGGTTATGCCGGCTCGAAGGATGAGAGCCAGTGGTGTTTTCATTCTCATTTTGATTCCGCCTCAAAACGTTACAGACCCTTCGCCGAAGACGATCTTGTCATGGAGATGGATATGAGCAGCATGAGTTTCGGATCGTCGCCAGTGCGAAGATATCCGTAGCATACGTATAGCGCCACGCGCGCGTGATCATAGAATAGCACCCGAGCTCATTGTGGCATGTGCCGGTTTACATATGTTCGGATGTAGACCCATAGCGCAGCCTTATTTTTCTGCGTCAGACGCAGGGTCTTCTTGATCATCCGATTGAGAGGATTCGATTCACGAAACCGCCGCTGATCACCTGCCGTGTTGCAATAGCGTGATCAGCTGTAATAGGCGGTGCTGTTCTAAAACTGTTCTGCAGCACGGCGTGGACCATTGCGTGATCTTCTCGTCATGTAGAGCATCGAGGGCATCCTTGGCCTGGCCGCCGCGTCACGATGCCGTCCTTGTATCTTCGGATTTCTCGTCGGATCACTGAGTCAGAAACTCTAGCGTCCAACCGCCCTCTTGCCTACGCCTTATCGAAACATAGCCAATGAAGTTCAACATTTCAGGAAAGGAATATACAGGTACTTACTTAGTTGCTGATGTGACTATAAGTGGATGTGAAAGCGGCAGAGTTGGCGGCAATGAAAGACCTATCTGAGACTGTCGCAAAACGTTAATTCGTTAAAGGGGAAGAGCAGTAGAAAACTGGGAATTTGTCAAAAATGACTTGATCTTATGGGCTACCTATACGTCCCAGTTGCATCAGATGCGCCCGGTCTATCAGAGCGCCAATACAGGATTACGTTCCAGTGGCTCTGGAGCCGAAACGGACTGCAAGCAGATCTGCGGGTTCATGTCAAACTAGAGCATGACGGTAGGGGTGAGTTTCTGCGATTTTTTTGGTTTTTGTCATCTGTCGTGAGGTATCAATGTGAAATTTGAAGTAGGTATGCGCCTAGGGATTCCATATTGAGTGTACAGCGTGAATATCCCCACAACCCCTGGAAGGGATGTAAACTAACAAGTGGCTACTTTGCTTTTCCAAACTTTCCTTCAGTTAAGTACACGTTTTAGCAATCTCCACAATTTAAGTTTTTTTTTCATTAGTAGATTCTTCAAAATTTACGGAATATGTTAAAAATTTTCCCGAAAAATCATTTGAATGTTTATTAAAAATGTACCCAAATGTTTTTGAAATAGATCGGCTAAAAAACGAACTTATTGTTTTCTACAGGGACACACAATTTTGTAATTTAAGTGTTCAATAAATATTAGAAATATTATACAAGGATTTTAAAATTATCTTTTCGGAAACCTACATACTGTTTTGCCTAGGTAGAAAGAGACTTTTCGTGTCTTAAGCGCATTAAATGATATTTAAAAAATACGATCATACAAGAGCGTTTGTCAACGATATCTATAGAAAAAGGAATTTTACAAAGACTCAGTGAGGATACTCAGTTTTAAGAGGACATTTAAAAAACCGCCGAACAGACTTAATATACAAAAAATAAAAAATGTTTGGGTTTATTTATTATTTTGCTTAAACTTAATTATTTTTAATTTTCTTATTAACTTGATTTATAAAAAATAAAGCTACTACGCAATGGACAAAAGTCGAAAAAATTATCATCGGTTTCCACCAAAATTTTAATGCATCTAGAGAAAAAGAAGTCCATATGTATCGAAAATATGAAAATTAGTAGTAGTAGGCTAACAAATTATGACAATTATCTTTTCGTCATCTGCTTATTTGCGAATGTCGTGTTTGCTTGTGTTAACCTGTTGATTTATGTTAAAAAATATTCAATTTAATTGTGCAAATTATGGATAAAGTTAACAAAGGTATGTATTTTTTTATTATAATATTTTAAGGGAAAAATGCTTTCGTAAAGTTTTTATGAATACAGTTAATTATTGTGAGTTAAATTAAATGATAAATAAAACATTCTCCCAAAACTAATCAAGATTTTTCTTAAATACATTCAAAAACCGTGAATTTTGCGTTGTTTAAAGCTTTGTCATCTGTACTTTCTAATTGTGCAATGAGTGTCTGACGCAAAATGCCCTTAAAATTTATATATATATATTTATATACATATATATATATATATATATATATATATATATGTGTGTTTTTTAGAGGGAAATACAAATTTAAAAAATGCGGAACTGTTTGACGATTTAGTTATAGAAACAAGGAAAAAATTAATCAGTGTTTTGCAAAATAAAAGAATTTTTAAATATTAGACAAGATGATATCACGAATGACGAGGAGCTAGAAAAAATCTGTGAAAAATATTAACATATATTTTCGTATAATAATAAATTCCAAATTGGAAGGGATGTAATAGAACTCGTTCGCATTTTGAGAAACGACCTGCTGCTTGGTTAGAAGATACAATAGAATAGAACTTAATGAACAAATTGGAATCAAAATAAGTTGTGAAGTTACTAATACTCTTGGAAAATCTAAAGATACACCCAAAAAGAATTTTGGAGATCTATCTTTAAAAGCAAAGAGCCGAAGGGATAAAAATATTGTTTCGAAAATGACAACGGAAGAATTATCTTTTGCTGCACAAAGATTTGCCGAGGTGTCAACTTCTGCTCTACAACCAATTATTAAAAAGCATCTTTATTGCCTCAATAGGCATTAGTATTATATCTGGACTTAGATTTATCTGTTAGAAAATACAATATTTTGACATCAGTGGTAAATTCCGTTCATAAAGACTGTTTCCCGGGTTTAAGTTTATTGACAGAATATAAAAATCAGTACCAGTGGCGGCTCTTCTATAGGGCCATTTGCTCAACCTAACATTTGCTCAATGACCCCCCACAAATATTTCAAAAAATAAATTATTCGTTTGACCCTCCCTCCTAATAGTTGTAATAAAACGCGAACCTCGGGAAAAGGTAAATACGCTATACTATTAGTCGCGCGCGTTCGAATGGTCTCGTTGCGTTCCTTAGGCATAATAAAATACGCTATACTAAGCTACGCTGGGCAGTCCGAATTGCCCTGATTACCTTAAAGCTTGATGAAAGTACCCGAAGATTTCACAGCTACCGAGCGGCAGCCGAACGTGATAGCAAATGGCATATGAAATCGCGATTTGGATCATCAGTCGGTCTCTTCCTTTTCTCATAATTCAATAGATCGGTCGCGGAATCACGTCGGCATGCGGAAGTTCAATTGTTCAGAGGTCGCGCGGTCGATGTTCTAACTCCATATTGTTTCGGACGTTTTTAATCGATAAAAATTGATTTATATACTGTTTTTTGTAATATATATATTTTTTATTTTTATGATCCATGTGTGATGATTAATTGTGCAAAAAAAAACAATTTCAAGGTGGTCTATGTCTGAGTTGTAAACGTCAATTAAATAAAATGTCGGTAGTGCAAAAAATTAAACAACTAAAGAGTGCTAACGAACTTAATTTTGAGAAAATAACCGAATTCAAGGTAAGTGGTCGCAATTTGCCAGAACTTATTGTACGACAAACTAGTAAAGGCAAAAATAAAGAGGTTTATCGAAACTTTCGCAAAAGTATGTACGATTTAGCTAACTAGATATGTGGTTGTGAAGTCTCTAATTCATTTTACTGTTATGTTTGTTTGTTGTTTTCTAAGGACTCGTCAGACTCATTATGGTGCAAAACCGGTGTTAAAGACTTAAAACACTGAAAAGAAAAAATAAAAAAACATGCATTTTCTGCAGATCACATGAAATGTTCGGTGAACTATGCTATGGTCCGAAGTGTTGATATTCGCACTCAGCTAGACACAGCTTATAGAAAATCCCTTAGAGATTTTAATGAAAATGTATCCAAAAATCGTTATATTTTAAACAAAATTATAGATTGTGTAAAATTTTGTGGGGTATTCGAGCTGGCACTTTGTCTGAAAATCCAGGGGTTTTTCGAGGGCTTATACATTTTGTTGAGGAGTTAGGTCAAGATAGACTATCCGCTTTAGCAATGTTAAGTATCGAGAAATCGAAAGATGACCACTTGCATAATTCAAAACCACCCCTTTTAAATAAAGAAATAAGTTCGTTTTGAAGTTGAAAAGCATCATTTGATAAGAAACAGCAGGTGCTGATATCATCAATATAGCTTAAGTTTTTTTTACATACGCGGCTAAAGGGAAGCTGTTTCCCTTATCCTTAACTAAATGTAAAAGGGTGAGTACTGCTAGGAAAGGCTCCGAGGAAATATCATATGCAACAGTAGTCAAACGATAGCCCTGAAATTGCTCACCAGAAGAAAATCGCCAAATAATGCATTGATAATAGTAATAAGCTGGAATTACTAATATCATGCATTACATCTGCTTGATATCTGCCCAAATAACCTAGGGATAAACACGGAAAAAAAGAAGGATAGATATGATATTTTATATACATGAAGAGACATTTGATTAAGCAATTTTGCGGTTCTATTAAAAACGATGCGAAGTTGTAACATTTTAAGGCCCAACCAGCAAATAGTAATGTGATCTAAATGTAGATATTCGCTCATAAAAACTTCATATCGCGGGTACAAGGTTCGGTTTTTTAATAACCCGTAAATGAGCAAATCATCTCGAAATGGGAGTGAGACCATGTATCTATCATACGCGTGGCGTTTGTGCTTTTTTTCAAATATTTATCAACATAAGCTCCTTGCCTACATAAGCTCTCATCGAGAGAACGAAATTTAATTTTAGGGACTTCATCAAGTTTTCGAAATAATTTTAAGGTTCGGACGTGTTATTTTTACATAATAATGCGGTTATTTTTGAAAAAGGCTTGGATCTACCTGCAGATACGTCAAATTTTAATTAAATATAACAGAAGAAGCGTTTGACTGATAGGTGTTTAGGCGTTTTCTTGGACTACAAATAACAATTCAAGATTGTTTTTATTTTAATTTTTGTTGCTATATTTTATGTCCTTAATGGACAGGTTTTAGAAGAAATCGAATGTTCTCGTTTGACTGTTTTTTGATTTTCTAAACACAAATGGAGGAAAATCTTTAAAGCTCCTCAAAAATTTATCATCATTTGTGGAAACATGTTCACTTTTACTCGGCACTTCTGTGCTTTCACTATATACTAATATTGTTCGTACTTAAAGCTATGCCATATTAAAAATATGTTAGGAATTCATTCTCTCGCTCGAACTTAACCCAAGCCTGAATAGTTCTTGAAATAGGATAGAGTAACGTAACCAAACGTTCGAGTAACTGCGGTACCACCAAAATAAGTGATTTTTCTGTAAAATATTTATTTCACCCTTTTTCTCGAAAAATACGAATTATTTATAAACGTAAAAAATCACTTTTAAAGAAATGAAGAATTATATTCTAAAATCACAAAAAAAAATGTTGGGCAAGGGGGTACACACTAAGTTGCATTTTTTGGATGCGTTTTGGGTATTTTTCTTTATTACGTTTCTGTATTTCTGTAAATTTCGAAACATATTCTATCATCTGTATAGGACAATAATTTAACGTGTTTTCATCCATCTGGCACTAAGCGTTTCTTTCGTTGTTTCGATAATAAATGAGTGAGCCAGATTAATGTTACCAAAATATTTATAACATATAGCAACTAGTAATTCAGTTATTTGTGTACTAAAAAATGTTAAGTATGACAATTCAATATAGCTTTGTTTTCCATACTTACAAAACAAATATTGTATGGCATCCTCTATTTGTGTTTACAATAAAATACAATTTTAACAAGTTGACTGTAATAATTTATGACGTTTCAAAAATTTTTGATTTTCGGAAAAATAGTATGTATGTATACCTTGTAGGAAAAGCCATATTCCTAGACTCGGTAATCTGTACGGTCGTCCGGAAATGTTTAGTGTTTCCTGCTAGGTATATAATCTGCTATTATTGCATACAAGGGTAAAGTTGTATGAAAACGAGCTATTTCGGTTTTACGCCATTGAGCTGCTAGGACTATATGGCCGAGACGTTTTACATGGGTTAAAATAAGGTAATGTTTGCATCTCATTGTGTTTCTGCACGTTTCAAAACATTGATTTTTAAGTTAATTGACTTTTAATTTGTATCGCAACGGTTTCGAAAACTTGGGTGTTCTGATTGTTTCGACACCAGTAGCGATTTATGTTAACGACACTACACTCTACTATCGAAAATGTATCTTTTATGAAAAACGCATGCATAGCCACACAAAATTCTAAATTATGTCGCTGAACAAAGCTGTTTAATTTAAAAAATATCGAAAAATAACATTTTTAAACAAGAGTTTCTTGTAATGCATTTTTGTTATTTAATCTTTGTTTTTAAAATGTACGTAAAGTGAATATAAATGAAATTTTCAAATAAAAAATTTCAATCTATATATTCAAAACACTAAGCTAAATTTTTCGGCAAGTTCGAGAGAGTTGTACTGCAACGATTTATATGATTTTTTTTTAAATGATCGTGTGGTGGCCGAGACCTTTCAACATACAGGGTGTTAAAAAAAATCGGGTCACTGATTAATCACGATTTTGCTCAAACCGCTTGACGTAAAAAGCTCCATTTTGGCACACAGGTTGATAGTAGGATGTAAAGGTTCGATAAGAAGGGATTTTACAAAATTCAAGTTTTAAGGGTGTGAAACCACCCCTTAAATATTACATCTTTATTTAAAAAACGGGTAGTTTTTGGAAAAACGCTTAAACTCGTGTATTTTATTTGATTATTTTACATAGTTTACAATTTCTTAAAAATGTATACAGTGTGTTTCAAAAAAATTGGGTCACTGATTAATCATGATTCTGCTTAAACCGCTTGACGTAAAAAGCTGCATTTTGGCATACAGGTTGATTGTAAGATTCTGAGGTTCGATAAGAAGGGATTTTTTTCAAATATCAAATTTCAAGGGGATGAAACCGCCACTTAAATATTGTAATATTTTTATTTTAAAAACGCTTGTACAGGTATATTTTATTTTATTTTTTTACATATTTGTTAAAAATGTATACAGGGTGTTACTGTTAACTTCAAATTTTGGTTAAAAATCATGGGTCATAGGGGATGAAATGGTTACATACAAAAAAGTTATTATTGAGAAACTACTTATAGAATAGAAATTTGCACAAAAATAAAGTGTGATTTAGAGATAAACTGGAAAAATGTTTGTATAAGTCCAAACAAGGCGGAACAAAATGGCGGCCTAATGTAATCAGTACCAAAAACTACTAATCCAGTTGACATGAAATTTTGCACAAAAATCAAGTGTTACTCAGGGATAAACCGATAAATATTTAGTGCGAATCCTATAGGGTAAAGCAAAATGGCAACCTGATGAAATTCTAAAATATTCAGAAAAATTCCATTTCTGGAATGAAACCTTTTTTATGGAGGAAAATAATAAAGGACATAATTTATTTCTTGGAGAATACGTAAATAATCTTATGAAAAATAAATAATAATAATAATGAATAAATTAAAAACTTAAAAGATTTAAATAAATTATAGTTTATGGGATTTGTGTAAAGTTATCATTAAATAATTTATTGTCTAATGTCTAAGCGCTAAATTATTGTTACTTTAAGATATATAAAATTATTTAAAATCAGAACGTCCTATATTGTACATATTGCTAAAACAGACCCCTAAAACAAGTTAATTTTGCCTTTTTTGTGCAAAACTTTTTACCTAGGCACGCCTGAGAAGTATTTATGCAACAAGCGACGCAGCGACGTTTGATAAATAAATCTACTCTATTATGTAGATATATTAAAAATTCTCGTATTTAGAAGAAAAATATTTTTATACAAAAAATCATCAATGGTAGAACGTTTGAGTTTGTATTTCAGGCATCTGAAATAAATAGTTTGGTGCACAACTGTAGTAAAATTATCGACGGAACTGAGTTTTTATGTAGTAGGTGCACATTTTCAAAATTACGTAGATATTTTCCTTCGTGAAATTATTTTGGGTATCTATCCGATGCGACTAAAAATTTGCCAAAAATTCGGTAAGTATCACTTTCAATTTTTGCTTAATTGCGGTATATAAAAATATGGAAAACTTCTCAATCCCAAAAATTAATTTTATTGACAAAATTTAAAGTAAGAGTTTCATTAGATTTGACCCAGATTTAAGGACCGTCTTTTGAAAATTTTATATTTGATCTCGCAAACGGAAAATTTGAATATATATTTTGTATAAATACTGTCTGCATAAAGGTAAATAAAAATTGAAAACTTTGTCATCTTGCGTTTTTATTACATATCGTAATAAAACTTTAAAACCTTTTTATTCTATCAAAACGTTTTTTATAACTATCGTGCGGGGGCATTTTCCTTAATCGTCAACAAAATAAAAATCCATTATAAATTGAGTATTAAAATAAAACATATTTTTTAACATAATTCATAACAAAAAACCAGAAAATTGAAGTTCCAGATGTTAAATTTGGTATTGTGAGTTTTACTAAAAAACGGGCCTTTTCTTATTTTTTTCCTTAATGAGGTTGAGAATGTTTTAATGTTTTAGTTTATACCAGGAGTTACGCAAAAGCTTACAAAAAACGTTTATATTTTTATTACCCAGTATTTTATTTGACCATGAAATGGGCTTCTTTTTAGTAGTTGCAAATTTTGCAGATTTATATACATATATATATATATATATATATATATATATATATATATATATATATATATATAGGGATTTTTTTTTAACCATATATTTATACCTGGAAATCTTATTTTCTTGGGTCTAGGTTAATAATAAAATACAATTTTGCACATCAAGTCAACGTTTCGCTCATACTGTTGAGCTTTCTGTAAATAGCGATTTACATGTTGTGAGTTAGTACAGTAAATGATATTTTTATAAAAATTGTATATGGAGCACATTTTATATTTTTAAAGCGGCAAAAAAACGCTGAATATTGTTTTTATGTTGACTACCACAATTATTTATTATCTTTTTAATATATGCGGTGACTCAAAATTGTGGAGATGATGTCAATATTTGAAATTTTTTTTTGTTCGGGTTTGACATAGTTCCACTTGTTTCTAGGAATACGAAGTTTGAAAATTATTGTTAATTACCATTTTACATTTTGAACGTTAAATTTTAAGGGTTAACCGAGGTTAAAACGAATTGTATATCCCCACCTTTTTTTTGCATTTTCGTCAGTCTTAAATATATATATATATATATATATATATATATATATATATATATATATATATATATATATATATATATATATATATATATATATATATATATATATATATATATATATATATATATATATATATATATATATATATATATATTATATATATATATATATATATATATATATATATATATATATATATATATATATATTTTGTTAATTATTTCTTGGAAACATGTCATGTGTAATATATATATATATATATATATATATATATATATATATATATATATATAATATAACTGAAAATTCCTTCCTGCATGAATTTTGTCTATAAAAATGAAAGAAAATGCAATTAATATATGTATTACTAAATGCCTATGTGCGGAATTAAATCAGGTCATACTTCACTATTCCTAATAAAAAAAAAATTCATAATGAGAGAAGTTCCGGAAAAGGAAATTTACCGATTATTTCCAATCCCAGGTTAATCTTAAGTTTGGGAATGGATTAACATTATAAAAGTGGGCCTAATCTAACATAGTATATTATAAATCGCATTTTTGGGAACATCTACATTCTACATATTAAAAACACGTTTCTCTAATATCAAAATCGTCATTAAAACACCAGAGAGAGACATCAAATCAAGGTATCTATATCATGCTTCAAATTAGGTATTCATAAGATCCGACCTAATATTCAGATTTAGATTTGCAGTTTGGCCGGATTTTGATAAAGATCTGGTCGGATACAAAAAATTTGTTTAATAAATAAAAATAAGACTGTGGGAATTAAAAATGTGTTTTTAATTATGAAAAAAAAACGAAACTTACACAAGTAATGTACTCTTAAATAAATAACTATATGTAAATAAACATAAAATATATAAAAGCACAAATAAGTTTTTTTAGAAAAGAAGTGAAAACTATAAATTGATATTTTTTATCACCGAAAATGACGAACCAAAATTATCAAAGCAATCCTTATATACAATGACATATCATCTTCTTCATCATCATCAAAGTTGAAACATTTACTTTAATATTGGGATTAAGAACCTATTATATTTTCCAAAATTCTTTCGGCACGTAAGCTTCGGAGTGTTTTTCAAAAAAAGGATAATTTTTAAGAAAGAGTGAATACAAAGTTTATATTTTCCTGAAAGTTTGAAAACCACTTTTAAGGCTGTTAATTTAAAAACAAGGCTGATCATCAGAGTAGCTTTGTTTTTAAATGAAATAGTTTCGAAATTTGTGATCGGGTTCCGATACCTGGTCAAAATTTTCGTCCCGGTTCCGGTATCCGGATTTTTAAAAATTTACTCTAACGTTACTTGTTTGGGTGTAACTTGCATCTTCTAAGCCTTAACCAACTAACCATCTTAACTTGCCATTTTTATATCCCTGCTTAGTTCTAAGTTGTAAAGTATAGGAACACATTTTAGTAGTAGACGTTTCATCTTCACCCTGTCTTTTCCTATCCACCACTCATCTGTGTATCTCTCCTGCCGATTTAATTGCGAATTACGCAACCACGGGCCACTGATGGCTCAACCGTGCGGCGCGCCGCGCGCCGTGACTTCGCTGCCTCCGTGGCGCCAAACCGTGGACTTGCGCACCAGGAGTTGCTGCCGCCAACGCGTTCTCCGTGGATGTCGTCTGCGTAGCTCAGCATTCCGCTTGCGAACGTAGCATTGGCTTGTTCGCTTTGGAATTACTTTCGCACGTAGTTCAACTCGGCGCGCGTGCTTTAAGCACTGCGTCATCACTTCGAGAACGAGTTTTTTCTCAATTAATTTCAACAGTATGGCCTCCTAGAGTCGGGTGTACCGCGTGACTAAAGAATTTTGGGTGCTCCAAAAAAAAATCCGAAACTGACTCGATCTCTGGTGCGTTTTAATTTGGACTTTGGAATTTATCGGGTTGTTTATTTGTGTTAAAGTGATCCGCACGCTGCGATGACGACTTGTTTACTGTAGTGTGAAAAGTGTACTTCTGCTCGACGCAGTTTTTGGACAAATTGAAGAACCCCCCAAAAATAAACCAAATATATGAACGGTTTGTATTCGGGCTATAGTCCTCTAGCCAAAATGAACTTAAATATAATGGAACCCCTGGCCGAGGTGGATGGGCTTGAACCTCAAATGAGAGCCCGTTCCAACACGTGGCCTTTGCCAAGGCCGGAGAATTTTGTGGATCCAGAGGATGGAGCGCAGAGCGGCGGGGCAACAGGGGGTATGGCCGTCGGCGAGGGTGGCAACAAGTGTCCTGTGCCGGTTAGTTGATGTTTATGTTTGTTGTTTTGTATCTTTTTGGTTGGATCTATTTTTAGATATGTACTTTCTTGCGAATCTTATAGGGTGATACAGCTTATTTTTAGTTCAGAGTTCTCGATGAGAATTTACTAAATATGCATCAATGGTTATGTTATTATTATTATTACATAACAGCAAAATCGTAAGAGTAGCGTTTTTTTAAAAATAACCTGACCTAATTTAGCACACAAAATACAACATTACTTACAATACCCGTTATAGTGATATCACCTCTTCTAGAATTTGATTACTAAAAATTTCCAATAATTTGGTAAAACTGTAATAAAATTTGGATTATGTCTTAGTAGGGACTCAAAAAAGGTAGTTATAATAATGGGCAAATAATAAAGGGCAGGTTGAAATTTATGGAAAAAACTGTGAATTTGTATTAAAACTCGATAGAATGAATAATTAACGCATTTTCTACTGCTACTACTTTTTACAATAATTCTATAACTTAGAATTTCTGTTTTGTATTATTTTAGTATTTAATTTGTATGGAAATAATTAAATTAATATTAAGATTATCAAGCTCGTTATCATAGTGATAGTTTTTCAACGAACTTTCCTATCGGTGCTTAACTCTGTAAGCAGAGGCGAATTGACAATACAAGGGCCCTTAGGCTAAGATTTTCTGAAAGCCCCATTCTAATGTATCCTATGTAAAGGGTAAAATTTGTATATAGAACACGTTTTATGTTTTTAAAGCAAAAAAAAGCTTAATATTGTTTTTATGTTGACTACCACAGTTTATTATTATCTTTTTAATATACGCGGTGACTCAAAACTGTGGAGATGATGTCAACTTTTTAAATTTTTTTTGAGGTTTGTCCTAGTTCCACTTGTTTTTAGGATTACGAAGTTTGAAAATTATTGTTAATTACAATTTCACATTTTGAACGTTTAATTTTAAAGGTTAACCGTTGTTAAAACCGATTGTATATGCCCACCTGTTTTATGCCATCGATGTTGTTTAAGTGCATCTAAGTATTATTATTTTTCAGAAAACCATCCACGAAATAATTGGGGAAGCGGTCCTATGCAAAATTATTTTTTAAGAGTTGTGGAAACCAACGAACTTATTTGCCAATTTAAATATCGTTTTCAATTTGCAACTTAATGATTTAAAATTTTCTCTTAAAAAATACCCTACGCGATGTCTAATATGTGGTACTGTAACTTCATTTGTTAGTTAGTTGTGTTTGTTTATCCTGCGAGGCATTGTTTAAAAAATTAATTTGATGCAAACGGGAGCAGATAGAGACCTATCGGAGAGTTCATTTTATTCATCGTAACCTCGGTCGTAACTAATACTACAATATGCAGTTATTTACGGAACAACAATTTATAAAATAAAACGCAACAAATGACTTCAAAAACATGAACAAAACATACTAATTTGTTTCTGACTTAAACGGGTAACCACTTAAAAAAACAAAACGTCTATAATGTTTCTAAGCTGATATTCGAGCGAGCAGCTGTTATTTTTCAGCGTAGTAAAAAAACAGTTTGTGATACCAGTTTTGGGGGCATTTAGATAATTCACCCTCGCTTTGATTATTGACATTATACCATTAAATTTTATAAGTCAGTTAAAGAGAAGGTATATTGCGAATTGCGAGTGCGAGGTTCCGAGGAGTGGGCTGCGTGATGGGGGAAGCAGACGGCAGTGGGGCTCGCGCAGCCGGAAACTTAATTTTTATCATTTCAATCTAGCGAAAATGAACCTCTCGATGAAACGTCAAGGTTTACTCTAGAGACCGGTTAAAAATCAGCTCGATCTATGTAAAGGCCAAATTTTAAGAAGGAGCGTATACGAATTTGTACCGACGTATGGGTACCTCCTGGGCTCGTTCCTGTGACAAAAACGATTGTGCACATAAAAAGTTCCTTCTTTTTGCTCTTAAGCACAGATTTAAATTCTTTTCCCTCCGAGCTCCAAAAACTCGATAAAATCAAGTTTACTTTTTTAATTTTTCATGAAATTTGTCACTTTTTCAAGATGGTTATGCCAGAAGATTTTTAGGCTAACGTCAGGATAAGCACTTAGGGAAAGTAGACCTTTTTAACCCGACATGGAGCAGTAAGTTGTAAATCTCTCCTCGAATGCTTTGGGAGGCGGTAAGTAGGATATGTATTAAAGAGTAGAATACATTTTCCAGATCCTGTCAAAATTTTGTAAAGTTCTAGAGGGTATTTGATGTCGAATTTTGTTACCTACCAAATGAACGTAAGTATGAAATAAGCGTTTTAGATTTTACATTGTACTGGGGTAAATAAAGTAGTATCGATCATTTTAGTACACAAAACGGTTTCTTGTGCTGTATCGGAACAAGAGGATGAAAGAAATTCGGTTCGGTAAAAAAACAGTTTCAGTTTTATTTTTTATGTCTTGCTGGGTATATAAAAACGTTATAGATGTTAATATTTAAAAGTTATCAACCATTGAAATTATAAACCAATTAATATTTTTGACGTTTTATTTTGCATATTTCTATACTACAAACAATTGCCTATTATAATGTTAGTCATTACGAACAAAATGAAGTTTCAGTTCTGAACTTTTGAACAAACGTTAATCATGTTTGAGCGTCTGCTATATTTGTATGAAGTTTCAAATCTATGGGTCGCAAATTGCAAAAGTTAACATTTGCAAAAAACTAATTTTAACTAATCAGCCATTGGAAAAATAGGGTTTTAAAATATCCTTCAAAGAAATATTTTTTGTGTAGGACCAACTCATTTTAATCAAGTATTGTTTATATGTGTTCCCTTATCCTTTAGATATTCCAAGATATATTCCTAATCATTTTTTTAACAGTTGTTTGAAAAATACCAACATTCAGATACACTTAAACACCTTGTCCAGTCAGATTCCTTATAAACCGAGTTTAAACCCATAGCTGTTAAATAACTAAAAATAATGTGAGAGTTTTCAGCGGATATAAGCTGAGAATTGACTGTGGCCTCGGATACTATTTATCAAGAACCCTTTTCTTGATAATTTATTAAAATATTGTGAAATTAAAAATAATGAGAAAATTATGTTCTCGGTTATGTTCGATTATCGATTAAGGGCTTCTTGAACTGAAAGACTCGAGGTCAGAGTCTATTGTACTTATTGCGTATTCTGCCTCTGTATGAAAGCAATAAATGTTGAAACTGCTGCTGAACGTAAAAATAACAAAAGTTCAATTAATATGTTTGTAGCAAACTCACACGTAACGAGTTTATTATTATTTGCTGCATTTAATAGTTTCAAAAACCTATTTCGTGTTGTGGTTTTATCTAAAATTGTATTTGTTTTTTTGCTAGGATTAAATGACTGACTAAATTTTCATGCTACATTTTAAGCTCGATTTTAAGTCAGTAGGATAAATAGTTTTTTGGTACTGAATTTGTAAACATTTTAAAACATGATAATGCTAATTTTTTATTTTTATTTATTTTATTTTTTATCCAAACCGCCAGGATTTGCTAAAAAATAAACAAATGACTTAAAAAGTAAAAACAAGAACTTGAGCTTTGTTATTTTAAATTAGACATCCTGTATATTATTATTTCCTTAATTGGATGTTTTTTTGCTGATCATAGATATCCTAGGTTTGGTACCTTTATTTTTAAAGATAAACTAGAGAGAAAATTGACAAAAACACTGCCCTAAGAGGCTCCTTGTAACTTGTAACACATTGCTCCGTATGGCAAGGTTTTAAACAATCTTATCGTCATTTTTAAAAATGAGCACATCAAACTTGGTATGTTTATAACTCGATTTATAATCATTTAAGGTTTTTAGAACCCAAAAAACATGTTTCCCATTTCCTTCGGTCAGTCGTTCTGCCTGACGCGGCATAGCTCAAAAAATAGTTATCGGAATGACTTCAAATTTTGATACAAAATCAAGGGTCATATAAGAATGGAATGGTTATATTTTGGTAAAAATCCAGTATGGCGGCCTAACAAAATGTGAGAAAAATCATCAATAGAATCTATCCAGGAATCTACTTCGCGAATGGACAAATTTTGCACCGAAATTTTGCATTAAAATTTTAACAATTCAGTACCAAAAACTACTTATCTTAAAATACTAGTCCAATTTGACTTAAAATTTTGCATAAAAATTTTATTGCCAATCTTATAGGGTAAAACAAAGTGGCTTTTTATGGAAGAAAATAATTAATGACACATTATTTTCTCTAGGCTATGTAGATAAAGTTATGACAAAATAAATAATGATAATATAAAAATAAATTAAAAACAAAATTAATGTCTCCCTCGTAGATAAGTCTACTATGATTCAGATAAAAACTTAAAACTTTTGTTTTTTTCTACCTTTCAAAATATAAACACAAACAGGCGTACAGGCGCACGATAAATGATTATCGTGTATTTTTTGGTTTATTAATTTTTCTGTATGTAGGGGGTGGTCTCAAAAGAGCATGAAGAACCATAATACATAGTTTTTAATGGAACTACTTGATTGGTTAAATTGATTTTTGAATTATCCTTAAAACTCTATAAACATTTCATCTCGGGCGGTCTCTCTTTTTCTAAGTCAGTAGCTTTTCATTTTATTTTCATGTCATATTTATATTGTGATGAAAATATTTTTAAATCACTAATTAATTAACTAGTTTTATTATTAAGCTTTTTGGTATAAGAAATTTGAATTTGTGATAGGTGTTTTTATTTGAGGATTATTTTTGGATTTATATTGGGAATTTTAATTCCAATATTTTTTGAACATCTTGGAACAAGATATTTTTATTCTAGGTTCGTAGCGATGATTGCAATGCTGTATTATGTAATACCATGTAAAACATTAGACTTTTGGTATACCTAAACTCGTACTTAAGAAACTTATATATTATAACATTTATAACTGTATATACAGGACGGCACATCTAATCCTAATATACCAAAGCACCGTTATTTAATAATTTAATTTAGTTATATTAGGTTTGGCTTTCCTAGGTCTGTTAATATTTAATAATAAAGGTATCTAAGTGACTTCAAATTTTGCTCATGACATTTGTTTAGTTAGATTTATATTTAAGCGTGGTCATAAAGGTGAAAATCTAGGAAATATATTTTATAAGAGCGCTAGGTGTAAAGTAGATCTTAAATCGTTCTTTCAGCTGTACCAACCCGACAAAAAATATTATGGCTATGGGAACAGTTAATGGAATATATACAGAGTTTACCAAAGTAAGGAAATGCTGGAATATCTCAGGTACCGCTTACTTGAATTTAATGACAATATGTGCACTTAGTATGAAATAATGTCGGTTCCAATGGGGAGTTCTGCATTGCTGCCAAATTTACCGTTTTTCTATTATAAAAGGAATTTTTTAAATAGAACACCCTATATTATACTACCTTTTTGAAATCTGCGTAAAATTCTCAATATTTTTATTAATAACACTTTTTATGAAAGTCAATAGTTTTTGCGAAAATTAAGGTCTAATAGCCATAATTTAAGGTATTACCTTTTATTAAAATACAATGTCAGTTTTCTTGATTAACAAAAATGGATCGTTTAACTGAAACCTAAAGAATTGAAATTTTAATTATACTAGGTTATACGGATAGAATGCGAAACCTGCAAGGTGTTTGTAACATTTTTAATGACAAATATCCTAACATAAATCCAACAACTAAATCTACCGCAAGTAAAATTAGCAAAAAATTCGTGGAAGGTAAAAGATGTTGTACGTTGTGGCAGACCGTAAAGCACAATAATCCCTCATCTTGCTACCAAAACACTAGCCAAAACACAACCAACAAAATAGTGTCTCACTTTAAAAGTTGGTTGTAAAAAACAACGAAAACAATACAAGAAAGAAATACCTAATACAACAAACAATAAATTAATGAAACGTAGTAAGGTGTTTAAAATGTTGTCCATTTACTTCCTGACAGTAGGTCAAATACTGTGAAAAAAACATTTATTACATTAAAAAGAATGCCAGCCTCATCGATTCGTCTACATTCGATTTTTATTCGCGCCTTTAAATTCTCGAGGTCATTGGGCTTAGTTTTATACATCACCTTTTTAAGGTATCCCCACAAAAAGTAGTCAAGGGGCGTCAAGTCCGAAGACCAAGGTGGTCACTCTATTGTAATCCTACGTCCAATCCATCTTCCAAAAAAACATTGAAAATTGAAAACGGGAATATCTACCCGAACATTCCGATCATTTGGTGCACTATTACCTAAAAAAATCAAGTTGAAATACTTAATACAGCAGGTAAGGTAAGGAACTTACTATTATTCGGAAATAGTTCTGCAGTAGCTGGGACAATTTCAGTCCTTAAAAGATTCAAATATCTTTCTCCTATTAATTTGTCTTCTATAAAGAAGGGCCGATTATTTTTGCACCATTTATACCACATCAAACATTTATTCTTGGGAAAATTGGGTATGGTTTTCACGTATCCATTGTGGATTTTCCCTGATACAATATCGACAATTATGCCTGTTATCTTTTCCATTAAAAAAAAAGTTGTAAGACGTCATTTTCTTTTCCTAATGTTCTGGTAGAAAGGTTGCGAATTTTCTTCTAAACTAATTAAAACATTCAGAGCGTTATCACCATCTGTTGCGCCTTTAGGTCTGCCAGAACGCACAACATCTTTTAACTTTCGAGTTTTACGATTTTTTTTTTAAATTTTACTTACGGTAGATTTAGTTATTGGCTTTTCTGTTAGAATATTTGTCATTGAAGATATTACAAACATCTTGCAGGTTTCGCATTCTCTCCCCATTACCGAGTATAATTAAAATTTCAATTCTTTGTGTTTCAGTTAAACGATCAATTTTTGTAAATCAACAAAACTGACATCAGACATATCAGGTAAACTTTTGTGTGCAGGTATTTTAATAAAAGGTGCACTAAATTATGGGTATTAGACCCTTATTTTCGAAAAAACTGTTAACTTTCGGTTACCCAGAATTTAAAAAAATATAGTTGGAGATATCACACGTAGTATAGTTGGAGATATCACACGTAGGCAATGGTCCACAAAAAAGCCATATATCAGGAGACTTTAAAATGTTGGAGAAATTTTGCCGCATTAAAAAATTAACAAAGCAAAATAAGAAATTTGGATCAAAATAATTGACAATGATAAAAAGACAACATCGCATATCTATTAGGGTGTTGCATATATTAAATTTCGGTAACATTGTTATATAGCCCTCACACAGACCAAATATTTTTTTATACTCTATGACAGGGGTGTTCAATCTTATTTTCACGCGTACCACTCATGTGTATCACGGATCAGTCACATACCTCTAAACTCGAGTCCAAACTATTAAAACATTTCGTTAGTATAGAGATGGCGCTTATTTTTCAGAAAACGTATATCTGCTTGGGTACCAGTTTGACAATCTCTGAGTACCACTAGTGGTACGGGTACCACAGTCTGAGAACTGCTCTAAGAACTAGCCAGCCTATTAAAAATTATGAATATTTACATCGCTTACATCGATAATATTTCCTAGTTTAAAGAAAAAAATAACAAGACACGTATAAGTATTTCAATATTAATTTTGATCGTCCCTGTATTACGAAAATTTGAATAATTTTGAGATTAATATTTGAATCTGTACATAGAGTAGACATTTAATTCAGTTAATATATCATTCTCTTAGTTTTTCAAAATCCCTTCAAAAGTGTCAATAAATGTGCTCGAGTAATAAAAAATAAATGAATTCTACAGGAAATTTTATTTTTTTACCTTATTTTTCGATTTAACAGTACATACTTAAGTATCAATCTTAATTTCAAATCGATTATGATAAAAATATTTAAAATAATTTTGATTCAAACATTTCAAACTTATCTTTCATTAATTCTTTGTTTTAAAATTGCTTAGTTAATTAAACTAATTTTTTTTACCATATTTATTCCTGTTCTTCTCTCGCGCTAATTAAAAATAGCGTATAACAGCGGGTATCGAATCACCTCTTAAGATAAACCTGTTCAGGTCCAGGTTTGCTGCCAGAAAGTATAAATATATCAAATTTAAATTCTTAAAACTAAGGTGTTAAGATAATTTGTTAAGTTTAAGATTAACTTGAATGATATTACCAACCGGTATTCTAAATTTCATATACAGGTAATTAGAAATATAGAAATATAGTTCATTTTAAGTTTTTATTTAAGTATGTGATTATCTCGATAAGAGTACGAGTTGCCAGCTCGAGGGAGGGGTGTGGGTCGGGGATTGAAAAAGTGACACAGGACCGAGGTTTGGAGTTGTCGTTTCGGAAACGAGACGGTAATAATTCATGAAAAATTACCCATTTGCGACCAATCTTCTTCTTCTGCCTGCTAAGACTTTACTAGTTTGTAACATCCTGTATTACTGTGCGAATCTATAAAAACTGCTAGCTGGATAACATTAACTTTGTGCTACAAAAATAATGTGCTATACAAAAAAGAGCTGATGATTCGCACTTAGGTCAACATTACCTCTATTCCAAGAGGCGTATTTCAGGACTAGTAACACAGTCCGTTATGGCTGTGTCTCTCAATGAGCCCCCTATCGAACATTGGCGTAGCAATTAAGACAATAAAACCTAAATTAAAAGATTACATCATTTTTAATATATGGACAATTTAAAACGAAATCAATTAGGTCAAATATTGTTGAAGATAGGTTATGGAATTCTCTACTGATACTGGAATATAGTTTGGTCTTGAAAAGTTCCACATCATCAAGATGACAATAAAAACACAACCAGGCGTCTACAAGATATATAATAGCCAAAATAGACTGAAATGGATGAGGACAATGTTAACTAAATCACAAAAACATCACCTGGGTGACGTAACGAAACGAATAACTTTAAATGTTTTCCCGGAAGGGAGAGGATTAAGGTACCAATATAGATGTCAAAATTATGTATTTCCTTTTTTAAGCGGGCAGATTGGGGATTTTGTCTAGCAGAGCAGTCTGTCATGCAAACGAGTGACCTAGTCTGCGGCTGAGGGAGCACTTGATACTTACATGACTAATTGCGAAAAGCTGCAATCTTGGATGCAGAAGCTTGTCCATGGACGCCATGGACTCGGAGACCCAAGGCTTCCTAGTGGCCATCCAGGATCAGATTAAACAAACAAGGGGCTACTTTAAGTACGTCGTCGGGACCACTCACCTTAAAGCGATGGGAGTATAAGTAACATAAGGTACAACGAACTACAAGAAATGGCATAACTGGACGGCCAAGAACTAGGAGCATGTAAAAATTGGCAGTATTTATTTACTTGCAATGGCTCTTAGAGTTTGGGTATTTATGGGTAAGGTAGAAGAAAGGAGAATTGGCGATAACATTGGAAAGAACCCCATTAGAGGTTCATACTTTTCATTACAGGTCTATCATTCTGATATCCGTTATACCTGGGGTCTTCCATTTAAGAGAGTGCGAATGTCCTAGGATAGAAATCGAAATATTAATGATAATAGTGGAACAGGACAGAAAAAAGTAATAATCTTGTGCGACTCATATATTGAAACTAAATGCAAATCAGGGCCAATAATCCAGAAATAATAATGGCAGAAACACAATTAATGTCAATGCGAACAAAGGCAGTTACTTTTAAAGAAATTCAACGCAACAATAACATAAAAATCATCTAGAAAAGAGTTTTATATAAAACAGCACTTGAAACGTAATAATAATAATAATAAAGAAATTCACTGCAACAATAACATAAAAATCATCTAGAAAATAGTTTAATATAAAACCACATGAAACGTAGTAGTAATAATAATAGTAATAATAATAATCATAAAAATATTAGGGTATTAGCTCCAACCAGCTATCTCCAAAAACATGACCAAGTCGCAAAAATAATCCACCAAAAATGCTTCGTCATACTATATGGACCGACACCCTAATATAAATACGTGCCACATAATGTCCTCGAAAACGAATGGTACCGATTCCACTGGAACCGCAGTATATTAACAGATAAAACTATTCCCTGTAATAGACTCTTCCGAACGCCCACCGACTTAGTCTCAGCCATAACATATCTAATCGACATCGGTATTCCTAACAAACACAATCTCAAGTTCACATGGAATGAAAAACTAGCCAAGTACACTCCTCTGGCAGAAGAGATAAAATCAATGTGGAAACAACGATAGGTGAACATCATTCCAATAATAATGTCTACAACAGGTGTAATTCTGAAAAACCTGCAAACAAGCCTAGAGGAGGTAGGCCTGCCACCCCTGTTATATAATAACCTGCAATAGTGATGTTAGAGACATATACCTAGTTTAGCAGTTTCTAATATCACGTCCTTAATGACGAGCTACAGCAAAATAATAATAACTGTAATAATAATAATGGTAAATTCGAGCGAATGGGGCTAAGAAGCTGTCAAATTTTAGATATTTGGACCCAGATTAAATAAATAAAAAAGATAAATATTTCAACGGATCATTGTATATTTTTTCTGGCAGAAACCAAAAATCATTTTATACTTGGCCACCCGATGAGGTGAGCTGGAGATTATAAGATGTAATATTATCACGAAAATAATTTACCTAAATAGTCACTTTAAGTAAAAAATGAGACAAAATACTTTATAAAAACTCGACCAAAGACCGCATTAACAACGCTTCCTAAAAATTCGATCAATTCAAAGGGAGCAGTTACAAACAGTAAGCACTTTTCATACAGCATTTCACGAGAACTTAAAACTCTGATATCTATTGTTTGGTCTACGGCCACCATCACATTTACAATTTTGATTTGCCGCTGAGAACCCCGAAAAAGAGAATTGCTTATTAACAAGCAAGACCCTCTCCGGGAAAATATTACCAGTAATAAAAATTAAACATGTAATTCTCTTATATAACTTAAAAATGAAGACAATAAACTATTAATCATTTGATTCACTCAAACAACTGAAAGCATACGATTAAGCGACATCATTAGTTAATATCTCGGTTATCATAATGAGACGATACCACTAAAGGGTCAAGAAACTCGGTTAGTATTAAAACGGCAGAAAATCCATAGAATCATGAAGGAATGTAGCAATACTCGACAGATTCTGGAACTTCCGGAATGATTATTTCGCTTAATGAGGGAAAAACTATGCTAAAAGGTATCTCGTAACGCAGAAATGATGTGGACTTGTGACAATTCTAAAGGAAAAAATTGTACTAAAGTTTGTTGCGGTTGTTACGTCTCCGCCCCTGATAGCAGCCACGTTAACACAAGAGAAAACCTAGGAGAGCAAAATATTTTTGCAATTTTCCAAGGAAAAACACTTAGGTAGAAATGTTAGATCGTGGAAAATTGATTCCAGAAGCAGGTAGGGATATTAAAAGTATTATTAAAATTTTCACTTCTGGCCATAAAACTGGTCCAGACAAAAATCTTGTAAACGATAGGAAACTCCAGAACGGTTAAAATTCAAGTTTAAGGCCCGCCCGCGGGCTGCTGTGGACTAACGAAACAGAGTTCAATCAGTCTTTGATAAAGTTTATATTATACATATTTTGTTACATGTTGATCGGTATCGGGTTAGCTACCGTTAGGGTGGGAGAGTTGCAGCCTGGTGGCATCATCGTTCATAATACCAAAAATGTGTATAAATAAAGAAGAATATCATCTCGTTACATCTTCGGAGCTCCCAACGGTCGGGAAAAGTGTTTAGTTTTACCGCATGCTCCAGTAACTATACAGGGTGTCTCTAATAGGTCTGTGCGGATAGAGCTATTTAAGGTATCTTACTTTCGTCCGAAAGTGCTTCGTTAGGGAGTTAGTTTTAAAAATAACTTATTATTTTGAATAAAAAAAATGTTGCTTTTAAAGAAGAGAATTTTGAATGTAAAGGGGTTTTTTTGAATAATTGTTTTGGATGGTATAGGTGGTACGAAATTGTGTTTTTTCAATGGGCGTTGAATCAAATGAGACTTTAATGGGTTTCAAAAATTATCAGTAGCAATATAACAAGTGCAAACAAAATTGTGAACTGGAAAAAATCGAAGAAATGTCGAGCACTGATTTTCTTAATAAAAACAAGAGTGCACATGGTCAATAAGCCGAAGAATTTTTTTCGACTTATTGACCCTGTGCGCGGATGCTTTTATTTAAAGAAAACACGTCCGTAATATTTATATCTCGATTTATATTATATCTCGAGCAAATATTGTAAACATAACTGGAAACTAAATTTTATCTTAAGTAAAGTATTTAATGTAAAATTAATTAGATTGACTTCCATCGTTTGCTACAGTTTGTGTTTAAGGAACGCATAGGTGTTGTCATGGTAACGCTTGGTGTGACATGCATCGTTCAAAATGGGCATTCCAAAGCTACATTTACATGTTTAATGTTAACCGTGCTAGATTTACTTATTTGGCCTTTTAATTCGCTATTTTTAATACTCCTAATTAATAAAATTAACGAAACTAACTATAAATGGATAATACGAGAAATTCTATGTGTCATGCGTAACAAATTCAAAGTTGAGCTGATTGTATTTCGGAATGTAAATACAGCTTCATCGGTTTGTATGACATTGACAGAGTGAAAATTGCACAAGTGCATTTTTCGCGAAAAAATATTCTAGCTAGGCTTTTGTTTTTTTTGCCACTTAAAAATGAACGGTAACATGGAAATCTTCCATTGTAAAATGCACACATCGAAAATTTCTGGATTTTTCCAAATTCCACCTTTCAAATGGATAGAAATGTATATTTATTTCTTTTAGAATATTGATGTAACTAAATGTGTTTTTGAGACGATATGTGTATAAAGAGCGCTTAAAAATGATTATCTTAAAATACCATTTCTGAATTTTTCAAAATTTGATTTTTAAGGCGGTTCCTAAAAAGACGATTATTTAGTCAGTCACTTTTAAAAATTATTATCTAAGAAAAAAATCAATTTATATATTTTACAATATCTCATCAATCAAATGAGATTATAAAATACTTTTTTTCCACCACGGTTTTCAAAAATATATATTTAAAAATCAGATTTAAAATTTTATGAAATTTCACCCTTAACGAGGAGAAAATGTGTTTTCACTTTCAATAATAACTCTTTATATAAATGATATTTTTAAGACGATCCTTTCGTTAATGGCTTTCAATGACGTTTTCTAGATGTTTCAAAATTCCACCACATTAATTTCCCTTTTTACAATATCTCTTCAACTAAATGAGATTTTAAGCCGAATTCTAAATTAACGTTGAAATTATCAATTCAGTCGATACTGTAAATATGAAATAAAATTATTTACCTGGAAACAAGTAAAAAAATACAACTGATCAATGTTTACACATTTGCATACGACCTACCATCCAACAAAAATGTGTCAAAAAAACCCTTTTATTGTAATAACTAACATACCAAATTTCACCCTCTTCTTCTTGCTCTTTTCTAAAAACAACATTCTTTTATTTAAAACAATTATTTTAAAATTTTGTCCCTAGCGAAGTACTTTATGACTAAATAAGTTACTTTAAGCATTTGTCGTCCAATTTGGGCTTGCAGTACAGACCTTTTAGAGCCACTTTAACCTATAAATAACAAGTATTGTTGTAGAACTAAAATACAAAATTGCTGCTGTACCCTTCGAACACTAAAAGTGTATAATATCCCAGTCAAATTAGACCAAAAAAAGGCCGTGCTCTCTGTTAAATCGTAAAAAGCTGGAATGATTATATTTCACTCTGGGCATCCGAAAGAAGAGTAATATGAGTTTGTGATGGTTCCTCAGCTGAGCTAAACTTTTGGAGGCCAAAAAACCGAAACATTTTTTATGCTCTTAAGGGGACTAGCTCTTAGACCCCATTCCAGTATGGGGGCGGAGTGTTTTTGTTTTTGGGTCTCTAGACCCCGAAAAATATCTTATTTCCGTCAGTCTGTCTGTCTGTCTGTCTATCTGTATGGGCAATGCTCGAAAACTACTTATCCGATTGACGTCAAATGTTGTCAAAAAGAGTGTGATATAGAAATAACCTGGTGTGTCAATCCATTATGCCGGAACAAAATGGTGGCCTAACAAATAAAAAACCCAGTACCAAAAAATTAGTTATCCAATGGACTTGAAATTTGGAACAAAAATCAATCCTGGTCCTATATGGCAAAACCAAATGGCGGCCTAATAAAATGTTTAATACGATTATTTTTTGTACACTACGTAAATAATGGTATGGAAAAGAATAATGATAAGAATATTTAATAAAATTAAATACCAAACTATTAGTTATTATAAAATGTACATCGACTGTTTATTGTAAGTAGTGGAATTCTGTACGAGTTAATTTACCGGTTTTTATATTTGCATATATATTTGCTAATTGGAAGTTTGTTTTGTGCCTTTATAGTAGGCGTATTTCAATCAGTACAATTTATGCCGGAATACATTTACTACTACAAATTAATGAAGAATACAAAATTTAAAAAAGTGCGAATTTTATTTTGCTAATTCAGGATAATTTGGATTTCTAAAGTCGTTATTATATGCTTCTCTCAGCCCTGTTTCACAGTATGCCCCTTCGGAAGGAAAAAGACAGGGAGCCCACCGGCGCTTATGTTCCTACCGAGGTTCCTACATTAGATAGATTATTAAGATTAGGTATTTTAAAAACCTAACTTAACTTAACCTAATATGAACCATTATGAATCCTGGAATTTGTATATTTAATAATATGCGTAATTTGCAGTGTAGGTAGTGTTTTATACCCGGAAATTATAAAAACCTTTTAACGCACCAACGGGAATGAGGTCATCAGAATATCATTCTTAAAGCCCGTAAGGTTTGAAGTAAAATTGTTAGATGTTCGAAACGGGAACCAACGAACATTGTATTTATAAACTTCGAGCCAATAGACGATTTTATTATACCCGAAATATAGTTATTCGGGAAATAATTTAAGCTTTATCCTTTACCCTGGTATTATATCATTAAGTATCGAATTTAAAGAATAATTACTAAAATTTTGCTACTAAATTATTTGTGTATTTCCTATAAAATTCTGATTTTTATTGACAACAAAAGTCTAGTATCAGTTTATTTTTAATTGTTTTTTTGGCTGATCAAAAACTGAGTGGCAGGTCTTAAACTTTTTTTCATGTAAATTTTACAGCAATTTGTTGACATAATCACCATTAACGTATCGCTTAAAACATCTAATTACTTTGCCACTGATTTTACAACCGTAAAGTGAGCCGTGAAGTCGTAAATTCAGAGCTGAAAACCTAATAAGGGACACGAGCACGAGCTATCCTTTTAACTTAGGATAGCCTTATTGTGCAAACAGGTGGTGTTGCGGTTCTTTTCATTTCCGTACGTTAGGATGTTTTAGTATTTTAAAGTAAATAGCTAAGATATTTCAGAATTTATATTTTTGTATTCATCGAACAGATAAAATACAACAGGCAAAAAACCGTATATTCCAATGAAAGGTAGTATACTACTTTACTGAGGGTATCTGTTTAATTTGTTTTTATAACTGTGATAATTGAGATGTGTCGTGGGGAGAGGTTAAGAACGAAGCTTAATTACATGTTTTTTTAACCGACAAAAATTAAAATTTTAAGATGGAATAAAATATTATTTTTTTCCTTTCAGTGTTTTTTTTAATAAGACATTTTATTATAGATACGGTCGTGAACAATCGAAAATAAAATATTTGATAATAAAACTAATGTCACCTAATCTGAAAAAGCCTTGATTCTTGATTTCATTTTGTAGTAGCTAATAAGCTAATAAATGAGAAAAGAAAAAACGAAATCATTGCAATTGCGAAGAGTGTTTCTCTTCCAATTCAATGCAGAAAGTAAGGAGTAATGCAGTAAATATAGTAAAATATATTTGTTTTCACATCAATGTTTTGATTTCCTTGATTTTCGAATAAATAATAACGTTGCACATTATGCACATATTATGTTTCAGAGTTTGCTCATCTCAGTGTGTTCTGTTTTCTTTAAATTAAGACTTGAACTAAGTATCATTTAGGAAAAACTTTATTTTCTTAAAGCGATTTTGAAAGCCACGTTTGTGTCGAAAAATTGGTACCTATAAAAAAGTTTTGAATAAAAAGTTGATTTCGGGTGTGTAATAACCGTGGACATTTCGCTTGACTGTGTACATTTTTTCCATAGTTTCTGTCGGAGTTTCGGTTCTTAAATAAAAAAAAAATACGTACAAGATGTCATTGTTTTAATATACGTAATTTTTTTAAAACGTGGGCTAAATGTACTTTGAGAAATGATAATATTTAGCTTCATAATATAGAATACTTAATATTCACTGCACAGGAATTAATTTTATTATACTTTTAACTAGTTGTTAATATTATCCTAGACCCGACAGACAAGAATCGACTTTTATACCTTTTTAGAAATACATTCTTTAAATACATCTTAATAAGTTATAGGTGAACATTAATAAAACCTAATTTTTAGTTTTTGGGGTAAATACGATAGGTACTGTGTTTTTTGTATATATTCTCTAATTGTATAATCGGTCTCTTTTAAAACTTCAATTATTATACATGAAACTCCAAACAGTGTCCCATCAGCTAACCTTTTTAGACATATTAAAACAATAAAATTATTTAATATGCTTGATAGGCTAATAACCCGACCGTAACCTAGATTATAAGTAATTAAAGTTATTAATCCTATTATTCGTTCAACGACGACGTTCAATAAACTTCTCCCTTAACTTTTCCTCAGTAATACAAAACGCTTCAAGGTATGGGATTCTAATATGCTGAATTGATAGATGGTGTACCGGAATTCAGTTTAGGATTTAAGAAATTTAGTAAAACAAGATTTTTGATTAGGTGGGACCCCTTCCCCTGATTAAAATACGTGTGGCATATAATTTCTGTAACTTCACAGAATATAATAATTATATTATTCGTTTTTTATTAATTGATAATCAAGTCCATACACAAATAGGCGATATTTTTCTAATTGGCTATTCTTCCATATAACCTAAATGTAAATGAAATTATATAACAAAGTTTTAGATTACTATATATACTTAGTTGGTTCGCTTGAGTAGTGGGTTGGTTTATTCCACTGAAATTGAAATTGGATATAAATATACCTCGAAACATCCAAGGTAAATAAAATTTAACGTGTAAACCTCTATTTCATAAAATTAAAAATATCTGTAAATAAATATTATTCTTAGCTAAGAACCGTGCTGGGAAAAATCGAGAAATATGCTGTAATGGTGAATACTTTGGCTACTACCATTAAGTTGTCTTTTCTTTTTTTGATTTTTATAAATGTGTTTTTTTCTTTCGGTGCTGTAGGCCTCGTGAGGTGATGAGCTATATATATATATATATATATATATATATATATATATATATATATATATATATATATATATATATATATATATATATATATATATATATATATATATATATATATATATATATATATATATATATATATATATATATATATATATATATATATATATATATATAAATTTTATTGGTTTAATTTTTCTTTGACCAGTTTGAGTATATATTTTTATTTCAATTTTCTTGATTTAAGGTCAATTTAAAAAATTTACACATATACTTTAAATCATATATTTGCCCATAAACATGATGTAGTTAGATAACGTTTCGACCGCACTTCGGTCTTTTTCAAATCTAAAAATGGAGAAGGGCGTAGAATTTTAATTTAGTATTTTTACATTTAATATTTTATTTTGTTAGTATTACCTTAGAACGTAAACTATTAAGGAAAGTACATTTATTTTTAATTTTATAAAAATGGAAAGTGAAAATTTTCCTTCTTACCTCAATACGTAGGATTATTCAAAACGGCACAAGATGTCACATTTCCACATATATACATACACATCGATACAATTAAAACACACGTATTATGTTAAAACATTAAGATAAGACTTCACATTGGTTATTCCAGTATTGAAATATAAAATTTACTCAGGTTGTTGACGTCCTTCTTATCGTTGATGGCATTTTTACTTTTTTGTATTTTGACCATCTCAAAAAATTCTCTTTTTTTACCATACCACTTGCAATAAAAGTAATAAAAGAAAAGTGGTCAGAAATTAAAAAATATACAGATATACCACAAGAGGAATTTATCAAAGCAGTTGAATTAACCCTTAACTCCACATATTTTTTATATGAAGATCAGTTATATCAACAAACAGAGGGATGCGCAATGGGTGCCTCCATATCAAGCGTTGTTGCACAAATAGTAATGGAAGACCTGGAAACAAAAGTTTTAAAAAATCTAAACATCGACATACCATTTTTTTACCGTTATGTTGATGACTGCATTACTACAATACCAGAAAACCAAGTAAATAACGTCTTAACTACATTTAACGAATTTCATAAAAGCTTACAATTTACAATTGAAGTCGAAAAAAATAACAGAATTAACTTTTTAGACTTAACAATACACCATATAGGCGAAAATATGAAAACTGAATGGTATACAAAATCAACTTGGTCTTCTAGATACTTAAACTATAAATCGAACCACCCAAATTCCCAAAAAAAATCCGTAATTGTAGGTTTAGCAGATCGCGCCATCATGCTCTCAGATCCTGAATACCGGAAGCAAGCCTTAGAAAAAGCCAGAAATGCTCTAAAAATAAATAATTATCCCGAACATTTTATAAACAAAACCATTAAAAGTAGAATCCACAAATTTTATAACTCGAACGACAGAAAAAATAATCAGACTTCAAACACAAAAAAATTTATATCTTTACCCTTTATAAACGGCTTATCCCAACCACTTCAAAAATTATTTAAACAATATAATATTCAAACTTGTCACAAGGCTTCCAATCTACTATCAAATAATTTTTCCAGATTAAAATCCAAAATCCCAAAAAACAAAAAAAGTAATGTTATTTATGAAATACCCTGCAAAGATTGCAACAGTGTGTACATAGGTCAAACTAGCCAATACTTGGAAAACCGACTGAAGGGTCACAAGTATGACAAAAAAAACGCGACGGCTCTAACAAATCATGAAAATTCAAAAAAACATACCTTTGATTATAGTAACACCAAAATCTTAAAATCCGAACCGCAAACTAAAAAAAGAGAATTTTTTGAGATGGTCAAAATACAAAAAAGTAAAAATGCCATCAACGATAAGAAGGACGTCAACAACCTGAGTAAATTTTATATTTCAATACTGGAATAACCAATGTGATGTCTTATCTTAATGTTTTAACATAATACGTGTGTTTTAATTGTATCGATGTGTATGTATATATGTGGAAATGTGACATCTTGTGCCGTTTTGAATAATCCTACGTATTGAGGTAAGAAGGAAAATTTTCACTTTCCATTTTTATAAAATTAAAAATAAATGTACTTTCCTTAATAGTTTACGTTCTAAGGTAATACTAACAAAATAAAATATTAAATGTAAAAATACTAAATTAAAATTCTACGCCCTTCTCCATTTTTAGATTTGAAAAAGACCGAAGTGCGGTCGAAACGTTATCTAACTACATCATGTTTATGGGCAAATATATGATTTAAAGTATATGTGTAAATTTTTTAAATTGACCTTAAATCAAGAAAATTGAAATAAAAATATATATATATATATATATATATATATATATATATATATATATATATATATATATATATTATATATATATATATATATATATATATATATATATATATATATATATATATATATATATATATATATATATATATATATATATATATATATATATATATATATATATATATATATATATATGTAGTAGTGGCCATAAATATAGCAATTTTCGAAAAAAATTTATAAAACTAAAACGAAATTAGTTTGGGGATTCAATATATTTTTCAGTTAATTAGCTAACATAAAGACATACGTACAGCAAGAAAAGAAAATAAATGAACAATTTAAAAAGTCTCAGGAAAATAATTTTCATTTCACACTGGTCAAAAAGATAGCAACATTAAAAATTATCAGCATTTTCTAAAACAAAATATACTAACTGAAAACAAAATACATTATATTATACTAGTACTTAGTATAGTAACCCTTCTCCTGAATTACAGCTGCGCATCTCTTAGGCATTGAAAGAATCAAGTTATTTATATAGTCGTCACTAATTTCTCTCCGAGCCTTCTGTAATGCACTGAACAGGTCACTCAAATTGGTATAATTTTTGTCACGAATCTTCCCGTCAAGAAACTCCCACATATTTTCGATCGGATTTAAATCCGGACTTTGCGATGGCCAAGGCAAAACAGCAAGTTTTTCATCTTCAAACCTTTTTGATTAGCTTCGACGAATGCTTTGGGTCATGTCTTGTTGAAAAAAGGATCTAAGGGGCATCGTGTCATCAATATATGGCATTAGATGTTCTTCTAAAATATCCCTATATATAAATTTATTCATGATGCCGGTAATTCTATGAAGGGGGCCCATTCCATAACGCCAAAAACATCCCCATACCATCACCAATCCGCCGCCGTGTTTTACTGTTGGGGTAATATACTTTTTGTCAAGTCTTTTTCCTATAGGACGTCTCACATAACTCATACCATCACTTCTAAATAAGTTGAACTTCGATTCGTCACTAAACACTACTTTTTTCCATTGATCAGGCGTCCAATCGGCATATTGTTGGGCAAAATTTAATCGGGCCTTCACATTCTTCTTAGATAAAAGTGGTTTCTTAGCTGGTCTCCTACTAAACAATCCCGCATCAACCAGTCTTCTTCGTATAGTTCTTGCACTAACAGCTTTTACCCCCATTCCTCCAATTTGTCCAAGAATTTTAGATGAAGACAAAAATGGATTCTGATTTGACAGTCGAACAATCAAGCAATCTGTTTTTTCTGAAGTCACTTTGGGTCTTCCAGGAATTGGTTTCGGCCCAATGATGCCTTTGCTCTTATATTGTGCAATAATGCGGGAAATTATAGATTTATTTTTCCCTAAAAATCGACTAATTTCGATAGGTTTTTCCCCGTTATTAAATCTCTCAATCACAATTTTTCTTATTTCTTTTGATATTGTTTTACCGCGACACATTTTTAAAAAAAGGTGTATATAATGGAACTAAACCGTTAAAATACTAGTAATACCACACAGATTGAATTTCACCAGTGAACTGATGTTTTAAAATGAAAAAAAGCAAGAGTTGCTATCTTTTTGACCAGTCGAGAAATGGAATAAAAAAATAAACATTAAATGGAACGCGATATAAACCTTGAAACTGTAAATATAAACATCCTTATCAATACCTGTATTGGACAAAAAAAAGAATTGGGATTTTACTTAGTACGGATGCAAAAAATTAAATTTGTGAGAAGTTGCTATATTTATGGCCACTACTGTATATATATATATATATATATATATATATATATATATATATATATATATATATATTATATCATGGCATTTTGAACTTTGATGTAGTAAAATTTAATTGAAACTTTCCGTTGTATGGTTTATTAATTTTTAATTTCTATTAAATTTAGAGTAATTTCTGATTTGTTAGGTTTTAGTTTCTGTTATGTTATTCTTAGACAACTTTTACATTAAAGAGGTTTAAGGTGACATATACAACTATAGGACGACTTATGTTTTTTAATGTCACGGGTACACAATTTGACAGTAGAGTTCTTTTTACGAGGGTTTGGACTCACGTCATCAATGACCTTATCTTTTTTACGGAATAAAAAAACCTCAAAAATAGATTGAAACAAATTAGTGACGACATAAATATTGGTTGTTTTTAAAAATTAAAATGGCGGCCGTCCAACAGCTGATTTTTTAGAGCTTGAATAATAATAACCTAAAATGTGGGTTATGCAATCAAGTTTTTTATTAAATTTGTAAAAAAAATTGTTTTTCCTATTTTAACTTCCCTCATAAAAGTGAATTGGATTGTAATCGTGAAAAAATTACCCTCCGAGATTTTTTTAGATCTTTACGTCTCAGGGTCCCTATATAACGAAAAACATGTTTTCTCGATTCCGTCGGTCTGTCTGTCCGTTCGCGGCATAGCTTAAAAACTACATACCTTATTGACTTCAAATTTTGGTCAAACATTAAGGGTTATATGGGGATAACATTTTGGTAAAAATCCAATATGGCAAAACAAAAGGGCGGCCTGGCAAAATGTTAAAAAAATTATTACTAAGAAATTGCTTATCCAATTTACCTCAAATTTTGCAAAAAAATCAATTATTATATAGGAATCAACTGGTAAAATTCTGGTACGAATCCAAGATGGTGGAACAAAATGGCGGTTTATAAAATATTTAAAAATTCAACTTGAAAAAACTTAATGAACTGATTTAAACTGTGTGCCATAGCTAATGTAGTATAGAGATGAACTAGTAAAAGTGTGGTACTAATTCAAGATGGCGGAACAAAATGGCAGCCAAATAAAACTTTTGTAATCGAAAAAAATCACCCTCTCATGTTTTACATATCTTCGTGTTTTGGCTTTCCTAGATGCCAAAAAATAAGTTTTATCAAGTCCATCTTATCCGATTGACCTCAAATTTTGGTCAAAAATTAAGGGTCATATGGGGATGACCTGGTAACATTTTTGTGAAAATCCAATATAGGGAAACAAAAGGGAGGCCTAGTGAAATGTTAAAAAAATTATTATTGAAAAACTACTTTACTCAATTTATCTCAAATTTTGTAAAACTTCAATTATTATGTTGAAATCAAGTGGTAAAATGTGGGTACGAATCCAAGATGGCGGAACAAAATGGCGGCATAGTAAAATATTGAAAAATTCAGCCTAAAAAAGCTACTTAATGGTTTGATTTCAAATTGTGTGCCATAACTAATTGTGGTATAGGGATAAACTAGTAAAATTGTGGTACTAGTTTAAGATGGCCGAACAAAATGGCGGCCAAATAAAATGTTTCTAATCGTAAAAAGATCACCCTCTCCGGTTTTTACACAATTTTACGTTTTAGCGACGCTAGATGCCAAAAAATATGTTTTATCAATTCTGTCAGTCAGTTCGCGGCATAGCTTAAAGGCTACTTACCCGATTTACTTCAAATTTTTTTCAAAAATTGTGGGGATAACCTGGTAACATTTTGGCAAAAATCCAATATGGCGAAACAAAATGGCAGCCCAGTGAAGTCTTAAAAAAATATTATTAAAAAACTACTCATCCAATTTATCTGAAATCTTCCAAAAAACATCAAGTATTTTATTGGAATCAACTGGTAATATTTTGGTACTAATTCAAGGTGGCCGAACAAAATGGCGGCCAAATAAAAAGTATGTACTCGTGAAAAAATCACCCTCTCAGGTTTTACACGTCTTTATATTTTAGCGTCTCTAGATGCCAAAAAAAATATGTTTTATCAATTCCGTCGGTCCGTCTGTCGGTAGGTCTGTCTGTGAGTTCGCGGCATAGCTTAAAGACTGCTTACCCGATTTACTTCAAATTTTTATCAAAAATCAATGGTCATACCCGGTAATATTTTGGTAAAAATCCAAAATGGCAGCGTAGTGAAATGTTATAGAAACTGCTTTTCCAATTTATTTCATATTTTGCATAAACATCAAGTATTATTTTGAAATCGACTGGTAAAATTTTGGTACGAATCCAAGATGGCAGAACAAACTGGCGGTATAATTAAATATCTAAATATTCAACCTGAAAAAACTACTTAATGGATTGATTTCAAATTGTGTGTCATAACTAATTGTGATATAGGGCTCAACTCGTAAAACTGTGTTACTAATTCAAGATGGTGGAACAACAAATAAAATTATTGTAATCGTGAAGAAAGTCACCCTTTTAGGATTTACATATCTTTACGTTTTAGCGTCTCTAGATGACAAAAAACATGTTTTATCAATTCCGTTGGTCTGCGTGTCAGTTCGAGACATAAATACTTCTTACCCAATTGACTTTAAATTTGATTGGCAAAAAATTAAGAGCCATATGAGGATGGCCTGATAATATTTTGGGAAAAATCCAGTATGGCGAAACAATGTTAAAAAAATGTTGGTTAGAGTGGTGTATTCTTTGGGGTTAAGATCCACTAAAAAAAACAAGTATTTTTTAAAATTGTCGACGTTTCGCAACTGAATTAATGCATCCTCAGGGGACAAATATAGATCTTATATCCTGCCTGAAACCCATATTATCAGTACTTTTACTGCGTCGTTCCGCGTATATTACCCAGATATTAAGTTTTCTGAATGGTTTTTCTTTGTTTTTATGTTAGAGTGGTGTATTATTTGGGGTTAGGATCCAGTAAAAAAAATAAAAGTTTAAAATTTTTAAATTGTCGACGTTTCGCAACTTTATTGTTGCATCTTCAGAACATATTAATTTTATGTCCTGCATGATACCCATATTATCAGTCTTTACCTATTACGTTAGTTTACAGATATTACCCAGATATTGAATTTCTAAATGGTTTTCGTTAACGATCTTTTTGTTGTTATGTTAGAGTGGTGTACTATTTGGGGTTAGGAAATATTTGCGGACCAATGGAGTAGGTAAAGACATGCACCATATAAAATCTATGTGTCCTGAGGATGCAACAGTAAATTGGCGAAACGTCGGCAATTTAAAAAAGGGCCTTTGTTTTTTTTACTGGATCCTAATCCCAAATAATACACCACTCTAACTTAACAATAAGAGGATCGTCAATGAAAACCATTCAGAAATTTGATATCTGTGATATAATAATACACCACTCTAACTTAACAACAAGAGAATCGTCAACGAAACCCATTTAAAAACTTAATATCTGTGATATCTTCGGACGAACGGAGTAAGTAAAAACTGATAATATGGGTTTCAATTTAAGATGAATGAAACAAAATGACGGCCAAATATAATTTTTAAAAAATCAACGTAAAAAAATCTTGTTCAACTGATTTTAAATTATGCAGAAAAATTAAATGTGAATATGGAATACTTATTGAATTTATTTTAAATTATGCCCAAAAGCCAAGTGTGGTATAGGTAGAAAGGAAATCGTAAACATATTGGTAGGAATCCAATATAATGGAACAAAATGGCGCCCAATAAAAATGAAGAGACAGTATATGTAACACATTCACAGTGGTTTACACAAAACTTAATTGCTGCTTAGAATATTTAACCGAGCTTTCAGATTTGACAGGCTGCTTATAGAAATCTAGGAACTCGCTGTCAAATTTGACACTTCGTTAAACATTCTAAACTTTAATTGAGCTTTCTGCAACCGGCCGATAGACTGTGACTATGTAATGAACTAACTTGGATCACACCTCACTCTTCCCAATAAAAGTAATAAAACTTAACGAGGGAAGTTCGGGGTAAAGGAATTTACCGATTTTTTCTGTTAACTCTTTTAAATGAACTCTATTCTAAATTAAACATTTTATTAGAAAACATTTCCGAACGTGCTCTAAAGACCGTTTTGAAACATACTTGCTTTAATATTTCCTAACTTCAATACAAAATTTGAACGTTATTGAAGTTAGGACTTCATCGATGACGTAAGTACAAACCCTCGTGAAACAAGCTTTAGCATAAGCAAAATATAACAGTGAAGCAAGAACTCAATATATACTATATCTTTCTAGTAAATCTGGGGATTAATATTTTATTCGAAAGGGTGATTTTATCTCACATGGTGAAGAAATTCCAGTGAGCGATCTCTTCTAAAGTAGCAAAAAACTTAAACTATTTTTATGAGCAAAAAAGCTTATTAACTATTCATTTTGCTTTTTTTGAAGGCTATGAATGCAATATTTAACAATATGTTTCCGGGAGCAAATTCTTTTAAAAATTAATTTTCAATTATCGATTTTTTTTTTGAAAAATGTACATTTCTTTAAAAACTAACATTTAAATCAGACAAATATATTACTTTCTTTAATTAATAATAATAATAATAAATTAATAGTATTATTTAAAATAGTCTGTTATATATAACGATTTTTTTTATGAAAATGATTTAAACAGTTTATAGTATTAAAATAGTCGCTGCACATCTTGCCAAACATGTTTAAACATATTTAAGAGGCTTGTGGTAATTTATATTTATATATTAGTTTTAATACTGTAGATCGTTATCTCACCGTGACTGTAAACCGTTAAGTTTTCGAAATTTTAGTTTTTCTTCAAAATAATTTTTTTAAATCTTATTATCCGAAAAAATTTTTCATTCAAAAAACGTTATAAATAATCAAAAAAAAAAGAATTTACCAAATTTAGATCATTCTAGAAGTGAAATTAAAATTAATGTCTCTTTTTGATTCACACTTCTCATATCGAAGAATGTAAATTGCTACCCTGTTGTCAAATTTTAAAATTTACTAATAATTTATTTTAGACGACTCGGAACTACGAACACCATAGACACGTGTTTCTCTTAAGGTTAACTAGTTGAAAGACCAGTACAACTAGCGCCAAAATGAATACACAAAACAATACCAGAGTCACCAACAGGAGCAAACCGACATTTGTGATTACCATATATATATATATATATATATATATATATATATATATATATATATATATATATATATATATATGCTATAAGCTGCTCTGGGGTAAATAGAGTATCAAGTTTTAAAATTAAATATACGTTTTCAATGGCTGAAAATCAACTATTTTTATAAGGAAGTCCGCAATTCCGCAGTTTGCATTGTGTCATTTTCTATTTTTTAAAGTCATATAATATTTATAAAAAATTACGATGACGACAACATAGGGATTCCATTTTTTAACTGATAAAAGTTACAACTAACAATTATTCTGTAGAAAATACTTGTTTCTTAACTACTAAAAAAAGTTACACCGGAGGCTATAATTTCAAATGTATTTCGTTTATTTGAAGCTCATAGGTTCATGTATATGCTATACTAATTATAATAAAAGACAGAATTTAGGGAAACATAATATATTAAATATAAATACAAATAAAAAGGTATTGTATTGCTTTACAACAATGTATACAACATTTAAAATAGTCCCCCTTTAGAGAAGTACAAATAATAACATTAGTAGTAATATATAAGATTTATACATAGATGCAGAAGTTTTGCATCAACCACTGTTTTCACACAAGGTTCAATACAAACATGCTATATAAAAATTATAACTTCTTTTAAAACCTGTAAAAACACATATTTTCAGATTATCGCAATGAATAAAAGCAATTTTAAAGATAAACTTGGACACAATTAATTTATTATAACCAGAATATAAACCTGTAACCAATACTGTACTAAATATTAAGAATTTCTGTAGTGAGATCTTATATTGAACTGACATTGATGCCCTACTTCATAAATTCTTACTACTCTGGACTCCTGGAGAGGCAATATTTTATTTTATATACTTTTTCTTTTCAGGCTTTAATGCAAGTGTGCCACACATTCTAAGACCGTAGCTTTTTTTAAAATGTACTATTGACCTTGAGATTTCTATTAAATCTCGATGTTCAGTGCCGGTGATACTCAATTGTATATGTCATTCAACGATTCAAATATCATTCAGTCTGCTGACAAAATAAATGCTGACTTAATTTCCATGCTTTATATGGCTGGCACACATAATTTAACTTTAAATGAAAACTCAAATTTTACTTTTTGCATCTAGAAGACAGAAGTTGTAAATGCTAATTTTAAAATATATTTGAATGATAGAGAATTGTAGTTTGTCGATTGTGCAAAGGATTTGGGTCTGATGTTGGATTCTAGTCTAAGATTTAAACCTCATGTAGCTAGTTTAGTTAAAAAGTCATAGTGGAAATTTAAACTTTTATATCTTAATAAAGAAATTTTCAGCACAATTGTTAAAGTAAATCTTTGTGACACTTTCATTGCTATGCTGTCTTGTTGTAATACTGTCTATTACTGGCCATCAATAATTACAAAGATAAAGAGTCTCTTCAAAGGATCCAAAACTGTTGCATTCCGTGTGCATTTAATCTTATGAAGTTTGATCACATTATTGAAAAGTTTATAGAGTTTGGTTGGCTTAGACTAGGCTAGGACAGATTAAGGGTTCATATAGAAACAAACCTTTTTAAGATAATAGTCAACAGCCAATTTATTTGTATACTAAATTTGTCAGAGTTATAGATATACACAGTACACAGACACGTTTTGGGGCTACTTAAAGAGCGCCCAGGCATGAAACAGTTAGTTCCAAAGGTATTTTTTATACATCTGGGTTGTCGTTTTTTTCGATGTCCTAACGATAGTAGGTATGTGTTATTTATTTTGGTACACATAATATTGTCTTTATATCTCCATTCAGTGATTGCATGGGTAATCTACATCACTTCGATTCACCGATTTTTACAATTATTTTTAAAATAAATATACATTTCATTATTCATTTCGGTTTAAAAGCCTTACATTTGTTCTACTTTACTGGAATGTTCAATGTTAGAATTTAAATTTTTAAGGTTGAAAAAAGCTCTGGGTTTCAAACCTAGACTTCCATATGATTTTGTTTAAATCAAATTTCAGTGAACAATTATTAGCTTTTAAATTTTATATTTTCGAGACCACCTAGACCGAGACTTCCGAGACCGTAAATATTTTTTGAGAACCGGGACTGATCCAGTCTCTGTCTCGGTCTTGCGAACCCCTAGTTATGGGTATATCCATAAAAACACTAATATTCAGAGCTTAAGTTGCTCATTAATCAAAATAATCTGATTTAATGAGATATAATAAATAGAGTATTATAAAGATAGAATTATAAAAATATGCCGGAAAATTTATTACTTATTACTAAATAAAGAAATGAATATTGAGTTATCTGCTTCTAGAGGTTTCTCATTTGTCAATTAGATAATCTGTGGAATAAAAATTAATAATCAGTACATAATTTTAATAAAGTGAAAATATTTACTAAAATTTTATTTTGTCCGTATAACTACTGCTTTTACACAGTCCAATTAAAAACTGAGAGGTTTTAAATCTCTGCTGTATATTTTATTGTAAATAGTTTTGCATTGGAAATAACTTCCTCGTGAAGTGAATATTTCCACAACTTAAATGTTTTATTAACTAGCTTATTGTTTTATTAGTTCTATTATTATATGCTCTTAGCTGCTAACATACACCGATTTGTAATTTAATGAAAAACCCGGATAAAAACGAAAGAATCAAGCTGCAAGAAGGTATTTTACTTAAATGACGATCTTCGCACAGTGGGTAGACATGGTAAAGAGAGGTGATCGAACTCGTTTATTTCCGTGTGATACTGTGACCGATATTTTCGAAGAAGTGTTATGTTACGTACTGTGTTGTAATGATTTCCCAAATCTGTAGTAAAATGTTAAAGTAAATATTATCATCTATACAATCGAAATAAATATATTTTAGAACGACTTAGATAATGTATGTTATCTTAAAATAAGTATTTGATATTCACTCTGCGAGTGAAGTGTGTTGATATTAAAACATGCCATATCTCAGCTAAAAATTTAAAATATCCAAAACTTAAAAAAAAAATACAAAGACTAATAATAATAAATAAAGTAACATTTTTATATACCAAAACTCACTGTATATTATTTATAAATTTATAAGTTGTACAGGGTGTTCAGTTACAGTAAACTGTAGAATTTATTTATTTTCATATATATTCATTCATTTATATTCTTTAAGCCTAATATGTATTATTCGTCTAACTTTTTCTCACATGAAACACATTATGTTCAAAAATAAAAAAAATTTCTACTCCTGTTTGTGAAGAAAAATAATTGTTAAAGATTATAGTTATTATGGTGGATAGCCGATGTCGTCTCGGAAGTTGTTTTCTATATGAAAGAACTGTGCTTCTTATCGGCACCGTCACTTACTGGTCTCCTGTCTAGGGTCTCTAATTGCAGAAAATTCCTTCCATCGTGACGTCGTATAAACAAGTTTTATTCAATGTTCAGCATGGGTTTCCTAGCTCGGTGGTAGGCTACTAGCCTTTCGATGTCAAGCATATGTTGTCGAATTCCCGTTCAAACCGATGCATTATTTAATTTTTTTTTAAGAAAACTTATAATTAATGAAAATGCGGATTAGGTTAGGTTAGGACTGAATAAAATTCCGAGTCAATACTAAAACAAGGATTTTCTCTAACAATACCGATACGTTTAAATTGACTTGTTCCGTTATGCGTTAGGTTAACCCTGTTTCTTCTATAAAATCATCATTAAAGCTATACACTATCATTAGAACCATGCAATTATATTCTCACCTAATTTGGACGGCAAGGAATTTCCTGCAATGATCCACACGTCTCCTGTCGCGGAGTTCCATTATTATATCTTCTAAACGACCTGACATCCTTATTGGAATGAATGAATATCCATTGCCTTTCATCGATGTTTCCGATTGTAATAAATTTCGATTGAAAATCGCAATGTTTCTAAAAACTAAAGACTTAATAACTAATTTGCTTCTGTGTTGGTTAGTGATCAGAGTTTGCATTTTGAACCCGTTAGTATATGTTTGTTTTCTGTATGTATGCCGAAGTGTTATTTACTGTGGCATGTATACAGCTCCCGAGGTTTGCTGGTAAACAATTACTTGAATAATTGATGTACCTATATTGATGTAAAAAGTGATGTACTCCAATCTTTCTATATCTACTAGTGTCTTGACAGAAGTGACAGATTGATATGGCAGATATTATTAAAATCTTTATAAATTTTTTATTTACCACTGCTTTTTTTGAAAAATAATAATATTTATGTGAAAGGTATTGATCGGTTTTGTTAGTGGGTGAGCATGTGGTTGACTGTTCTTGGGGCAAGTTTTTCTTAGCTGAAATATGAGAATCTTTGTGACTTCTATTAAGACTCCAGAATGTGATAATATGAAAAAAGTCCTGGGTAAATTGTCAATTTTTATTTTATACATTTACTCTAAATTTTTTTAGCCAAACTGTTTTTTTTTGCTTTAATCCTTTTTGTTGAAATATGATATGTGATATATTAACAACTTCCAATCTTCATTTTATCTTTTTATTAACATTTTACCTTTTTGTTGGCCAAAATATGATATTCAAGTCTTTTTTTTTACTTGCAGAAAGCCTCCGAAATGTGACAATAAAAAAGGCCTTGCAGAAAACCCCCAGTTTTATTTCTAAATTAAGAACTTCATGGTATTGTAACCTTTCAATAAACACCAATTTTAAATTTTACTTTTTTTTTAAATATACTTTGTATGAAATACACTAGTAGTTTCCAAAAAAAAAAAAAAATTCAAGAGCATGTAGCAATTTTTAAAAAATAATTTTCTCAAACTGCAAATTTGGTCAACATTTTAACTAACATTTTTCCACTCTTTCATGATTTATGTATTTTTGCATGATTTATGGCACATCAAAAAAATTTAGATCCTATTAAAGAATAATAAGCGCTTTTAATAGAACTTAATGAAAATCAGGCTGCCTAACAGCATGACCGGCATTGAATTACACTGTTGATTGCTGACTTTCGTTCGGAGAAATAATATAGTTATCTTTGTTTCATGTTACACCAACGTTACAACCAGATACCATGACCCCTATCTGGAACATGTCGTGGAATGTTGCAGGCTTATAGACAAGCGAGCTCCGTGTAGAGCAGTAGCACAAAAAGGAATCCCAAACACAACTACTCCGCTGGCTAATAGGACTAATATAATCATAGTAAAGTGACAGAGACAAAGAAAAAGATAACTGCTCAACTAAAAGTTTTAATTGTTATCGCAATTGTATAGGTTGTTGAATTCTTAAACCTTTTTAGTAAATCTGGTGATAAATGTTCATGTTTATGTTGTTTGGCCTTGTATTTTTTTATTTTCAATGTACTTTAAATAATTTTCATTAGCTATTACATAAATTCGAAACCAGGTGAAAAAAATCATTTAGAAATAACGTCTCATTAAAATTTAGGTATGGTAGTTATATTGAAAATAAATTAAATTAATTAAAGTTAAAAATAATAATTGAATTAAAGTCATACTATTAAAAAAGTAAGCCATTAAACCAATAATGCGTCCAAGATATAGAAGATGTTAATCTGATAATAACAATCCTAGTACCCTATTGAAATGTAAATAGATTGCGTTTTATGAACTTCGCTAATGATAATATTAAAAATGTATAATGTAGGATGTCATATAACTATTCGGTTTTTAGGTGCCCGTAGTATGTTGATTGTTTGTAAAATGTTTTTTTGTGTTTTTTTGTTGTTATATTTCTATGTTCGTTGGAGGATTTTTAATTCTAGTTTTTGTGATTTTACAAATCTGACATATTCGAATGTAAGAAATTCACAATAATGGATCCAATAGGGCGGACAAGTATTGTTATTTGTTTTCCCATTGCATTATTCCACTGATCGAATCGACATCAGTGAGCCTATTTCTAGATTACAATTTAATTATCTAATTTATCATTATTTTCAAAATATAAACCGTGTCTTTAGTTAGTCTATACTATAAACAAAAATAAATATTTCCAGATAAAAAATTCAATATCTATTCGATTGCTTAATCGTAATTATGGTAAAGTTTAGTCTGTAGTTTGTGTAAAAGGAACTTATACAAAAGCCTAGTTTACAAATAACGAGGTCAATGGTCGCAGAGATATACAGACGACAATATGCATTTTTTTGTTGACTTAAATAGTTGTAAAGCCACTCATTGCAAGAGAATGACTTCGATTGTAACTTGTTTGATAAATTTTTGATTTGTAGTGTTTGGGTCTCAGAGTTCTTTTTGAAATAATTTCTTAGTATGCAATTTTAATACATATCTCGGTTTCCATTTTTGAGATTAAATGTAAGGTAAATAATTTATGACCGTAATTGTCGCAGGTCTAATAATATAATTATAAAACTAAAATTTTTAGTTATGTTTTTTTTTTAATAGTGTTAATCGAAAACAAAAATTGAGCTGATTTAATTTTTTATAATATAGAATAGGATTTTTTTAGCTAAAAGATTAACGGTACATTCCGATGAAACACGCATAAGTGTAGCTAGGCTCTTTTATCGATTCATCAATAATATATAAATCATTACTTTAAAAAAACAGTTAAAATATTACACACGCTTGTCCGTAATAAGCTCGGTAATATGTTAAATGATTTAATTCGGTTCTTTGCAGTCTGCGCGTAGGAACGAAATGTTTGAATGGGGGTAGGGGAGTAAGAAAAAGATTACATTTTTAACAAGCCATTAGGGAGTATAAGACAACTTTTGTAGATGGCGGATAGTTTTATAATTTATTTGCTAATAATGTGCATTTGACAAATTTGGAAAATTCCGACTACTTCCGAAATTTGTTATTTTCTATTCCTCCTCTACAAGACGTTGTACTCAGATTTAAAATCCGACGTTTCGTCTTTGAGGTCTCATCGTCAACTTAATTTTTTTAAAATACGGACTGGATTTTTCATTTCATTTTTAAGCCCTTAACCTCCTAAAACCAATGATGTAATTCACTCATACATTTAATTTTTTAAATATTGCTTTGTGAATTTGGCAAGATTCTGGTTTTCTATCTCTTCCTTACGGGAAAATCTTAAATCTTTTGTTCAAAGATTAAGTATGATACATCGTTGGATTTGGGAGGTCGAACGCCTGTTAAAAATGAAATAAAAATTTCAGGCTCGTATTTAAAAAAAACGTTGTTGATGAGACCTCGAAGTCGAAACGTCGGATTTTAAATCTGAGTGCACCATCTTGAAGAGAGGAAAAGTAGTTATAAAGACATAAAATTTCTTTTGTAATATCTCTTCACATGCAGCCTGAAAAAAATAAAAATGAATCTTCCAAGTTTATCAAAGCATATTACTACCTACTACTACCATCAAAACGTGATAAGAACAAGCTCATATAGGCGTTATTAGATCTATTTTGAACATTGAAATAAAAGCATTAAAATACTAACATTTTGGACAGTGTTTAAGTTTTTCTGTATGCATGCCAAATTGATTAGTCAGTTAACTTTCTATAAAAATTACATTCAAAATTCTGAAGATTAAATTAATGCCCTTGCTACAGAGAAATGACAAATGTATTTGTTATTATTAAAAAAATTAAATCTAAATAAGTTACATGCATTTAATCTATTTTTTAAAAATTTGAGTACAGGTTACTCGATAAAGTTGATCTTGCTTAAATGCAATAATACGGGGGATATTCAAAATTTACTGAAAATTTTTTTATGAAATAGGTTTCAAAATTCTGAAGATTAAATAAATGCCCCTGCAACAGAGAAATGACAAATGTATTTGTTATTATTAAAAAAATTAAATCTAAATAAGTTACATGGATTTAATCTATTTTTTGAAAATTTGAGTACAGGTTACTAGATAAAGTAACCTCTAACTTGATCTTGCTTAAATGCAATATTACGGGGGATATTCAAAATTTACTGAAAATATTTTTTTTTCGAAATATGATTCTACGATTTCAGATCTGAATACAGGTTTTGATTCCAAAGAACTTTCCTCAATAACATTTTGCCATATTATTAAAATTAAGGGTAGTTTACTCTTGATCAGTGTTCACATATTTTTTGCCTACCCTGTATACCTTTAGACTAAAACTAACTATTGACAATATAGTAATTTTGGATGCACTTACTTTTATCAAGAATAACATTTTCTGAGAAATCAAAAATAAAAAAGTTTTCCATATGTTACACACTTGTTGGACCAGCATATATATATATATATATATATATATATATATATATATATATATATATATATATATATATATATATATATATATATATATATATAATTGTACACTCACTTGAACCCGAACGCGACTGAGAAAACCGAGACCGTAGGGAATGCCTCGGGTTAAAAAACTACCACACCACAGTGGCGAGGTGTGCTGCGGCTATGATTCGGATTCGAAGTACAGGTTTGGGAGATATTGCTGATTGATTGAACAATATCACATTGAGCACGAATTCTTTTTGATATCTCAGCTAATTGTTTCAAAGTCATTCCGTGAACAGTATGTTATGCGTCGATTAAAGAGGCGGGTTCATTTGCACAGTTAGATGGTTTTAAAGCCGTGTAGTAACCCGTATGTACCTCGCTTAACGTCTTCACAGGTTGTCTCACGCTTTCTCAGCTTGCCCCATTTGCATTCGTGCTTAATTGATTAAGCGGTTTAACCTATTAACGACTGCATAGCTCGGCGCTGAATTGCTCCGGTCGGGTGACTATCGTATCGAAAATTGAACAATACTGAGTCTGATTACTACACATTTATATTTCTAAAATGCGAATATGACAATATAATTCTTGGTGTTCATAAATTCATTGGCATTGATAAATATTTAATTGACGTAAAACTAAGGGATTTACAGATTTGAAATTAATATTAAATTTTGTTTTTAGATACCTGTTTCCGCACTACCGACTAAAAAGAACTCAAGTCGACGCAACGCGTGGGGCAATCTTTCGTATGCCGACTTGATAACTCAAGCTATAACTACTTCCCCCGATAAACGATTGACTTTATCACAAATCTATGAATGGATGGTTCAAAACGTGCCATATTTCAAGGACAAAGGAGATAGTAATAGTTCTGCAGGTTGGAAGGTAAGTAAGACCGAAGTTTTTGTTAATATTCTGTTTATTCTATAGTAAAAAACCCGCATAGTACCTAACGGACAAATACACAAGTAGATCTTTATTTCGGATATAAGTGGCAATCAAGCTATTTCATCAGAATAATTGCAGTTACGCAGTATTGAACCTATTTAGGGATAAAAAGTTTTGCCTAAGCTTGTGGGGATTTCTAGGAGCTCAGGAAGCGAGTCATGAAGCCTTAGTCATTCATATGCGAGTACGCAAAGTCAAGCTGGCGCTGACTTTTTACTGTTTTACACTCAATATTTCTTGGTCTACTAAACTGACAAAACATCCTAGTACAATTATTAGGGAAAAAGAAAATGAGGTTAATGCGCTTCAGTGTTAAACATTTTGAAAAAAGGGAAGGATAAAGAAGCTTTTGTACACTTGCGATATCTAAAGAAAGAACAGACAACTTGATGTGGAATGAATGCTTAATCTTATTTTAATCAATCGATTTCAGGTTGTCTTAAAGTAGGTACTCAAAAAAAGTTTGGTGTACATATCTCCTGAAAAAAAAACTATATGTTTTGTACTTTATTTATTATATGCTGCTTATTTAAAAATTGTACCAAATATTTAATTAAGATTGTATTTAGTGAACATACATACATGACTCGACACTAAAATAATTTTTATTTCGAAATACGTTTTACGAAATATGAATATTCGGCATTTTAAGGGTACATGGTCGATAATTCATTTGCGTTAATTCATTTTATAACATGACCTGTAGAACTTAAGACGCATGAGCAGATAGATTTAGGGACATTTCACGTTTTGCGATCTATACAGATCATGCTCCAAAACTTGGACTTGGAAAGCTTTAACCAGTTTTCATGCATTTGCCCGTTTTTTCGATTAAACCGTGACTGTCGATTTTTTTTTGTCAAAAGCTGCTAAACGGAAACACAAGCCTTTTTCAGATTGCCTTTTTTTGACGACCGGTTCCAATGGCTCGCGCAGTTCTTCATTAGATCGCTACAAGATAATAATACTTTCCTTTACGATTAAAGTAATCTATATATTTAAAACACTAAGCCAGATTTCGCAAGTTCGTGAGAGATCGTCTGGTTACCGAGAACTTTCAAAATTATTTTTTGTATTGTTTTATTGCGTATTTTTTCTATAAAACCATTATGTTTTTCTTTAATGACATTTCTGAACGATGTGGTGAATGTGTCCCATATTTTTATATTTCCACTGTAAACTCATCGCGCTATCTGACGGACAAGGCAGAACAAGGTCTACCGAGCTGGCTAGTAATAATAATTACCAAAAGGTAAATATTTTGCGTACGATTAAAACAGTACATATTTTCCTCTCATGAAACTAGTTACCTCTGTTATTCAGAAAATACACACAAACACGAGGGCTACTCGACTAAATAAAATAATTTGAAATAAATATTTAATTTAGGAATTATTTTATTATTCTTACTATTTATGTTTATTTGAATATTAGAATCTTTATTCACTTGGACATTCGGTATTATATTTCATTGCTAAAAATGCTATAAAAGATAATAATAATAGCATTGTAGAAATGTCAGAAATGTTTAAATCTTTCATTAGTGCTACAATAGAAGCTTTTAAAACATTTGTATGAATAATTCTAATATTAGATTGAGTTGCAACGGAGTCAAAAGACAGCATTATAGTGAGCACAGGAATGTCAAAATAAACGTCAGTATTTCGTCATACTTTACTTTGGCCTAGTATGACGGCAGAAAGTGACAGCCTATCAACGTCGAAACCAAACGTTTTATTACGTCATCATTTATCGTTATTTTACGTCATCATTGACATATATAATCCAAAATTGACGTGAGAAATACGTCGTGGGGCGTTAAGGGATATTTAATATTAATCTGTTTGGCCACATTACACAAAAAACATTGTTAACGAATATGGATCAAGTTACAATGATTCGACACTTGAAAAATACTATCCAAGCTTAATTTCTATGTGAGAAAAGTTTATTATGAAATTAATAATTCCCGTTGAACATAAATTATTCCACGTTTAAAGTACATTTTCCCGAAAAAATCGTTATGACTAAATGACTGGTTCTATGCTATTGTGTCGGCATTGTAGTAAGGGATCGGCCTGTAGATATGTATGTCTTTAATGCAGATTATAAGGGAAACAAGTAATTATACTCGTACGTTATGTTTATATTAATTTAATCAAATGAAAAATCCTAAATAATACACATTTTTGGATACTACATGTATTAATTTACATTTAAAATGTTATTTTTAAATGTGTTCGGATTTGTTGGGTTTAGATTGACAAACAAAAATCTTTGTTGGCTTTTTTACAACTGAATAAAAGTATGTAATTATTTAATTATCAATTTAAAGTTAGATATTTTTATTCAGTTTCGAAAACGCAAAAAATGATTTTTGTTTTTCAATTTATAATGCTATTCTATATCTAGTTCTTTTTTGCTATGACATCAAAATTATATATGACAAGGGCGTTAGACAATGAAATAACTATAATTTTTCCACGACCACAAACTGTGTTGCTTTCTTTGTCTGATTTATTAAATATACCGCGAACTTGTTCATTTTTTCTACATACTATTATAACCAAAAATAGATGTACAAATTACGTCCGCGTCTGTGATAATATGCACAAAATGAATACGCAGAATAACTGTAAATATATAATCACTCGTATCTTGTATAACACTCTACTTGCATGTATTTGCTATTAAATAATTTACCTTTAATAAATCAGTCTAGTTTTCAGATTTATTTTGATACGTTATCAATCCCAAAAGCCTTTATTAGAGGAAAAACTCGGTGAAAATGCTGTCCCATAAATACATTTTGTCTACAGAAAGCAGAAGGACAGAAGAGAAGAAAGAGCACACTATAATTCCCCGTGCCGTTATAAACATATTCTTGTTTTACTACACTTTTTACTACAATGGAACAGGAGATACAAAACAAAAGCCGCTTTTTAACCTGGACCTACGGTAACAACCACAGACTGTAAACATCAATACACCGACACAAACATATAAACAACATGAAATCGGAGCCTTTTAAGCTTCCACTTTTGGCGTTTTAATTGGTTGTTGTTAAAAGGTCTATTCGTTAGAGCCCTATAGTGGGCTAAAGTGATATTGAGTAATTTAATAATTAAAGGAAACAAAAAGGGTACAGTTAATATTCATTATTTACCTCATTCTTTCACTTAATAAGCTCCCTAGTTCTTTTGTATTCTACATTTAAGTCTAGTATAAGTCTACATTTTAAAATGTTAACTTACATCTTTTATGTGTTCTCCTTAGGTATGTTATCAAAAGACGTTTTAATTAATTTTCAGTTACATTTATTTTAATTGCATGATAATGGAATAGATTATTCAAGGGATGGGAACATTGTAATATCAGATTGGTACAGGTTTAATTTTTAATATACTTGATAACCAAAAGTTTGCTAATGGATATAATTTTGCTTTCATTAATGCGTCAGTTAATTTAAAATTTAAGTTGTCAGTAGGTAGTTACTTAGTTTCGAACAATAAATAAATAGTGCATATATGTTAGTGGCGTGTCCAGACATTTTCAAAAGGAAAAGCTGCTCAATAGCAAAATAAATCCTTATAAACAATACAATCTCTGAGTTTTTTAAGGGTTATTTTGCAACATCACATTAAAATATAGGTACACGAACTGAAAACATATTTTCAGAAATTATGTTCATCATTACAGGGTTTCTTTTAAATTTTGAACGTGGTCTAGAAACTTTATTTTTGGAGATAGGAAAAAATAAATATTAAAGTTTCAAGCTTTCATCTGAACAGCCAGGATTTTCTAGAAAATGAAATGACCATTTGAACGTAAACAAATGAGCATCATATCCCTGTATAATGATGTTTCCTTTCTGGTGAATATACATACAGGTTGTTAGTAAATAAGTGCGACAAACTCCAGGGGTGATTGTGCATGAAAAAATAATGACAGTTTGCTATATAAACGTATGACCGCAAATGATTTGTTTTCCGAGATACGGGGTGTTAAAGTTTTTTTTAAAATCTGACGATTTATTTATTGCTCTAAAAGTGGTCGAGATATGCCAATGAAATTTGATGGGTTTTAAGAGGCATGTAAGACAAATAACACAGTTCCAGTGTCTAGGTTGGTCCCTTAAAAAGTATATTTTTTGATATATAGTTATCACCAACCCAGTCACAAACATTCTGTACGTAGATTGCTCCATATATATGTGCGTAAATTTTTTAAAAATAATTTTCAGTTAATGTACGCTTAAAATATATTTTATTTTATATCGCGAAGTAACCAGTTACTTAAAACTTCTGAACAAGACAAATAATCTTAATAATTTAAAGGAAAAACAATTTCATTCATTTTTTATCGATGAAAGTCCTAGACCGTCAATATATATTTCTGACGCTATTATTTTGATCTGTAATCGGTCAGACCATAACTTACAACATAGTTTAACCCAAGAACCTTAAATCACACATGATAGTTACATCGGCGATTTATTTTCGTCAGTTTAGCGGTAGCGAGCCTTGCTGCAGTGAAGTCGCCTGGCCTACTCGAAACAAGTTTATTGGTTATTTCTATAGGGGGATAATATGGTTTAGCCTTTTGATGCTGTTATTTTGATTTTTAATGCAATAAATTTTGACAAATTTTATATTAAACTATCAATTGCTGATCAAAATGTTTTAGAAATTCATATTTGGACATAAAAATGAATGATTAGGAAATAATTTAAACGTTATGTCCAAGACAAAAATATATTATACATGAGTGCCTTCTTATGACAAATGCCACAATCGTTACATAGAAATAAGTACTTTTCCGAAATTTAGGTACTTAAATGAATTAATTTAAAAAGCAAATAGCATAGTGATTTTCAATTAGAAAAGTAAAAAACATGATATTACGATTTTTTAATAATGTTTACCATTGTCATACATATTTTTTTCAAAATTAAACAATAATGTATTCTAGAGGTTAAAAAAAATACCTTAATATAAACACTTTTACAACGAAAATGGAAACAAAAAACCCAATAACTACAGAGGCTTCTGATACCTAAGTATAAATAACTTTTAGATTAATTAACAAGGTTGAGATTTGCATTAATACTAAAAAAGCAATAATCCAGAGCAAAAATTAAAGTTAAAAGTACCTGCTATATGTTAAAAGAAAACACAACTTGCCTGAAAAATTAATAAAAAAATAATCCAAATATATCTATAGCTAACATTTTTCTACTGCACCGGTGTACCCACTGTTTCTTCATAATCATTAATTTTGGAAACCTATGAAAATTTACACCTGGCAAGTGATTTTTGTAACTATTTTTGCAACTATACACAGCACACATATTCCCAGACATTGTTTTTTGTTATGTAGCCTTCTGCAGAAGTAAATATATTAAGACTGTTTCAAATTTGTTTGACCTATTACCTCTTGTAAAAACTAAAGAATATTGAGAAAACAGTGCTTATATACAAATTTGTATTACAGAGCAATGTAACTAATACTAAATCTTTAGACTGACAAGGCCGGAGTACGTCGTTTACCCGGTCATTGACCATCGCGGTCGGCGAGAAACGGCGAATGTTACGCTTACGAGAAGTAACTATCGTGTGTGGTTTATGTTTCTTGAGTTTAACCTTTCTTTTTTTATTCGTCAACTTTTATTTAATATGTTCGCATGGATTTCATGCATTTCAATGTTTGAAAATATTTACAAAAAACAAAAGATTAGGTTCGGACGAATTGTTCGCCAAGATCAATGCCTACTTGATTATTCGTCCATAAGACGGTATTGACGCGCAACGAATCTAATTGATAAACCGGACTCACCATATTATGCGGACGAAAGAACGAATCAACGAATAGTGAGTAACGGGCTTTACCGCTCTAGTTAAACACTTCTATATGGAAAATCTATTGTCACAGTCCATTTGCTTCAAATTGGCAGGATACAGACGTTTAGGAAAATATAACAGGAACTCACGGTTTTTGCATCTTTATTATGATAAGTACGCTAAAAATTACGTCTGATATAAAAAAAAACTGGTAAAATATTGGTATGAATTCAATACGGCGAAACAAAATGACGACCTGTTAAAATATTTGATGTACGAAAATGAAGAAATGGGCCATGCTTAATGAGGCAATAGGTATTTTTGCAAACTTCAAAGAAATAATCACTACCTAAAATCAAACCATTAAGTTAGGTAAGTTTAAAAGGAAATTAGTTATTTATATATTATTAAACTTTAGTTTTTGGTTATGTTTGTCTTATGTCATTATCATTTTGTAATTGTGCCATTTAGAAAAATTATTTGTTCAGTTGTTGGAAATGTCATCTTAAACCTGTAACTGTCAAGTTAGACCTTGTCTAAAGTTAAACCTCTTTAGTGAATACGGGTGTTAGAGTTTTAAACTAAAATCAATGCTTTTAACGCGCTTTTATTGGCTTATTCGTCTGATTGTATGTTTGTATGTCTGGTTCAAATCTAGTAATGGATTTTTCAACACTTCTGTTATCGATTATTTTCAAATTTGACATGCATACACTTTCGGATATAAAAAATCCGAATTTTTTTAGTCAACGTTTAGAAATCCAAAATGGTGGCGCCAATACGGCCGACAAATTTTGTTACTTTGTTACTTGTCAAAACTGAAAATCAGTGCCTAGAAAAATTTAAAGGTGTCAGCATTTAAAAATTCAAAATAGCGGTGTCAAAATGACAATGCCAACAGACCGGAAGAATGATTTTAACATTTGTGGGGATTATTTAAGAATGCACAACAAAAATCAAAATGGCGGCGCCAATATTGCCAACGAATTTTGTCATTTGTACAGATTCGGCTGAAATATCAGTATCTAGAAGTATTTAAGAATAAAAGTTATGAAATCTTAGTCAATATTTGAGAATTAAAAATGGCGGCACCACCATAGCAGACTAATTTTAAAATCTTTGCAGATTTGATTAAAATTAGACATTTAGGGGTATCTAAGATTGCACATTATGAACATGGCGGCGGAATTTTAACATTTGTGTAGATTTGGCTGAAAGAAAGTAGGAATCTGGAGGTATTTTAAAATACATATCATACGTTTTTAGTAAATATTTAAAATGGGATGATCATCAATCAATCAATCAATCCGATAAGTACTTTTTTCAGATATTTTTAAACATTTAATTAGGCCACCGTTTTGTTCCCCCATTTTGAATTTGTCTCAACCTTTTTCCCAGTTCGTCCCTATATATTTGATTTTTGAGCAAAATTTGAAAATAATAGATGTAGTAGTTTCCTGCATTGACACACAATATTTTATTAGGCCGCCATTTTGGATTTGTAGTAACACTTATCAGTTGATGGTCATGTCAAACCTATTTTTTCTGCAAAATTTGAATAAAATGGATAAGCAGTTTCTTAGTAATATTTTTTTAACATTTCAATAAACCGCCATTTTGTTCAGCCATATTGGATTTTTACCAAAATGTTACCACGCCATCATCATATGACCTTTAATTTTTAACCAAAACTTGAAGTAAATAGGACAAGCAGTTCTTGATCTTTGTCGCGGACAGACATACAGACTTACCGACGGAACAGAGAAAACATGTTTTTTTTGTAACTAGAATACTTTCCTTTTGAGAGGAAAGTATAAAAGGCTAGCGCTATTAGATACGAATAGAATAGCCAATTGTAACATTGTTTTTTCGTATTAATAGCTAAAATTTAAAAAATAAAAGATTTTTTTTAATTTTCAATATCCTAAATCTTAAATTCTAACCAGTTTAGAACATGTTTACGAACACATTTTTACTTTTAATGCCCAAAGAATCACGATTTAAATTCCTTTACCTGACAACAGTTATATAAAAAATTGGCCCAACTCAAGTGAAAATTAAAAAAAGGCGCGAAATCATCCGAAACTTTATTATTTCCCCAGATTTCATCCAAAATCTAGTGATTTTCGAAATCGCAGTACGTTTTTTTGAGCGTGAGACGCCCTTCGACTATTTTAATATAGTATAGGTATATTCTATAACAATTTTAATTCTCTGATAGGAAAAACTATTGTAATCGAAAAAAAAATCACCTCAGGGTCTTTTTTGTATCATTTTGCTTCTGAAGATTCTCACATGACCGCGTCGAAATAAATGGTCTATTATACTGAACCGGATTGGTTGATACGTCATGTGACCCAAAATAAGTGAATAAGGCATCTTCCATTAGATATGTCTCCTGGAAAAGGAAATCTTGCCGTTTACTTAGTGATTAAAGGAAAATTCCAAACTTAAACGGCCATTTTTTTACAAACTCACATTGCCGCACCATAGTTAGGTCAACAAAAGCTCCTAGTTTCGCAATGTCCAAGATAAAGTAAATACAACTTATTTATTAAATATTTGAAAAATTAATGTTCTTCTAATGTTACCGCACCTTTAGAACGCTGCTTCTTGAAGTAAGGCAACATATAATTAGAAGTTTTGAGTCATATCAAACAAATACACAATAATACATTAAAACACATGCAGTAGTGACGCTAAGAAAAGCTTGGTATCTAATAAAATATTTTTTTGCAAATAAATTTCTTTAATGTTAAAATTTATTGTAGTTCCACAACCCGCTATTGGTTTTTAAGCCACGCCGGTCAAGTGACCCTGTAACAATGTTTACTCTAGACTATTATACTTTTTTACTATAAGGATCCCTTGTCAATGAAAGTGGGATGGTCTAGTACGATAGTGGGATGGTCTAATACGTGGAGTTGTCATTCGGGGTTACCATATCTAACTAAAACTCTTATTTCTGGTGAAATCTGATCTGAGACTTTGGGTATTTTAGTTTGTATTTTACTATTTTGCAATAAAGTAAATTCTTTATACTGCTTAGAAACCAATACTGGAAATACATTACTATTATTTATATGAAAATTATATTGCATCATGTTTGAACATATTCACCGTAATATAAATTGATTTAAACATTGGTGTTCCTGGCTAGGCTTGGCATCGTCGTACGATCGACCTTATACTGTGAGGTAATCTTGGCAGTGGCTAAATATGTAAATAATGAACTCTTTTTTTATTCTTCCTTTAAGAGCCTATCCAAGTAAGGGTGATGTAGAACCGGTCATATAAGGCTACTCATGTACACCTTCAAAAAAAGGTCTATACAATTGATGAGCCATTGCTTTGTATTTATTGAATTTTATTAAAGTAAAGGCACCCCTGGGTTTTAGTTTAAATACAGGCGGCTTTATGATGTAGCGCCATGCGTCCTGTACTACACGACTTTGCACATATGGATATATTACCCTGCTTTGTGGTTAATCGTTTGAACTAAAGGTTGCGTAAATCTCATTAGAAAAATATTTAGATATCTTTTTCATATGCTTAGAGTAAGGAATATATAACTACCAGTCGGATTCTCGATATACGTTTTTAAATAGCAAACGTTTTGTAAGTGAACGTAGTGAACGTACCTCAGAATTTTAATATAACTATGCTGTTTCATGAATCAGATTATCGATTTTGGGAGAACACTGGCCGAAAATCTATAACTATGAAGAGTTTGTAGAAATAGGATGACTTAAAAGTGCACGTGCTATTCTTCATTACGAAATAATGAATATAAGTACCAATACAAATTTACTGCTTTATCCTATAAGCCTTGAAACTATGCTGGTCAAAAGTTAAGGTACATTTTTATAAAATTTAAGTAATTAAGTTTGCTCAGCTCGGGGAACACGTTTATTCTTTTGCAACGAAATATACATATTTTAGTTAATTTGGTTTTCTGGATTATCTGTTTAACTGTATGTTTAATCAACATTTAATATCCATTTAATTTAAAAACATTTTTAATATGGTTTTTCTAATATCCGAATGAATGTATGATCAGAAAAGACAAACTTAAGTTTTTTGACATTCAGGTAGTTACAACAAAAATTCAAGTTTTCATTATTAACTGATTCTAGTTAACAAAAATTGTATTAGGATAATAGACAAGGGTGAATACAGCATTATCTGTAATAACCGAGGAAATAACTATTAGTGCGTAGATATTTATATTTTGAAATTACTCAATAAAAGCTTTTTTATGAAAAAAAATTACATGCTGAAGATGATCGTCAATAAGTCTGAAACAGTGAGCCATATTGTTACGAACTGGTGAAATCGTTGTTTAATGCTCTATTTAAATTTAATATAACATTTTAATATAACATAACGTTGCATTTACAAAAAAATAAAGAAAATTAGGTTGCGCGAAACACGGCAACATTGTAACTTTTTTACGTTTTAAAACTTGAGTGTTAGAGTGTAAATAAAATGAACTTCTTTTTTTTTGGCTTTAGTGAATTTTAAAAAAGTTTAAAACTACGTTAATTCTGTTCATTTAAAATTAGATAAAAAACTGATGAAAATTGCCAAAAAATTCAAAACTGAACTGGTCTTTAAACACGCTACCATAATCCCTAATACTATATAGGGTTTCAACACCCTCTATAAATAAAAACAAAATAAGGGGACATCTTATTTTAGACACACTGTACCTACATACAGAAATTCATAGTGTCGAATTGAGAACCTCCTCCTTTTTGAAGTCGTTTAAAAGAATAAAATAATATATATTAATGTGAACGACTTTACTCTGTAGTTTTCCATTATCTTTCTCCTGACCCTAACAACTTTCATATTATTAATTCTCAACTTCAAACTTGAAAATATATATCCTAATAAAATAATCTTCACTAATAATACATTCATTACCTAGAATATTTTTTATTAGTTAATTATGTTTTATTAGGTTTAATTATTGCTTCATACATTTTTCCGAAGGTTGCTAACGAAGGCTTCCAGCCTCGTTTTAATTGCCATGGTTTTTATGTCGTCTTCGCATACTCTGACCACAACTTGACTGAAGTAGAGTGAAATAACGGGTTTAATAAAATTCCCCGTGTCATCAGTCAATGCATTTCAGTTCCGGGCTCATGCATTTTAATCCACAAGAATAAAATGTCTTTAGGCCATTTATCAGAATCAGAATTTTTTATTATTGATAAAAGTGTCTGTATAACATAAAATTTCAGGTAGGTATAAGGTGCGCAAAAAAACTCTTTAGATTTTTTATTTGAGTGATAACACCAGTCAACAAATGCGGAAAAAAAATGCGACTGATGTTATAATGGCTGTACGGGGGAGGTTAAAGCATCCTGATTATGAATTGAACAACTAAAATTAACCACCACGTATAGATTTTTAATTATAGAATGAATCAGTTATTTTTATTTTATTCCAGAATGTGTATATAATTTTTATGTATGTTATATATAAGTTCAAACTATCTCCCATCGTTTTCAAGTGTAAACTTTTTAGTTTTACAACTTACACTGGAGATAGTTACCATTTGAGACGTGGTGAAACCGAAATAAGAAACACCATGTGAGTCCGACAGAACCATTTTAGTGAACATTTCACATAGCTTCTTTGCAAATGCGGATTTTCGTTTATATTCCTGTTCGCTTTCTCTCATAAGAAACCAACAATAATTTCCCATCATTGCTGGATCCCATATGCCTTGGTAGAGTTGCTCCATTGTTAGTATATCCTGGTGAAACCTTTCTCGCACCCAAATTTGCGGCAAAAAAATTTAAATGGGAGTGCAAAAAGTGTATTTTAAGAGACATCCGACAGCCCATTTTTAAATAGTTCTTTAGAAGTTTTCCGTAATTTTCTACTTTTTCGTTTCCCAAAAACTCCGAACATTTCTTTTAAAAGACCTCCACTCAGCTAATTCAACATTACTTGTTTTTTGATCAAACTTTTTATCCCTTAGTAGTTTTATAATTTGTGGTCCACAGATATGCCTTCTATAAGCTTAGCATCACTTAGATTACGAAAAATTTGTTTGGGGTATTTAAACTCGTCTTTATCTAATGTTTTTACGAAATTACGAAAGACAAGCAACGTTAGCTTGGAATGGAATAAATTGATCTCTCTAAAGCTATTTTTTTACTTGGTAATGGTTCTGGGTTGTTCTACTGTCCCAAAGACAAAGAAAACAGCAATTCTTGGTAAACTACCCGGAAGTCGTAGAAACAGTCCTATGACTTTTAGGTTTGCCAGTTATAGTATCATAGCTTATTGCATTTAGAATAAGTGATATACTTTTGCATGTCTAAATGTCAACTGTATGCGGAAGAGGAATAGAGGGTCCTATTGCCATTATGGAGCAGAACTGCTTTTAAACTTATGTTAGAAGAATCTGGATTATGTGCAAAGTCTAATTTTTGGATTAACACAAAAACACATTTTGTTCTGCATAGTCAAAAATGAGGATAGCTCCTGTTTACGATTCCTATATATCGTAACTTTTGTTCCAGTGGCTAGTGAATTCCATTTTTCTGATCTTGAACCTAATAGTTCAGCATGCTCTTGGAACAAATGGAGGTTCCCAATTAAATCATTTAATTCAGCTTGTTTTTGGGAAAACATGAACCGTCCTTTTCTGATATTTTATCGGGTTTTGCCTTATCATGATATAATTCTAAATATTTTTCCCAATTTGCCGGGGTCGCCACAGAGGGCCAGAATCACTGAAAACATTGAATATCTCCAAAAAATATATATTATTATTTCTCAAATCTTGTTATCAATTTACAACAAGTAGGCTTTGGAGCGTCACAAAACAAAAACAAATGAATAATGGAATTGTCATAACATGTTGAAATTCGCTTCACTTGGTGGTAGGTTTTGTAAAATGCTATTAATATCGCAGCAGAAGAGTATTACCTGTGTAATTTTTTTTAAAACGTATGTCTTACAAATAATTTTTTTATGATGAATGCAGATGATGGGGGTAAGTTTTTACTGTTTTTCTGCTCTTTAACATTTTAATAATAGTTTCCCATATTTGTATAAGGGTCATTTTTGTTAATATATATATTTCAAAAATAAACTCTCCAATTTATGAACGATTAAAAAAAAGGTAGGAATATCGTATTTTTCTTATACATGTAATTCGCTTGGGTGTTGTTTATACTTTTATGTCGCGCAAAAAAAATCTGCCCCAAACTGCCACCCATTGTGGTAGAGCATATTATTCTGTTGGATGCATAGAGTCCCTATAATAAAAACTGCTATCAAAAAAATAAAGATTTAGCAGCTTAAGTCGATTAACCTGCACTTTAATAATTATTATGATAGGTTTTTAATCTAAAGGTTCGATAATATGTATTATTTGGTACCTAATGGTGTAAAAATAATGAGGGTTACATTAAAATGAGATGTCATTATAAATAAGACGTGTATAACATAAAAAGGCCTTAAGCATAACTTCTAATGAATTTAAAAATATTTTAGATTTGATGTCCCACCCAGTTCAAATCAGGCAACTATTTGAAAACGGCATAGAAAGATCAAAACTCAACACTTTTTTAAGATCGGTTTTATGCACAAAATGTACACAAAAAAATGATATGAAGGTCAAAGAATACTCCCGAGTTTATTCACTTGAATTTAGAAGAAGGTGGCAGGCTTCGAACAGAACTAAAAACCGTTTTTTAGTTACTAATGAAGCATGGCTCAATAAAACCATTAAATTCGAATGTGTGGCTATAAAAACACCTGGGAGGCCTAAGTCAGATTTTCAAAATCTCTCGTACTCCGGCAAATTTAAAAGAACTGAGCAGTTAAGAAAAACTGAAACAAACGAATTGGTATTCGCTACTAAACTTAACTTAAAAGCTGACGGAAAATATGAAGTTGCTAAGTTATTACCGGATAATCAGAATTTGGCAAATATTGATAAAAACACATTGAAAAATAAACCATCTTCATTAAGTCCTGATAAAGCTTTGGCCTTATTTGTCGATACGAAATTGACCAAACGTTCATATCAATATTTAAGAAGTAATGCCAAAGAAAATCATTTTGATATGTATCCCAGTTATAACAAGGTAAGAGAGGCCAAACAATTATGTTATCCGGAAAATATAAGTGCACAAGAGCATTGTGTGGTTGTACCTTTACAATCTCTTTTGAACCACACAACTATAAGGCTTATGTCAACTTTAGAATTAGAGGAGCAAGCTTTTGACAATCCCACTTTTCATCTACTTTGGAAGTTAGGAAGTGATGGAAGCAGTGGACAAAAAGAGTATAAGCAAGCATTTATTGATGGAACTTACAATGACAGTAACTTACTACTTACATGTGTGGTGCCTTTACAGTTGTACGCTGGAAGCAGTAAAAACCAAAAAATTATTATATGGCATAATCCCCGCCCATCATCGACTGTTTATTGTCGGCCTTTAAAGATGCAGTTCTTAAAAGAAACAATAGCAATTTCAAAAAAACTGAAAAAAGACTTAGACGAAGAAATAGCCAATTTATCCCCAACAATACACAAATTAAAAAATAACTCAGTTATAACAGTAAAACATAAAATTCTTTTGGTCAATGGTTGATAACAAAATGATAAATTCGATTACTGACACCTCATCTCAAAAATGTTATCTCTGCGATGCTTCTCCAATCGATATGAATGACATTGGCAAAGTTTTGGAAAGAGCTATAAATGACAATTACCTTTAGTTTGGAATAACATCTCTCCATGCATGGATAAGATGCTTAGAGTGTATACTGAAAATTGGTTATAGAATAAAAATAGAAAAATGGCAAGCACGTGGCGAAGATAAAAATGTCATTCATGAAGAAAAGAGTAGGATCCAAACAGATTTTCGTTCTCGATTAGGGCTTCTGGTGGAGCAAACAAAGCAGGGGGCAGGTAATACAAATGACGGCAATACAGTCAGAACATTCTTCCAGAATTACAAGGTGTCAGCTGAAATCACCAAAGTTGATGAAAAACTCATATATCGCTTTTATGTCATACTGCAAATAGTTGCCAGCGGATTCTCTATAAGAGTGGAAGAATTTCAGCAGTATTGTATTGACACAGCACGGTTATTTGTAAATTTGTATCCATGGTATAGAATGCCCGCATCAATACATAAATTATTTATTCACAGCTCTGAAATAATCAACGCAATTCCTGTACCTATCGGACATTTATCAGAAGAGGCACAGGAAGCGAGAAACAAAGAATACAGAAGAGCAAGAGAACGAAACTCTAGAAAATGCAGTAGAGTAATGACAAATTTAGACGTTTTCAATTATATGCTTATCACCTCTGATCCCAGAATAACATCTCTAAGAAAGCACAGTCCACCACAAAAGAAAATGTTTAGCCCAGAAGCGCTAAACATGTTCAAGTCTTATGAAACAACTGAGATTACAAGTAGCGATGAAGATTCAGACTAGTGTAATATGAAAATTGGAATCGTTTTTCACAGCTTCACTACAATAATATTATATTTTATAAATATTAAATCGATTATTATCTATTTTATATAATACATATATAATATATACTTTAAGATTGTTTACAAATATTGTCATTGTTATTAATTATTTATCTTATTGTTTAAATATAAAAATTATCAATTACGTTAATTACCTACATACCTACATATCTAAGGATTTGTCTCATTTTCAAAGTTTCAAATTGTTTTTGATACCATAATAGAAAATTGAATATGTATTATTTTAGTTGTAGCTTGTTTTCAGTAATCAAAATTATTTAGCCGGGTACAAGTTCTTGGTATCTTAGTAGAAAAATCATGTAGGGTGTATAATAGTTTTCACTTGTTACTTATTTGATAATTATTTTTAAGTTAATTAAATATTGTATTTTCAAAATAATTACAAATAAAATGAGGGTACAGCTGTTAACATACTTTTATGCAGTTGCCTTTATAAAAAGCTGATTATTTCTGACTTTTAAGACACCCTGTATGACAAATATTTTCACATATTTAGTGCTTCTAAGGCTCATACATTTTTTGGAAATTAGTTAAGGTATGATTTTGACCTGAATCAGCGAAAATATTATTTTTTATGTGTATTAATATTGTAACACCCTGTATAAACCATTTCCTATGGGCTAATGATTGTTCATTTTTTCATATTTTGTATTGATTTTGCAATTTTAGCATATATTGAATAACATCTATAAGCAAAATAATTTTTCCATAAAATATGGTCCGCTGGCCCTCTGTGGGTCGTAGGAAATCGAATTTATTTTATTAACAAACATTACTTTTTAAAATAATGTGATTAAAATACTTATTAATTTTTGCTTAAAAAATCATAACTTAAAAATCTTACGTGTTAGGAAGTTTTTACCATCATTTTCGCATTTAGCGACCGAAAATTAACAAAAACTTCCCTTTTACACTACATTCGCAAATTGGCTGTAAACTACGGTAATTATTGACAAAAATAGTGTTAATTTTAATATTAACTTGCACACAAACTCTCTCTTGTTCTTAATTCTGGCTATTTCCAGATTGTGTCACATTTTCAGATCTCTGGCACATTTCACCAAATCTGAGTCAAGAGGAATTTTTGTGGTATGTAGAACCTTCATCAATAATAACATTTTCTGACAATGGAATAATATTTTTTTCCATTCCGTGCAAAACTCTGTGTAAATTTAATGGCCGTATCCTCTATATTGTCTGTTACTATTTAAAAAATGCGTTTCCATTGTGTTTAAAAAAAAATCGGTCAACATCTAATGTCTCTACTAAGGTAATTTTTAGCCATCTACCCTAAGAGTCATATCTAAAAGAATCAATCAGAAGATTGTGCGGATGAATTCTTAAAAAGAAAAGGAAAATAAATAGTGGGCATTCAGCAAAAAAAATATGAAGTATACTAACCATTAGACACGTGTTTCCGTCTTATTCGACAACTTCGAGTAGCGGTATAACCAAATTAAAAGATGTAAGAAACTTGGAAAAAAATCATAAAAAAACAAACGACTGACACTGACAGGTGTCAACCACACATTCGTAAATTCGGCGAGAAAAGCCCAACATTTAGGGTGAACATCTGACGTGTCTACCGAGGTAATCTTAGCCTTAGCTACCCAGCATAGCCAGCCCAAAAGAGAGAGAGAGAAAGATAATTTATAGGTTTTAGGGCGCATCGGCATCTGAAGGCCATTTAGCGCACTTGTTTCATTTTGGTTTAGATTCTATTTATTATGTTTAATTCTTTTAAGAAGTTGCAGATGTTGATTATGTTTGTTTTATTTATATATAGTGCTGTGCTAAGATTACTTGAGTTTATTGAATGTTTATTTCTGATGTTCTGTAGTTTAGGGCAGTCGATAAAAAGGTGTTTTATTGACATTTGACCGTTGCAATAAGGACAAATGGGAGTGGGGTCAGAGTTCATAAGGTATTCAGGAGTAAGTTTAGTGTGACCAATCATTAGTCTATTCATAACGATAGTCTGCTTTCTATTGAGTGAAGAATTTCTGGAAGATGGGGTATAAAAGTTTGGTTTGATTTCATAGAGTTTGCTGTTGCCCTCTTGGACGTCCCATTCTACTTCATATGTTTTTTATTGTGTATTGGATGTGTGGAAGTAATTCATTGACAAGGTATATGTTAGTGTTTATGGAGGGGGTGTTTTAGCAAGGTAATCGGCGCGGTCGTTGCCCTTTATGCCGATATGGCTTGGAATCCATATAAAGGAAATACTGGAGCTGTGTCTTTCGGGCCTAATGATCAGATTGTGGATATCGTGTATGAGAGGGTGTGAAGAAAAAAAGTTTTTGAGGGATTTAAGGGAACTAAGGGAGTCAGAGGCTATTATCTAGTTGTTTTTTTGAGGATTTAGTATATGATGTAGAGATTGCTTTATGGCGTACAGTTCAGCGGTGTATATGCTGCAGTGTTTGTTGAGGTTAAAATTTTGAGATATATCTTCAGAATGTAGTGCTGCACCTACATATGTGGGGGATTTGGAGCCATCGGTGAAGATGATTTTGTGATTTGGATATTGTTTATTTTTTATTAATTGAAAGTGATTTTTGATTATTTTAGGACTTGTATTGTTTTTGTCATATCTTATGAGCTCTAAGTTTATGTAAGGGGGGTTACGAGTCCAAGGAGGAAAGACGTAGTAGGAATGATTTTCAGCGGGGGGGGGGAAGATAAGGCCATATGTAGATGAAGACTTTAGGAATTTGATGTTAGTGCTTACGGTTTCATTGGAGTAATAAGAGTGTGGCGGAATGGAAGGTTTAAAATATTTTTGATGCAGAGGAGACTGTTTTTTAAACCAGAGATGGCTTGAGTATTTGAAAAGTAAATGTAATCGTCTTAAGTGAAGAGGTTCGATTTCAGATAGGCAATGTATACTGGGAAGAGGACTGGTTCGATAGGCTCCAAGTGCGAGTCTTAAGGATTGGTTTTGAATGTAGTCCAGTCTTTTTATGTAAAATTGCCTAACAGAGGAGTATATAAAACAGCTATAATCAAGTTTAGATCTGTTAATGCTTTTGTAGATATGTAATAAGGTGACTGTGTCAGACCCCCATGTAGAATTTGATAGCATTTTTAGCATCATAATATCTTTAGCACATTTATATTTTATATATTTAAAATGTTCTATCCAATTTAGTTTATTATCGAAAATCATACCTAGGAATTTGGGATTTGAGTGCAATGAAATTTCGTTGTTATTTATGGAAAGTGTGTTCATTTTGATGCAGTTCCTTTTCCTGCAGAAATGAGTAATAGATGATTTGGAATGAGAAAATTGAAATCCATATTGGGTAGACCAATTGTGTAGAGAGTTGAGTGTAATTTGGAGTTTTCTCTCACAAGTTCTGGGGTGTTGAGATGAGAAATATATCACTAAATCATCTGCGTACAAGCGATAAGTGATAACTGGATGGATGTATTCTCTTATATTGGATAATGCTATGATGAATAGTGATGGGCTAAGAACTGATCCTTGTGGTATTCCATTTTCTAGCGGATATGATTTGGATAAAGTGTGATAGGGAGGTGATCACTGCCGTAGGAATCATCCAGTGTCTCCCACTGGTAGTTGGTTGAAAGATTCGGGGTGCCCATAGTGAGGTCTAGGGAAGAAAGAGTACCAGAGGAGGAGCATATAAAGGTATGTGATCCATTATTTAACAGATGAAGAGAATTATCTAGGATAAACTCTTCAACAATTAGACCCTTATGATTGTTATGGTTAGATCCCCACATGGAATGGTGGGAATTAAAGTCTCCAGCTATGATAAAAGGGGAAGGGAGTTGATGTATTAGTGAGTTCAGCGACTCTACATCTAGGTGGAAGGATGGTGGGATGTATAAGGAGCAGAAAGTGATATTGTGATGTTTAATTTTCACAGCTGACGCTTCCAGGAGAGTATTTAGCTGGATTTCTTCGAAGTCAAATTGGTCGGATAGGAGAATTGCGACCCCATCGGACGCTTTATTAAGGTTCAGGCGATCTTTCCTAATAATGTTGAAATGTTTAAGAGAGATATTTTTATTTGGAGCTAAGTTCGTTTCTTGTAGTAAGATTAGTTGTTTATAATTATTTTAAGGTCTTCCAATTTATTAATAAGGCCGTAAAGATTCCATTGTAAAAAGATAGGATAGAACAGAGTTATTTATTTGTTTTATGACGACCTTTATGCGAGTCTTTCTTTTTTAAGTGAGAGGAAGATTGAGTGCTCTTCTAAGAAGAAGATGAAGATAAAGAAGAGTCTGATCCTCTTCTTGTATAGGAGTCATGATTAGATTTTGATGTGTTTAGAGGAAGATGAGAGTGTATGTTGTGTTGGAGAAAGATTTGTGAGTTGAGGGGGAGCTAGGATGGGTTTGGTGTGGGAAGAGGTTTTGAGGAGTTGGGAAGGGGGGGAGGAGGAGGATTGTGTGGAGGACGTGTGGAGAGAGTCGTCTCCAGAAATAGTATTTTCGGCGTAATTTTCAATTTGGTCAGGATGAATATTTTTGCCGCAAGAAGGACATAAAGGATCATTAGTGCAGTTTATGGAAAGGTGTCCAAATCATTGGCATTTAAAGCATCTTAGGGGTTGAGGAATGTAAGGACGAACTTTGAGATTTATCCAACCTGCATGACTGCAGAGGGAAGGCTATGTAGTTTGAAGGTGAGGATTAAGGAGGTAGTAGGTTCTAGTATTCCGTCTTTTTTCTTTAAAATGCGTTTCACGGCGATGACTCCCTGATCAGTAAGGCCATCGAGAATTTCCTGTTCTGACATTTCAAGGAGATCTCTGCAAGAAACAACGCCTTTAACGTGATTAAGGGTTTTGTGTGTTTCCGAAGTAACGGGATATTCGCCAAGTTTTTTTAGAGTATTAATTTTAATTGACTGAGCTAAGGTATGTACTTTAATTAGAAGTGAGCCATCTCTAAGTCTTTTAATGTTAAGAATCCTCCAATATCATTAGTAATATGTTTGAAGAGTACGAAAGGGGGAAATGTTAGAAAAATTGTCGATTGTTCTTTTTATTATGAAGTATTGATCAAATTAAGCATTGTCTGTAATAATTTCGGGGGAAGAGATTCTTTGTCTTTTAGAGGGAAGTTTTGGGTATCCTGAATTATTTGACTTTATATTTGTCTTAAGCGATGTGCTGCCAGTAAAGTTGAATCTTCCCTTGGCCTGGCTTTGTGCCAAGGGATAGAGGGTAGTCGGTTTTATGCCTCTCTCAGAATCCGTGGGGCAGCCTACCTCCATGGAGGTAGAGTGGGATTCTGGACCTTCTCTCCTACCCACCTGAGGTAACAAGTTTTGTAATTCCGACATCATATTTGTTATGTTAGGTTTGTTCGGGTGCGCTTTCCTTAGACGGATTGTCTTCACTGCGACCAAGAGCTCCATCTGCTCCTTAGGTTTTTATTCGGGGAACCTTCTCTAGACAGATTGCCTTCACTACGGCGCGCAGCGGTGAGTTCTGTCTACCCAATAACTCAGGACCGTGGGGTCGTCACTCCCCAAGCAATGAGACATGGTCTCATGCCCCCTGCGGGGCCAGCCCAAAAGAATCAATCAGAAAGAGACGTGATTGTGCGGATGAATTCTTAAAAAGAAAAAATGAAAAAAGTGTAATCTATGTTTCAAGCACTTGCTGGCATCCGATTGAGCTAAAATTTGGCATACCTATGTAACTTCGGTGGCAATGCATTAATATGGTGCCATGGAGCTAGTCTGATGATGGAGTTGGAAGAAAGCCATTTAAACTTCTCAAGTACACAGTATAACCCCCTCGTGTTTGGCCTCGTTGCCTTGCAAAGTTCTATTAAAATTTAATATTAAACAGATGAATACGCACAAGTAAAAATATTAAAACACATAAATAAACAAATTCTAATACTAAAAGCTACAAAATAAAATAAACGTAAAAAATCTCTTTAATTTAACTAAACTATTGTACTAAAAAGTAAAAAATAATTAAACTTAAAAATTTGCATATTTTCTTAAAAGCGTTTATTTTATATTTACATATCTAACAATAATTCAGATTGAAACAAATATATATTTTTCATCTCCACAACTTTTTTCTAACATACTTATACACGTACGTACCAACATTAATTCACTTACCATACCTACTTAAATCAAACCACTGCTTTGATATTCCAGTATAGCATTTTTTAAATTTTGTTTTTTTAGTGGTTATTTTTTTTATGTTAATACTTAATACAATTAATTTCCTATGTTTTGGCAATTTTTTTAGATAATCTATAACAAACTAATTATGACATTTATTATTTGACTCCATAGAAAGAAGGTAATTTTTTATTCTAGGCGCTTTACCTATTTTTTAAACATTTAATTAGACCATTTTGTTTTCCCATATAGGATTGACAAAATGTTAGCAGTTTTTTAACTTAATTGTGTAAGTAGTTTTTGATACTGATCTTTTAAATATTTAATTAAGCCGCGATTTTGTTTCACTATAAATATTCCTCACTAAAATTTTACCAATTTATCTCTAATATTGAGGTAAATCGGATTAGTAGTCTTTTAGTATTATTTTTTTAGAGATTTTATTAGGTCACTATTTTGCCCCGCCTTATCGGGCTTTTACCAAAGTGTTACCACGTCATCCCTATAAGACCCCACCAGGAAAGTAAAAAGATGTATTGTTAACACTGTCGACATTTTGTTATGAAGTAAGCAAGTTTTTCACCAAATTACATTTCCATAATTGGTATTGCAATTTAAATAAAGTTCACGTGACGGAAGTTAAAAATCTGTCCTTTTTTTTCTTAATTAATCTTACAGAGAGCAAACCTTAAAATTTTTCTTTCTAATTATATTTATTTCTAAAAAAACAGTGACATAACCATAGATATGTAAGTGAAGAAAATTTGAGGTTTTAATGTTTGCAAAGCGATATTGATTATATAATTTGATGTTATCTTGCGCCGATTATTCTTATCTTATAGGTGCTAAGAGCCTCTTTCTTTTTTTTTTTAAGAAAACGCTTTTTTGGATCGGGCTTTCCTGATGTTTGCTAAAACCACTCATCAATTAGATGCTTAAGTGTCCTTACCATAAACCGGCATTAAACATCGTTAATTCATACATGTTGGTCCTCAAATTTCAGACATTTCAATTTTGTTTTGCCTGATTAGTGCAGTATTAACGAAATAGGATGGTGATGCTTTGTTTGCGATCTTAAGATATTTTATAATCCGTTAGGTAAGTAAGGAGTCATGTTTCTTTGGATTTATTTTTACGTTTGGAATAAAAATATATAACTTGCGTGTGGTCAAGGACAAATAGGTACTTATACAATAATAAAGGAAATTGACACTTATTTAGGTTCCAATTTATTGTAATAATAATAATAATAAAAAATATTTCGTTTATCTATTTTTTAATTGTTATATTTATCGGCACTTGATTTCCGACCACACTGTATATATGAGTCGGTATAAATTATGAAGGTCTAAATAATGACTAAATCATTATGAATAATTAAATTACATATTTTATTTTAAGTATATTAAGACATGTAATAAAATCAATAAGTCAAATACTACACATTTCTTGTGGTTTAGTTACTTGCTGTCTCCTTCTTCAAGCCGGTTCTGATAAATTTAATCGTGAAGTTACAGAACCAAAAAAGCAGCAGAATTCCAATTATACATGGTGGTATTGCGTCGCACTGAATAGCATTTTAGGCCAGTCAATAATAATTTTGATTAAAAGTGAAGATCTACATCCAATAACAATATAATGCAACATATTGCTAATGATAATTACTGTATCATATAATACACATAATCATATAAATAGTTTTACAGATGTGTAGATATTTTACTATGTAGTTGATTAGGTTGAAGAAGAAAGCAGAGACATTTTAGCTCTAATAATAATTTTATGCGTTGAGGTTAGCAACGAGAATTTTGGGTAGATTTTTTAAATTGAAATTTAAATGAATTAGAATACAGAAAAAAAATGACTAACGGTTCTGAACCGTTGAGATAGCACGAATTAATATCATTTATTTTGACGATAATTCGTAGCGTTGGTTAAATATACCTTTTGGAGATTATTCATTTATATCAATATTCAATCTTATGTACCTAATAAAATGTTTAATATTCTATTACATTTGAAATACGTTAATTCATTTTACATGTGAAGTCATGTAGTTTTGCAACATGAAGAAATGACAGAAAAATACTCATTTAACTGGTTATAAATGTTCTTGGCAAGTGAATATTTAAAGATGTTTTGATTTTACTATATCATAAACAGCTAGTTCCAAGTGATTAAGTAAAAGACAATAATTACAGAGAAAACCCTGTTTAGTTATGTAATAAATATTTTTTGAATATATTTTCATTATTGCTTTTGTTGTTTAACTTAATTTTATTAAATGCAATACGTTGTGTCGTTCAACTACCTACAACTCAGTTTATATACTCTAAACAAAAACTTTGTTAAAGTTAATTTTCCGAGTATTTTTTTAACATACCTAAAAGTTTTTTAAAGTGTAATCATAATCATTAATGGTTTCTTGGTAAGTGAATATTTAGAACGCCTTTTAATTTAACTATATCATAAACAGCTAGTTCCAAATCATTAAGTAAAAGACAATAATTATAGAGAAAACCTTGTTTACTTATGTAATGAAAATATTTTTTTAATGTAGTCTTATTATTGCTTTTGCTATTTAACTTAATTTTATTAAAAGCAATACGTTGTGTCGCTGAACTATCTACAACTCAGTTTTTATATTTTAACACATTTACTGCCATGGCTAACACCGGTGTTCGCTCGACAATATTTTTATCGCACCATAGCGGACACCGGACACCGGTGTCCGCTATACTTAATAATTTTGACTAGCCAACGAATAGTTATATTCATATATTTTTCATCAATTATTGCCTACTCTAACGTCGTTAGATGGGTTGCCGTTTCTGTTTTTTTGACTTGAACATTTGTATGGATTTTGAGAATTGTGTCTGCTGCTGCTCATATCCGCCGCGGTGAAAAAACAAAAAAATTATAATAATTATTATAATAAAATCAACGACTACAAAATATTTATTTTTCACAAACAAAAAATAAAGTTGTTAAAATATACCTTTTAGAAACTATTTTTCGAGTTTGTTCCGGATATTTGTTATCTGCTCAAATATTCGCTGTAAGGTGTTAAAATATACATAATTGTCCGCTGCGTTTGTCAGTCCTTGCGGGGTGTAAAGTCGAAATAATTTTCCTTTTTCAAGGCCAGGTCGGACACCGGTGTCCGCCAAGTTTCTCTTATAGCTGGCATGGTGCGAAAGTTTTATTAATTTGTGCAGTGAATGCGTTAACCAAAAACTCTCTAAAAGTAAATTTTTCTGAGTATTTTTCCAACAACTTTAAAAGTTTTAAAGACTTTTTAAATTGTAAGCATAATCATTAATGGTCAGTCATTCATTGTGTTACTCTATTTTTCTTTAGCAATCTCAATTTTCTTTTACACCCCTTTCTCATAAATCAAATCATAATAGAGATAGTGATATTATATTCAGTAATTTACCATGGGACAAAACATCATTAGCATTGCACAGCAAGATAAAAATTGGATGTACTTGCTGGCCGCAGTACCATTACAAACATTACTACGGTGGAAACTGGCTAACGTGTTTCCGACCAAAGATCTTCATCAGTATAGTCAACTGGTTGAGATATGAGCACAACTAACACCAAATCAGAGTCGTTTGTTTCATGTTTCACCTATTACAGTACGAGTTCATGAGTCTGGAATATAAACGATTACTGTAATATCACTTAAAGGATGTGTGTCGTATACTATTTTATTTCATACTGTCTTTATAATATTTGTAAAAATGAATAAAAAGTTATATTGATTACCATTTAAGAAATATTAATTGGCAATATGATAATTGTATCACTTTAACTATATTATAACCATTTTTTTCCATAACTAATTATGATTGTCTTTTGGTTGTCACTGTCAAATAAAAAAACATTTTTTTTCTTTCATTTTCAAGTGAGAATTTCGGTATCAAATACTGTAATGTCTCATTACCTATCAGATACTGTAATGTTCAATATACTAGCTGGAAATCAGTACAGGGTAAGTAGATTTACTAGATAGTATGATATAAAAAACGTTGAGAAGACTGAATCAAAAATTTGCTCACAGTATGCGTAAACGAAGGTTTTCAAGGTTAGTTAGCCGTTTCATTTTAAAACGTTTCGAAACAAGTGTATAAAATAATAATTTATGTTATAAAGCTCGAAATAATGATCATTATGAGACGAGCCGTGAATATTATCAGACGATACGATATACAAAAATCGGCATGAAAAAATTCTTCCTTCTCAAAAACTTATTTTACTTTTCGATAAATATCTATTTTTACCGTCTCCCAATGCAATCAAGATGATATTTGCCTCTTTCTAACCCATGTCAGGTTGAAAAACTTATACTGTCAAAGTACTGCCTGAAATTAGCTAAAATATCATCTGAATCGTCATACCTCGAAAAAGTGACAGTCTTATTGAAAAAAATTGAATTTTTTTTAAACTCGATTAACGCAATTTTTAGATTTCGGACAAAAAATGTCTGGTAACAGAAAGAACTTTTTATCTAGACAATCGTTTTTGTTCCAGATGGTAGCGATACGCCGCTAAGAAGGCTCAAAGCCAAGCAAATCTTTTTGTGCACGCTCGTTTTCAAGAGTTTCCTAAAATTCAGCCTTTCCGCAGATCGGGGTGAATTTTATACTTTTCTTAATAGAAAACATCGACAAGTTCATTTTCGCTCGATTGGACAGCTCGAAATTAATTTTTTTCTCTGCCCGACCCACGCTATCATCTATCTCTTCCATACGCAGCCGACTACTCGGAACCTCGCGCTTCCAAATAAGCATTCTTTAACCCTTGTTATTTATTCCACGACTTATAAATTCAGATACTTTTTGTACATAAAATATAACTATTTGCACAGTTTCAGCTCTTAATGTTAATAGTTAAATCGACCGTGAATTAAAAATTTAAAAAATCAGAGTTCTCATGTATGTATGGCAATAACTTCTTTCTTAAATATACGGAAAAAATATCAGCTACCTGAATATCAAGCCGGAAACGTTATATATTCGAAAGATATTAACCGTTCAAATTTTAAACAAATTAATACGTTTTTGATGCCATTTGACATTCCATTTTGCAAATTTGCACACTGAACATTGTATATTATAACAATTGTATTTGTAGTGTCAGTCATGACTCACGATGAACACAGTCAACTCTTGCAGAGGTCAACAAATAGCCAAAATTTGTTAGCAAATGAAGTCACAGCGTAAATATCTTGTACCGGGTGGCCAACTAAGAATGGACGCCGGTCATAATTCGGTAACCGTTTATCGTACAACTTGGGTAGAAACATTTTAATAGGTAAACCGGTCAAGGGAAATTATTTTCGAATTTGAAGTATGGCCGCTAGGGGGCGCAACATATGAAGGTAAAGATATATTTTCAATTTAGCCATCTTAAATACTAAATAATATTTTTTTTGTTTAAGGTGTTTTGCTCTATCGCATAAAATATATTGGTGGGGGAACGTCAAATATTTTTTTATTTAAATTATAATAACTCCGGCGTAAGTAAACAGAATAAACAAACTAGGTGTCGTTTAAAAGAGCTTTCCGTCCTCAATCATCTGCAGTATAAACATTGCCCGAATCTATTTTGCCGTGGTAGCTAGAGGGCGCTGTTTAACATTTCAACATTTATTGGACATTATTATGATAATTTTATATGGCACGCTAGTTCTTTTTTTACATGTCTAAATAGAAGATGAAATTTCTAAAAATCCAGCGCAAACCGCAACTTTCTATCTTTTTTTTAACTGGAAATAATATAATATGCTCAATAGAAAATTATAGTTCAAGTTTCTTTTATAGTTTAGTTTAAGAAAAAAATTTTCATTTTCTGGGTATTTTTTTCTTTTAAAACCCTATTGACAAAGCTACATTTCAGTTTCGAAACAATTGTTATGGGTAGATATCTTATTGTGTTGTTCGATATGTAAAACATCAACAGATAAACTAATATTTCTCAAAAAATAAAAATAATTATAATAGTAAACTAATGCTGGGTAACATTAATGTTTAATGGCGTCCTAAATGTTCAAATTGTCGTCCTTACGCATTTTACTTTGAGTAGACCAAACTGCGGTCTCTACTTCTGCCATGGAAAGTGTTCGCTTACAGTTACTTATTGGGACAATCATATCATCCCTTGTAGTGGGTCTAGTTGCAAAGACTTTTACTCGACCTCACAAATAAAAATTCGGACATGTTAAATCCGGCGATTTTGCTGGCCATGGAAATATACTTCCCCGTCCTATCCATCTACCATGGTAGTTGTTATCTAAAAACTCCCGCACATTCACTGCAAAGTGAGCTGGACAATTGTCATGCTTGAATATCATTCGTTGTCGGATTCCAAAGCTTCCTCCAAGAAAATCGGCAATTTCTCTCTTAAGAAACTCTAAATAGTTCTCACTATCAAGACGGTTATTATAAAAAAAAGGGCCGATAATTCGTCCTCCAAGAATTCCTCCCCCAACATTTACAGACCAATGATCTTGATATTCGACTTCTTGCATCCAGTGTGGATTAGTTCTGGACCAATAATGAAGATTTACACCCCCATTGCTATAGAAATGCCTCATCTGACCACAATATGCATGAAAGAATACCTCGATTTTCTGCCATCATACCCAAAATCTAATTGCAATAATCCAGTCATAGATCGAAATCTTCAACAGTCAGTGCCTGGTGCAGGACTAAGTGATATGGATATAACCTGAAACAAGCTAGACATACTTGATTGAATAGAATATAACTGGTTTTTGTGGGAAGGGTATCCGACATCGACAAGCTAAATTGTTATTCCTAGCGTTTTAACCTATATAGGGTAGCCCAATGAAAACGAAGCAGACCCCATTTTGGATATTTACTTATGTTTTGTGCTCGGATCTGTAGATTTTAAATTTATCTTTAACTTAAAAAGTGGCCGAGAAATTTGACAAAAACCGAGCCATATAAGAAACAACATAATATTGAATTTTCTTCCTAACATAATATTGTTTCTTATATGGCACGGCTTTTGTCGATTTTCTTGATAACTCTTTTGGATGAAGATACAAGCCCAAATATATTTTAATCAGGAAAAGAAAACCCTTCTGAATATTCAATAATAGGTATAAATTTTCATTAAAAAAAATTGACACCTTCCTAGTCTTCTGGAGTCACCGCGTATAACAAAAAAAAATCAAAATGTGTTGCCCTGAAAAGTAAAATCGACGAGATTGAACGTTTTTCTAGCCCTGTATAATTTATAGGATTCAAAATCATAATATTTCTTACCTATGTTCCTTGAGAATATTTTGGACAGTAGTTCGAGGTACTCCATCCTGTTCGGTGCGACCTTTACGGCGGTACATAGGAAGACGAACTGATCCAGTTATTCGCTAACGATGAATAACTCGGAGAAAAACTTTTTTACTGGGGTGGAGTTTACCAGGATATTGCAGAGCTTATATCCTGGCAGCAATTGTAGCATTTCTCATGGTTTGATGTAAAAAATGCGGCAATGAATGTAATGTGACCCAGAATTAGTATATTATAACTATTAATATCATTGTATTAACTTTTTAAGAAATATTCGTTTATCTGTTGATGTTTTACTCATGGAACGCAATAAGATATCTACTCATAACAATTGTTTAGAAACTGAAGTGTAGATTTATCAATAGGGTTTTAACAGAAAAAAATACCCAGAAAATGAAAATCTTTTTCTTATTGACTGCTGTGCCGTCTAGTGGTTGTAGAAGAAACTTGAAATATAATTTCTCTTGAGCATATTATAACGCAAAAGCTCAGTTCGAGTTTTGGAGATATAGCGTTGTCGCGGTGTGCCGTTGATAGAAAGATAGAAGTTGCTGTTTGCTCTAGATTTTTAGGAATTTCATCCTCTATTTAGACATATAAAAAACACATAGCCTGCCATTTAAAATTTTCATGATAATGCCTAATAAATGTCGGAATGTTAACCAGCGCCCTCTATCTATTAATGCAAAATAGATTTTGACAATGTTTATACTGTATATGATTTAGGAAAGAAGGTTTTTTAAACGACACCTAGTTTGTTTAATTCCGTTAACTTATGCCGGAGTTATTGGCATTTAAATAAAACAATGTTTAAGTTTCACCGCCACTTTATTTCATGCGATATAGCGAAATACCTTAAACAAAAAAAATTACTTATTCTATAGTGTTGGCGATGGCTGAATTAAAAATATATTTTCACCTGCATATTTTTCAGAAAACCGCTGTTTTCTGATTGGGCGTAACAGTTGCGCCCCCTCGCAGCCATATTTCAAATTCGAAAATAATTCCTAGCGAATTCCCTTGACCGTTTTGTTATGGCCGGCGTCCATTCTTAGTTCGCCACACGGTACATTTATTTAGCATCAAGTAGGCGTAGTTATTGACATTTACAAACAAACTAATTTTTTAAGGGTTTTTCGCGATTTTCTTGGAAATTTATTTACGATTTTTTACCGAAGAAAGATGTTCTACGACCTACCTATTTTAATCTAGAAAAAAAATCGATTTTCGGTTCTATAAGGAATTGTTTTGGAATATTTTCGCAATTATTTTTGAATGCATTTTTGTAAAATAATATTCTTTAGATGCACTTCAAAACACACAAACAATTCGTAATCTTTTTTCTTATATGCTTTTATGAAAAAAAATCCTATTGTAAAATCCTGTGGTAAATAAACAAATTCGAGCATAAATATACAGAGATTTTGATGTAAATCATCAAAACATTTTATAGGCATTCCAAAATAATTAAAATATGTGAAGATGAAAATTCTCCTAAATGTTTGCATTTTTTTTCTTAATAACATAACGGCAACAAGCTTGCCTTTTGTGAATATTTTGTTGCGTTTATGCCCTGACTGCACCTGAAAGCAGGTACATAGAAATGAGTCATCAGCGCTGGTAGTAAGAACAGGTTTGACGATTAATAGTGGCTATACGCTCCACAATTTCGTCACCATGACTTGCCCCATGTAATTTTGTATTTTTTGACTTCGGCGTGCGCTGAAGATACTGAATGTTTTCTAACTGGGCTAACCAAAAAGGCAGTCTGATAATTAGGTGTATGTGTTATTATTATATAAACGTGCTAACTACAGAATTGGCGATAAAACGCCTAAATAATAAATCAAATCAGACCTTTGACTTTGCTTTTGTTTGATTTGACTTTGCTTTTGTTTGAATGACCATAATGTAAGACGGATTAATAAATTTACGACCCTGGTGACGAAAAAACATATGCCGATAATTATTATCTTGTAAAATATTATTAAAATTAGAAGTAACAAATAATTAACTTTTGTTAATTCCTAAGTATTAATAATTAATTTTCTCCATACCATCGAAAATTTGTTTATGAAGCTACCCATGTGTCAACTTGTAAATGTCTCTCAAAAATACAACATAGATAGTATAGGTATATAAATAATATACTGAATCAAAATATTAAATAGCTGCTTTTATAAAGTATCAATGTGCATTAAAATGTATAGTATAGCTAAAAATAAACGTAAAATTTTTTTCATCAATTTCCATTGAGTAAAAATATCTATAAAAAATAGAGTAATCGAGAAAAGATCTAAAAGAAGGCCCATAACGCGGTCCAGCTGTGATTAAATAAAATAAAAATGGTGGCCTCAATTCGAGCCTCCTAATTTTAACCTGCGAACCGGTCGACGAACAGAAATATTACGCATTCCATGCGACAAAGACTGTGACTTTAACCAATACGCTGTAGAGACCTTTAAAACTATCGAATTTTTCTACAATCGATGTTCCATACTACGCAGTTTTTTCATGGGTCTTTTATGTGAACCGTCAGCTAGTGAAGAAATAAGTTTATGGATCATTTCAGGGTATATTTCAATGTATTACACGGTGTGAATGAACCAGCCTGTCAAGTTTTTTTTTAATAATGAATATATCGATTTGTAGTTTATGCATGTTATATAGTTATAAGATGAGAAAACCGAATAAAATAAACAATGCTAAACATCCCTATTACACGAAATAAGTAATTTCTTTTCTTTCATAATTCGTTACAAGATTTAGTTCCACTTTACCAGTTATTTTTTTTATATAAAGACAATATAAATTTATGAAAAAGCATTTTAGAAACTAGCCAAAAAAATGAGAAACTAAGGAAAATAAGGAAAATCAGGGACCCAAGGTGGAATAGTAAAAACGATATATTGCAAGTCATATAATCCTGTGTCAGAAGACATCAATAAAATAGATAGATTTATATATTTAATTGAAGTTCTGCATACAGCCTGTCATGATGAAATCGCTGATGGTGAAACTGTAGCTAAAGCACGAGTGTTGCTCAGTTAAATATACTGAGCAAAAATATAAAAAGTTACAACTGTTTATGTAAATATTGAGACGGTTCTTCCTGAAAAAATAAAGGGAAAGAAAAAATGCCTCGCGATCTTGCAGATGATGAATTTTCTACGTTTAATTCAATAAAATTGCTTCGAGTGAATTTTTTCCTGCATTATTTTATACCTTACATAAAATGGCATTTTTCCACCTACATCGATTCGAAGGTATAAAAAAATGTTTTAACATTTGAAGTCAAAAACTAAGATATATTCAATATCTTTTGTAAGCGGCAGGATCATATACTTGCATTAAAGAAGAATTAGTTATCTCTGCCTCGTGTTTTGTACTATGGGGTTATAGAGTCTGTCAATGTCGGCGATTCTACAGAAAAATGTGGAGCTGGTAATTCTGCTGGATTTTCGAGGATGTGTAAAAAAGATAGTGTACATTGCAAGAAGTACCTATCGTGTGTTCTAAAAATTTTATTTAAATACATTTTGCATTCAACCAATTAGAGTAATTTGTATAAATTACAACGGGGTACAGGCCAGTCTTTTATCTTTGGCCCCACAAAGGGCCCCTATATGCCCGTACCGATAAAAAAAAACAACTGACGGCAAAAACAAAGAAAGACGTTCATAGTTTTGCATAATCCCCTTGCTGATAACAAAAAAGTTATCTATCATATATAGTTCTCTTCCTGGGCTCCATTACACCTTATCGTAGGGAGTGAGCCCCCGCATTGCGGGGGTGCAGCTAGACCACTGCCTGTACCCAAATTCAAGGTAAGCGGTTTTTACCATGTTAAAGCTCAATTAAACTAGGTTCCTATCATCTGTCTCTGAAGATTTCTTGGTACCCCTAGTCATCAGTATACAACATGACAAAATTCCACTAGCTGATGACAAGAACATAGAAACTGTTTAGTAATTTAAACCACATTTTATCCAATATTTTGATTTGTTGTTCGCCAAAACTTTGCAGTAAGCCTGCTAGTCTGAAGTTTTGCCGATCTGCAAAATTAAGTCTTTGTTAGATAAGGTCATTTGTTTTTTTCTAAACATATCGAAACTAAGAATACATGTGATATGTAGGAGAATTAAGAGTTTATTCGGTTTTGGTTTGTGCTAAGAATAGTTTGCAATATTGGCTTAGATATGTACGCATTATTTTTATATTTTGTTATAGTGTAAAAATAAATGTGTTTTCTTTAAGAGATGATTTGTTTTTATATAAAATCTAAGTGTACTTATTTTTAATATCAGAGGCTGGAACTATAAATTTCTTTTCTCGGGCTATGATGACGACGGCTTCCCTAAGGCCCAGTTATCAGCTAGGCAGCCACTGGTAAGGTGTACTAAAAAAACTGTACCATTTAGATGGAATATATACCTTAAATACCTTTTGAAAATTTGGATTCTACAAATACAAATGATAAAATCATACCTTTATACCTACCTGTCATTCACAGTTCTTGAGAAAATGTCATATCGATCCTAAATTATTTCATCTCAGTATAAAACAAATTACTATACTATTAATGTATGACTTCCGCTTTAACCGGCAATGCTCTAAACATTGACTTGAATTTCTTCAGTAATTTTAATCGAATGTGGTCGATATAGATTCATTTTTATATCGACGGCTTTGGCGCTATCGATATGAACCATTCTTTAGGTCTGTGTAGTTGGAAAGGAAAATAATGAAATTAGTTAACTTAGATAACGCACAGCCTTGACTACTTACAGAAGAAAGCAACAATAATATAATCAAATTTTGAATAGTAATTGCTGTTTGTATTTCAGGTTTTTTATTAAGAGCGTGAATGTCATTGGTGGGTTACCTAATACAATACTATAATGCCATTATGCTTGCACCAAGTGTTTTTGTGCATTAGTTTTCTTCACTCATCGAAGTGTGTGGCGAAGAAACGATATTTAATTATTACAATAGCTTCTCACAGGGCTGTCACAAGTACTGACAAAGACAAAAGGTATTTGAAGTATCAAGTAACTCGTAATTGTAGTTGATTTTAGTAAAGTAAAGTAATTTAAGTATTGTTTGTATTTCAAATACTTTTTTTGTATTTGAAATAAAAATTGTATTTTAAGTATTAATATATTTAGGAAAATACGATAAATACATTTTTGACTGATGAATTTATATATTTTTAAGATACATTTTAAACCAATCAGAACCAACCAACGAACTCTCAGGTGGTCGTATAAATTGGCTGGAAATGGTTTGTGATTTTTATTTACAAGAGGCCTATTTTGGTACCAGGTAACAATCACCTTGGAATATCTACTTATAATTTTTTTGTTTCTTATTACTTATATGAACTTATTTTTTACTCATGGCTCATTTTCAGTTAAATGAAGTTTTTCTGTTTTTTTTTGGTTTTGAAAAGAAATTGTTCATATTTTTCGATGGCCCAACTCTACTGACGGCACTGCTGGGATTCACTTAGGGGGTCTTTTATTTTCCGTTTGTTGAATCGTATATTGCCATTACCAAAGCATATTTCAAATGTAACCATCTTCTTTCCTATGCTTTTGGCAGAATTAGACAATCTTCATGAGATGTGTGGAGTCAAATAAAAACAATATCAACATAACAGTGCTAGATTTTAGATTTAATATACAGGATGCGTAAAAGATACAAAATTTGACATTTGTACAGAATAAATGTTATTAACTGAATTTTAAAACCACAAAATCTAATTTATTAGTGTAAAATTAGAAAATAAAAGTAAAGGGTTAAAAAGAGAATATATAGAATTTATTAGAAATATTTATTAATGAAAAAAAACCCTTTTGCAACTTGAAACTTCGTACATCGTTTAAAAGATTTTAATTAATCTTGACAGAAACATGTGCATACAAAATAAACACAATTAGAGATATTTTAAAAGTAATTATGCAAACAGGAAACAAAATATTTTATAAGGTGCCACTTTTACGAGCGATACGTATACCTAAAAAATGTGTATAAATATTACTTACGTCTGTCTGGTAACTCAAACCATTGCGAATCAATGAGAAATTGTGTTGGGTATTTTTGCCACTTATGTCAAAGTCAGCTAAAATCAGAAAAAAAAATAACAACTACTTCTGAATCCCACGTATACCGAGGAAAGCATCTCCTCTGATATTATGTTTGCACCATTGAGCTATTTATTATTTTTATTATAATTACATTCATTTGGTTAACAAAATTCGGAATGAAATATATGTTAGAACTTACAATATTTGGTCCGTATAATTTATTCTCCTTATCTATCTTCAGCGCGCCTAAAAGTATTTGGGAGATATTTGCGAATTTCGTATTCCGTCTTTCCAAAATGTCTACATTGACGTCGCATCAGCAAAGCATACCTTGAAAAAGTAACAGTTTTCCTTATAAATGAAAAATATCTGCATTTGTTTTTCAAACTCTATTTTACTGAGTTCCTTGACCTAAGAGAAAAAAATGTAAAACTATATTTTGTAGAAAAAATAAGGAACTTATAAACTGCTCAATCGTTTTTATCTTAGCAGGCGCGAACGATACGCAGCCCATTAACTATACTATTTTCTAATTAAGAGTATAACTATTACTCACCAAACGGATAGTGGAAAATGTAAGATGACCCTTAAAAGTAATCCTGAAAACTTCTAATTTATCCCGTTCTCGAGTCACAAACTAGAAGTTACATTCTACGACGCGCCGTCTCTCTTTTCGATATTGGCCGTCGTACGAAACATGTCGATTCACGGCGGAACAGAAAGAAGGGTTATAGTTTTTCGCCAATAGGCGAGCAGCAGTGGCATATGCAAACGGATCGCTTCTATTTCTTGAACTCAAATTTAACGCGCAAAGTACTTGGTTTAAATTCTTGGAGGACGTGAAATACTTTTTCGTTACCTGAAGTACTTTTGGTAGTACTTGAATTACCTTAGAATTTCAGGCACAATTACCATAAAATAAAATGTAATTTAGTATAGTATTTCAAATACCTAAAAGTATTTGAATTACTTTTTCCAGCTATTTTACTTGTTTCTATAGATATAAAAAAAAGTTAAATACAAAAATGTCTTCAAATTTTACGATTTTTTTTTAATGTAATTTGCAGATAGTCAGGATGTTTAGTTTTTCTGAAATCAACATCAACTTTTGTTTTTTAAATGTAACACTTTGTATATTATACGTCCATCAAGTGGGTCTCTTCTTGCTGATTTACAATATGATGATATTACAATACCTTTGTCTTTAGAGACACCCGAGAAATTTAACAAAAATCTTGCCATAAGAGACAATGTGTTAGAGAGAGACGGAAAACTTTCTTCTGCAACTTACTTCGCATCAAGGGGCGATCAATAGAAGAAGAGAAGAGCGAAAATATGTTCTTCGTAAGATTTAGGACAGGCTCGTGTTAGATTATAGGTTTTTATTTGAGCTTCATGTCATGCTAGAATATATATAATCATCAATTAAGGTAGAAGACAGTGTATAGTCTTGAGTGATCGTTTAACTGCCGACTCTTAAAAAAAACTGACAAGATATACTAAGTACTAACTACATCATCTGGAAAAATCTGAGAAACACAAAAACTTAAACATTTTCTTTTGTTCTTTTTTAAGGCAGAAAATAGGCAATGGAATTGAGCAAAAGTGTCCCTAATTTGATTTATTTCGTAAACCCACATACTTCTTTCTGGTCCCTTCATTCCGGTAATATGCCGGAAGCGTAAAAACATCTGCCTGAGAATGATGACGTCATTCGAAGGTGAAATTTAAAAATCTAATTATATGAAAATATTTTATCTAACCTCAGGTACAAAAACCCACTAAAATAAGGAATGTTAAAATGCTTAAACACTTACTTTTGCTATTTTTTTTCATTCGACGTTTAATTGTTAGTTCATAGTTAATTTCCACATTGGAAAAAAAACTGCATGTCTATTGCCTAGTTTTTGAATTCTTCTCTCGGCTTAATATTGAATAATTATACCCTAGTGTCCCGCCCGCGTGAAACCTCTGTAAATCAAGACACAAGAATAAACAAAACATAAGATATTCAAAAAATCAGGGTTATATTTTGCTTTCTTTTTACTAATTTCAGAGGCAAAATCTGTCTAGATTAAAATCTTCGCCACACAAAGTAAAACTTCCACTTTCTTCCAGTTTGTTATTCACAGATTTGGAGGTGTTAAAATTACTCGAGTGTAGCTAATTTAATATTCAGGGAAATATTTTCATATATTACAGCATTTTCGATTATTTACCATTACCCGTATAATAGGGGTGAGAGGTGTCGTAAAGTTCGTCTACCTATCCATATAAACTATCCGTAACGTCGTCACCCTACCACTAACTAACTACCGTGCTCGACGTTTTTTAAACTTGATATTAATTACAACTGGAACAATGCAAGACAACATTAAGGAAGTGGTTCCTTGAAGTGAAGATGGTGTGAGGGCAACATAAACTTTTACGTTTCGATTTATTACTGAGGGGTAATTATAGCTTTGTTCCAACTCATCGAAAAATCGTCTATAGTAAGGTCTCGGAATTGCGCGACGAACCGATTCACGGTACGATTTGTGCACTGCGCAATTTTCTGACCGTACGTGGAACGGTAATTCGAGGTGTTCGGAACGAGGCTTAAGTAATTAGGAGACCTAAGCGGAAACGTCTAAGATGATTTATTTCCAAACTTTAAAAAAATGAGGCCCTGGTAATTCTTCAATATGATTGCTTAAGAAATAAGAAGAAATAGAGATATACAAAAAGTTATAAATACAAGTACCTACTTAAATATTTGTGAAAAAAGTAACAAATATAGTAAATATGCTTACAATATGACAATAAAACTGTTGGTAAATTCACACTTTTGTGAATATACTGTAGACAGTAATCCCACCCTAATTCCTATAGATACACCGAATACCGGATCATAAGATAGAGCCCAAGAAATATTTAACCTTCAGGAAATGTCAATGTGAATGGTTGCGAAAAAAACACCTGCATTAAAAAAATATTAACAAAAATGAAATATATGAATTATAGCAATTATTATCATTATTATTATTTTTTAATTAATAGCATTAGGAAAAATATAGATAAAAATTACCTAAACCTAGGAAATTGTTGATGGTTTTGAATGTTGGCACTTAGTCTTACTTCACTTTCAAATGTCTTCTGCAAAAAGCTACAATGTTAAAATTTTACCCAGAAATATTAAATTTGTGATTTTTAGTAGCAACTTCAAATAATGTTTCACCAAGAGGAGTTAAAGATGCGAGAAACACGAAACAAAAAAATGCTCATGCATGACATAAGATCAAACTTAACGTGACATTTTTAAAGATAGTTGTCTCTAATACGCTATTTACTAGTCAAAGAGATACATTGCATGTATTCGTACTTTGTGTGCGTATACATAACTAAAACACATGTTTTTACCACTTTCAGAAAGCATAATAAAATTCGTTTTTGTTAAGAATTTCTAGGCGTCCTTGACAATATTGCTAATTACAGTCGCATTAACGGAGCTGGTATATATGTACGTTTCAAACTATATTTTGTTTCACCTGGTGCGAAAATAACAATACAGGCAATGCTGCAATATATATATATATATATATATATATATATATATATATATATATATATATATATATATATATATATATATATATATATATATATATATATATATATATATATATATATATATATATATATATATATATATATGGTTGGCAAATAAAGGTAAAATAAAAAAAAAAAAGATTTTTAAGATTTTTTAAATTTTTGTGAATACCTGTACCTATTTTGATTTCATTATTTTTTGGTAAATTGTAACAGTTACAACAGTAAATCATTACTGAAAGGCAGTAAGTAAATATTAATACAAAAGAGAATAAAAAAAAAACATAATACTATACAATAGGTAGGTCCCTATTACCCTTTACCTTGACCTATTATAAAGAAAAAATCAGTCTAATTAAAATAATATAATGAAATACTTATTTTTATAAAAATAAAAATATTATGATATTAATATAAATATTATTATGGCAATATTTATATTTTCATGTTTAATGATTCTATTACAAACACACACACATATATATATATATATATATATATATATATATATATATATATATATATATATTAATTAGTGTGTTGTCGAGTATTTAATTTTGAAAATTGTTCATTATTATTGTTTGTCTATTAAATTTTGTGTATAGAGCTAGTGTTCCTCTCGGGTGACAGCATGGTGTTTGTTCGATTGGCATCTCTATCTCCGACATCCGTTTGTGTTTGTACTATTTGTTTACACTTTTTTTTTGGTTGAATTTTTCGAGAATTTTCGCGCGCTGTAGAAGTGTGCTATTGTTTTCTTTTACAACTCCGTTTTTGTCTTCCATTTAATTCATTAGTCGATTTAATATATTCAATTGGATTACAATTTTTTCCATTTCTTGCTTGAAATTTTCAGTACTCTCGGATCCTATTGAGGTATTTGGCACTTCATCATAATATTTGACTCAAATATTGTCAATGAACTTAACATTTGCCCGTTTGGCACAACTAACGTGATGTGGTAAAATAGTATCTTTCCTAACAAGTGTGGAAAATTAATTTTTCCTCACGGGACTGCCGTTGATAGTTGCCAAGCAGTTGAGTGCGGAAAACACATTTTCTACACGCGTTAGGAACATTTATTTTTCTACAAGCGTGTGGAAATAACCAATGTCCAACAGTCATATTAAAATTTTTACATTTTATTGCTTATTTATATAATAATTTGTAAGAAAAGTGCAAATAGTTGAATTGACCACATTGATGGCCGGTTCCAACTGGTTGGTTCTGCTTGGCATAATATTATCCATATTGACGTTAATTGGCAGTACTCTAATTTCTTCAGATTCCATTGTTTGAATGTCGGTTTCTGTCGACGTGCTATGACACGGTTCTGGAAAAAATAGTGTTTGATTTAAAGGTAGTTAGAAGTCGTGAGCAAGTTGATGAACAAGGTGTGGGAACATTTTTTGCATTCAGAATTATATTCGCCATTTTTGTTTTGTTCTTTACAGATTCATCTAAATATCCCTCTGCTACTTTAGTAGACATCCATCCTCCATGGCGTTTCAAGTTAGCTATGCCCACTCCGGAGTCCGCCAATATAGTCGCAGGTGACCGCCTATAACAGTGCCCTGTATATTGTTCTGGATTAAGCAACTTTATATATGCTGCAACTTCTGCTGGCATTTTTCCGAATTTGTTAATACAAATGCATCAATGCATTGAACATTACATTTCCCGTTTTGGTAGTTAACGAACAATCTTTGATGAGGGGTACCTTTGGGACGAAACAATGCATATTTTTTAATTAAATTTCGGTTGTAGTCACCAGGCCAGTGACAACAAAATTTCTATTGCGATGGGTTTTGTTGTCTGGGATTTTAAAAAGAAACATAGAATCCTGTTTTTGAATATTGTCTAACGTAAAATTAAGTAATTTTTCCCGTCTGCAAGCTCCCTCAATCCCGATGATTGTCGCAATTTTCACTAACAGGTAATCTTGGGTTAAAATTTTAGATTTTTTCGGGCGGAAACCTACGCTTTTCTTTTTTAGGAAAGCGGTTACTTTGAAGTATTTGCTCATATCAATGTTCTTTTTAACTTTAAATATTGTTTTCAACATTGAACATCTCGATCAAAGAGTTGACGGCTGGCAGGTTTTTGAAAGCTCAGATAAATAAACTAAAATTATCTCCTCCCTTTCATAGTTGCATATTTTCTTTTGTAGGCACCATTGGCTAAATATTTCATATTCTTTATAGTATCTTCTTTCCAAATTTACAGGCAAAAAGTAATTAACATATTTTGCGGCCTCAATAATCTCCTCTGGGATTCCTTCTATTGAGGTTTCAACTTCATCCATTTTTTTGCGATATGGACTATAAACCTTACAAAAAAATTCGGACTTAAATTGAATTCTCATACATAGAAAATGTTCGACGTCGTCATTTTTGTCAATGAACAAAATAGCATAACTTGGATACACAGGTAGTAGTTATATAGGTAAGTTTTATAAGGCAATAATAAATTAATGGAAAATTATAATAATATGTATGCTGACCGCGCCCACGGAGAAAGAATATAAATGCTCAAAAAATAATTTTACGTTTAATTACGTTCGCGAGCTACAACTTAACCAAATTGCCCTGGGTTGTTGATAAAATTTTCCACACTAGTGCTGAAAATATTTTCCGCACTAGTGCTGAAAAACAAATTTTTCATACTAAAATATCTTTGAAAATTAGATTTTCCGCATGCTTGTACAAAAAAACAATTTACACAGAATACAGTGCTACACTTTTTCTGTCGATGACACATGAAAAACAAATTATTTTTTCGTTTTTATCTTCTTTTTCGCTAAAAACTTGGCTTTCAAATTTCGATCCGCCTTCACTCGGCGCCATCTTGACATTCTCTAAATTTAATAAATTCGCCACATGAATCGTTCGTGTCATCGTTTAATCGCAAAATAAGCACTCACGCAACAATATTTGGCCAGGAGTTGCTAATACCGTGATTAGGTCTACTTGTGTACCATTCGATAGCCGTGCGTTTCTAGGTGTACCTTTACCTAAAGACCCATTATACTTCAAATAGACGACCCAATAAATAAACAATAAAATACCCCCTAAATGTATCCCAACTTTGTATTGTATTCAGTATGGTTGGGTTCGACCGAGAGATTTTCGCGTGGCTCAATGGTCAGAGTTGCCAGGTGGCCCGGTTTCCCGCCTGCTGATTAAATTCGTTTATAAATAAGTTTTACGTAATCCTATTTGACTCCTTAAAGCATTGATTTATATTTCTAAGTAAATAGACCTGAATTATGCTACTGGCAACACCGCGCAAAATATTTTTGCGTGTGTACTAATGTTGATTGACGTGGCAAATTTATGAAATTGCCCAATGTTGGAAGTATAATTGGTCTTTGGTTCAACTAAATTATCAGAGGAAAATAATTCGAAGTTTTCGTCACTTCTGATTGGACCAGTTATCTTAAACTTACGCTTTCTTAAATACAGTGTGTCCTACTTTATTTATTAAATAACTAATTTGGATTCTTTGTTCAGTTAAATATTGTTTTACAATACAAACCTACTTTTATCGCTAGCTATTTTTGAAATGTTAACGACCCAATACAAAATTGACCAAAACGTGTAATTAATCATGGCCCGTTTTTTTTTCATACAATGCTATTGTATCAGTCCTATATATTTTTAATTTAACAAAAACTAGTAATCCCAACAAAGCGGTGTTGCATTGAATGAAAGCATTGTTTTTGGGCGATTTTTGATAATTTTTGTGCAAATTCTTGGTCATTTTGGGGTATAATGCCAAGTCTGCAAACATTTAGACTATTTAACCCCTACCAACAATTTTCGTAGGTAAACCCAAATGTTACTTTTTTCTGTTTTAATTACGTACCTAGGTACGTGGTATGAGATTCTTTCTAATATTTATTCATTTGTAAGTACGGTTAAATACTTTAATGGTTAATAGGATTTCTAATTGATATTTTCTCATTCTTTAGGCAGCCTTACACACCTGCACACCTGGCAAAAGCCAATGTACGTATATATTCAAAGAAGACAAGTATATTGTACATATACTTGTGCATATTTGACATAAAAAGTATACATGTTCTACCAATATATTATTTTAAAATACCTAATGAGGGGTAGGTAAGTTCTTTTGCAGTCAGAACAAAGTAAACAAAAATAAACGAGCTTAAGTAAACGTTTTTATGCATAATATTAAAAAATAGGTATGTTATTAAAGATAGGCGCTGTGATAATAGGAGATTTTAATTTTAATTGACAGTTAAACGATTATACACATGTATTAAGAAATATTATAAATATTACCCTTACGGCGATTGAGATATGTCAACGGCAAGAAGAAAAGAAGTCTGTCATTATAACTTTACACCGTTGTCTTTTGTGGCGTTCGACAAGAGGGATAGATATTTATTTTACTTGTTTTAATCATAGCATCAAAACTTACACGATTTTATGAATGAAACAGCACAAAATGTTGGGTTTCCCTGTTATTATGTTTATAGATTTAAACATCGTATCTTGTTTTTTTGTAATTTTTGTGACTGATGAATATTACACTTTGTTAAAACGATATAAAATGTTACATTTTGCTAGATTATACTGTTTCAAAGCCTATCAACAAGGGTTTTTTAGATGTTCGTATTTTTCAGCGGAAACTCAAAGAACATGCTTAATATGTGGAAAATTCATTATGTAAATTGAAACATTTAATATGCAATATCTTCCATCGACGTCGAAAGGTTTAAATGTACAATAACAGGGAGAGGGGGAGGGCAAACAACTTATTAAACTTGGTTGCATAAAACATCACGTCACAATAAATTAAAAATAATGAATTACTTGTCGAATTTACATTAGCAAATCATAGTATTTGGAGATATGAATATTCAGCTTCGCTATTTTGGTATGAGATTTAAATAGGGCTACCAGATTTTTAAAGTTCGATCCAGGGACACTGAAAGAGCGCATTAGGGGCGTAATCCTTTCTGATGTGCAATTTGTACAATTTCATTTTTTAAGTATTTGTTAAAACTTATAGAGAACTAAGATATAAAAAAAAATTACGGTCACTTCATTCTTTGCCAAACTTTTTGCATGCTAATTCCAGGAACCCGGGGAACCCTTGCTAATCGGGGACAGAGATTCTTATTCAAATACGGTCTTCCGGTGACGTCTGGTTACTATCTTAAATTAAAATATGCACTCAACTTTTTAGGGGGGGGGCAAGTGCCTTTTGTGGTATCTTCATCTACCTTAAACAACGAAAATCCAATTTGGGGTAAAACTGACTATTATAACGAGAATTAATAGAAAACCACACCTTAATTATTGCACTGTTTTAGTGAATTTTTTTATCAATCTTGAAATGGCTAGGATTTTGTTATGAAAAAGTATTTAGGATTAGAATAGAATAATCGAAATTAATCATTAAATGCAGTGTTTCAATGTGATGGATGTTTCAAATTACATTGACATGGAATTTGACAAAAATCGTAGATGTCGTTTTTTATTAATTGGTAAGGCATAGTAAACGTAGATAAATAACTAAAAACAATCTTTCCGCGTGTGCGTACTCTTACAATAAAATCTTTAATAATATATATATATATATATATATATATATATATATATATATATATATATATATATATATATATATATATATGGAAGAAAACTAGTAACCGAAAATATTTAATGGAATTACCCGGCATTCTAACGAATAGAATGAAATTTTCGCGTCAATATACAAAAAGTATCGAATCGCAAGAACTTTATACTCCAGTATTTTTAGATGAAACGTGAATGAATATTCAGCAAAGGAGCCTTCAGATGTAGTTGGCAGGATGATACTTCTTCTACCAGTTCCACACAGACAACCGAGGGTAATAACTGGATAATAGATTTTTAGAAAGAAATGTATGGAAGTTTCTTTTTCAAATTACCATTATATCGTCATTTTATTCTTCATAAAATCAGTATTTCGTTGTTTTTTCTGATATGTCGCTTGAATATGTTTCGTTTGATTGAACTGCCATTTTTTGTAATTGTATAAGATGACGTGTAAATATTAAGGATACGGTGGTCCGTTTGGCAATTATGCCACAAAGTAGTTTGGCTTACTTATAGTATATCATAGAACGTGTTTACCTTTTTTCGTGACAAATTAATAGTAAGAATGTTTTAGTGAAATAAATAAAAGTAATTAATTTTCAGAACTTGTTGCGCTGTTTCTAAATGAACTTTACTGTTGTGACTATACACTACTTTCTTAGACCTATGCTTTAATACTTTGAAATTTATTTAAATAAATAATGTATTTACTACATAACAAATCCTTTATAACATAAGTTTTAGATTTCGGCATTATCTATTATCTCAGTTTGCTAAAAAATTTCTTTTTGGTGAAGCTCAGTGTAAAAGGATCTAATTTAAAGCAAGAATGTTTATTAGCAGAAAGTTAAATGCTTGCATAATTAATACATATAATACATTAATACACAAAAGGTATATTAATTCTGAACTTATTTATAAGAATTGGATTTCTGAAGCATTCACCACCTATTAATAAGATACGATGCACCTTAACTGTCACTACAGTGTTGATGATGAAAGTTTTCCAAGACATACGTCCTTTTTAATCTTAACAGTCAATTCCTATTACGTTTACTTTACCATTAATTTTGGGAAACCCTTAAATATACAATTCAATATTGTTCTCAATATTTTTGTTGTTTTGTTCTCGAATATTAAGAAAATAAACGAAAAAATAAAATAAATGAAAAAATATTCCTTAGAAATATATACCCAGTGGACAAAAAATACGACAATAAATATATTTGTGTGTACGATATAACGCTTAAATAAAATAATTTATAAGAAGAATTAATTTTAAATTTAGGCAAATATTTTAGGAATTAAAGGTTTCAAAAGTATGTTAATTATTTTATCAATCTAGTATTTCCAATAGTTTCATAATTTAAACAACCAAAATTCCAATGGTAAATATTCAAGTCAAGACAATCTTCTGCTACATTTTAGAGATATCATATTTGTTTAAATTATATTTAAATAAATTAATTATTCAAACGTTACATGTACGATAATTCGTAGACAAATAACGCCTAATGTTATAATGGCTAAAGACATCTGTTTAAGGTTAAATTTCAACATCTATGTTATATTTTGTAACTGCTGGCAATATTTCCACGTGTCGTAGAAGTCAAGGATTAGTTGTGGGCTCGTCCAAAATAGAATTGCTCGAATGGATATTTAATTCTAATCGTTAGTATTGATTATAGATTGTCTTCTTTATGTATACAAAATAGCACCTTTAACATTTAAGTTTATAACTAAAAGCTGGTATTCTTTTTTTTAGATATTATATATTAACTTTGGTTAGAAGAGAATTTTAAAAATTAAATACCTATGGTAACGCTTTTAATTTTATAGGATACTATTATAGTTAAAATAAAGGCCTTGACTCCAGTAACAGGGTGGTACTTCTGCATTTTTGATTAAAGTAGCATTGGGACGTATTGTTTTATTATAGATACCCTTTTTTATATCAACCCAAAAAAAACAAGGCTAACTAATTTCCTATTGTGTTTTTTTTGCTGAAATTTACAAAATAAATATGTTTTTAATTTGAATTTGAAAAACAAAATCCGATATTTAAAATACGATTACATATAAAATTATAGGTTTTGATAGAAAAAAAAACTAAACAAATTCACCCTAGGGACCCAAGCTCTAAATAAAAGAACCAAGGGTCTAGTTTTGTTTCAGTATTTTTAGTTCTTTGAACAAGGAATAAAAATGTTTTCGATTATTTTACCATATACACAACAATTCTTCTATGATTTTACATAATTTAAATGTATCTCGGTACGACACGGTTTGTCAGAAAGAGGGCGAAAAGACGCCAAATCACCAATATATATATTCTGTGCAGCATATTTGCTACATTTTATTTGAAGTAATATTTAGTAATTTTGCACATTAAACTTTCTTTTCAATGCCTTACTTATTTCTAGTAATTTAAAAGTAAGTAATCTGAATAGTCAAACTGATCTGAACTTAATCGGTTATCTATTTCTATATTTGCGACCTTTAGTCGGAATCATAAATAGACGTTATATGTTCGTATATTGGTCGACTGTCCCAGAAGGCAACGGAAGCTACTACGTAGAACACATTCGCTAGTATAATAAATGCTTTATCATAAATGCCCTTAAGAAGCTACAGGAGCACGGTATTCGTTTAGTATGTAAGTTCAGGAACCAGAGCACATTTCTCAAAATACATGTAAAGAGCGCCATGTGTTTGATCAAAATATACTCTACTCCAAGGGGCAGACTCTTTAAATCTGGTACCCCACTAGCAGCTTGTAGTGAACATTCGTCGAGGTTCTACATTATACTACTTGCATTAAAAAGATAACTGTAGTAGTAGTGTAATAGTGACAACTGTCCTGTTTGTTCTTTTGTGTACAGAGTTTTGTTTAGAGACACGTGCAGATTAACTTAAAACGGACGCCTTTACGGTTTTGGTCAATTAAGGAATTGTAGTTTTTGAGACTACTAACTTGCTATGGTTGGTCTTATTACTTCTCGAAGATTCCTGAGATCTCTCGTGCAATCGAAGGTGAACAGTCAGAAACTAAAAACTTAGAGGAATATGTAAGTCGTCTTTACCGAACTCGAACTATCATTGATTAGATTGAACATCTTCTTTGAAAACAATTGAACATACGATGTGCATAAAATATGTTTAGAATATTGAGGATAATCCAAAAGTATAATATAAACTGCTGCTTATAATAAGTCGATCACTAGCTTTTTTGGAGTAAATTTGAGTTTTCATGAGATAAATTATCTTCCATAATTTTAGTCATAGATTAATTTAAATTTTATTACAGACTTATGGGTTTTCTCTCAAACCAAAACCCTGTATATAAAAATAACATATATTAAAAGTACAGCTACAACTAACTACCTTCTGTGTTTATATTTTTAGATAATTTTTAAAAATTTTGAAATACGCTAGCGTAATTAACGTAATGAACAAACCACCAGGCACATATTGAATTAAATAAAGATATCTGCGACTATGATGACCTTTTTGAAAAAGTTGCAAAACCGATTCGAGAGTATAATGTACTTATTCTGTTTGTGGAAGAGAACTAACATTTATCCACTTCGTTGTATCAAAAAACAGCTTTATTCGTTACAGAGCGCAGATGTTGAGAAAACACGTATATTTTAAACTTTATGCACGCCGCTGTAAAAATGTGGCTTGGGTTAAAAAAAACAAATAATTTTGAAAGAATAATTGACAGAGTATATGCTTTAGTAAAAAATTTTGCCTCACCCTAATAAGGAATACGAGTAATTCATTAAAAGGGATTTTTGGAAAATTGTAATTTTTTTGGGAATCAAAGAAGAATATGCAAAAATCGGGAAATTTGTTTTTTTTTCCTTAAATTTAATTTTCCCAAAAATATAGTAGAAGAAAAATTTTTGAACATGTAGAAACCTGGGAATCATACTGGAGGGAAAATCATGCTTTTCTTATATATTCCGTATAAAAAAATGCACCTATTAATTTGGAAACATTTATGACACTAGTTTTTGTACAAATATTTTTTCGATTCAATGCTAGTGAGCGCATGCCGATACGGTTTTCGAAATATTTAACTCCAAATTTACCCTATTTATTTTTATTAGATATATTATAATTTATAAAAATCGGCTTGTCAAAAAGAAACAATATTAAACATATTTTGTGCTTTATGTAATAAAAAACTGTTTTTTTTTTTCAATTTGGGAGGGTTAATACCCTCCCAAATTGAAAAAAATTAATAGGGTATTACTATTTCCATTTGGATGACATTATTGTATAAGCAATATCGGGAACAAAAGACTTAATGGGCGGCATATTCATAGTTCAGTAGTCGAGCCTTAAAAATTAAATGTACCTGCCTATTTGTACATTCTCCTTAGATAAAAAAATACTTTTCAAAACAAACTCTGTTTTAAGAAATACTAACCTATATACGTAATATGTTTTGTCTACGTAGTAATTTATTTATATTAGATAACTGGAAAAGCAGGATGCCTATTTTGAAAATAAAACTTTTTGGTTAATAGTTCAGATCGTTTCAGGACACATTTTTGAACGACAATTTACGTATTTACACTATCTCGATGCGAAATAAAAAGTTACGTTGGTATATTTGTCAGTTGCTTTATTTTATTGTTGTTATCAGTGATGTGATAACATAACAAATCATTGATAACGTTTATCTGATTTTGATGTAAATTCATGAATTTAAAGGCATCTTCCACATACCTGTAAATAGGTTATGTGGTAGAACAGTTTAAGTCATTACTGTTGTACAGAGGGTATGAAAATGATAGTGAAACATTGTTTTCACTTCGGGAAAAGCCTCCTTAAAATATATAAGATATATTTACAGGACAAAAATGAGCTGTTAAACAATGGTATGGTGAATCCTTATTTTAAACGTATTAAAGTTTGTGTGTAAATAAGTTTTCTTGGCAAAACGTTGTCATGCTTATTATTTCCGAGAAAAATACTAGATAAAATGTTGTACATCACGTACCTTTAGACCATTATTGAAACATCCAATCAAAGTTGGCAAAAAACTCAAATACCTTCTTATTTGCACGTCACTGGCGGTAATATTATTTTTTTTATATTTTTAAAGTGTAGCTTTTAATAAATACAAATTGGTATTCAGAACCTTATTTCCACACTGTAAATACAGCTAGAGATAATTATTAAAAACGACTTTTTGGCGCTATATAGTGGTTCTGGACTCAATTTAGAGACTGCTTGTTAACAAACGGTCCCGAATATAGCTCTCACACTCGGGGACGAAAACCTAGTGTGGGTCGTATGATTTCAGTAAACCGTGTTTTTCGACCTTTCGGAGGGTATATTTCGGAAACTATTAGAGATAGGGAGATGAATTTGACATGTGTTCCTAGAGGAGACGTAGATCTACACGATTCAGATGTACCACATTTGGTACCGGAGATGTGGTACCGCGAAGTCTACCAAAAAAGTCAACTTCGATGTAACACGGTTCAGGTCGCAATTTTTGATTTTTCTTTGTCGAAACTTCTTGGAACGATGGATCTTCGGGTTTCACATAACCCTATTGTTTTTAGTTGAGCTTCGAACCCGTTTCGTGATTTTACGATTTTTTTTCGTTCAAAAAAAGGGTGTTTTGGGGCGCTTATAGCTCGAACTAGGTGCGTCCTGGCGACCTTTGGATTTTTGGAAAAAAACATTTTTTTTTGATACATTTTGTTTTTTACAGAAAAAAGCAGGGATCCTGTCGGAAAACTGATTACGGCATCGGGAAATGTTTAAAAATGTACACAAAATGGAACATCTGTAAAGGATTCTGAGTATGTTCAGAGGATGCAATTACTAGATAAAATTTGTAGTTTCCCAAAAGTGGGTAGGTGCATTTTCCACATTACCCTGAATTACAAAAAAGCTAATATACCTAAGAGGTGGGTTTTTTTACGAAACTAGATACTCGTAGGTAGATTGTGACCAAATTTCAAAATTTTAGAATATACGGTTAAATTACTGCGATTTTTCAAATTTGAAACTTTAAAAGTTCAAATTTAACCTCACTGTAAACAGTAATTGGAATTATTTTTATAGGATAGAGCGATTATTTGGCTACAAAAACCTCTATAATATTTTCTTCTAGCTACTGGGGAAATATGTGAAAATTCGATTTAAAGGAAAAAGTGCACGCTTCTGGGCACAATTTCTATGTTTCCCTGAGATGATCAATAATTTCAAAATGTCCACCCATTCTTGACTTTCGTGTCTGTCAGAAGTGTAATTGAATAAATATTTAAGTAAAAATTATTTAATTTTAGAGACTCAAAAAGGATTTCTTGGGTAATTTTCAAATTGGCAACATAAAACTTGAATGTTTTTAAGTAGGTAGCTACAATTTGAAGGATAACACTTTCTCCAGTTTTATAAAATATCTCTAAGACAATTAACTCTCATTCTCGATTGTATGCATTACATCGATATTCGTTTAATAAACGTGCTATTCGATTATCGTCTTAGGATCAGTTAGAGCAGCAAAATATTTGCATCTAACTGGATACGGGATAGATGCATTTTTTAGTATACAGGGTGGCCCACGACCCCACGACGAACTGCGGCGATCAATTTCTCAGAAAGTAGGCTTTGGAAAAGTTTGAAATTTTGGCAGCTAGTTAAAGTCGATGGGGCAATTCGCGCTAAATATTTTCAAGATGGTTGCACTTCTGGTTATACCGGAAGTAGACGTCAACTTTCTTTTTTAAATAGAACACCCTGTATATTATCGAATTTTGTATGTATAATATCCTATACCTAAGTTGAACTGATTTTGAGATATTTTGAATTTTATGTAAAAAATGACGTTTGCAGGTCTAGACATAACTATAAATATCTGCTTATCGAAGTCTCTATTATTTATTTGCGGGTGGCTTTCTTGCCTAAAAGGATTCACTTTAGTGGCCTGTGCTGATATTTTTATAATAAACAAATACAGGGTGATCAAAAACTGACATTATAAATATACTTTAAAAAATCGTTAAAAGTTACTTTTTTCGAATGGAAACCCCCAATTTGTATAATTTTATCTTATTTAACACTTAAAATAAGGGTGACTTTGTATAAAGTTGTCCATTCCCAAATTTGTAGTTTTTAAGTTACTGACAATTTAACATTTTTTATTCTAATAATGCCAGGCGGCTTCTAAGTTTTCTTAAGTAAGTCTTTTTAAAATTTTTAGATGTGGGTTTTCATAGTTTGAATTTATATCAGAACAATATTTTGCCGGCTGCCGAAAAAAAATCTAGTTTCTCTAACTTTTGAGCAGTTACTTCTCTTTAAATCAGATTTTTACATGTTCTATGAAAATATATTTTTTAATTACATGCCCATATTTGTCAATTTACAAAATGACTGTACAATATATGTAGCAGCGTTTTATGTATAGAACTTCTAGCAAACGTTAACAATTCTATTCATAAAACGTGATTGTTTGCTACTACGGTTTTTACGTGGTGATATCTTTCTTTTTCAGAAAACTGTGTTTTCAGAATTTTCGGAGAGCGTATTTCGGAAAATATTACAGATATGGCCATTAATTTGCCGGTATTTTTGTAGGAGTCGTGTTTTTAAGAGAACAGTTTGAAATTTTTTCTGTACCACATTTGGTACCGGGTATGTGGTACCGAAAAGTCGACCAAATTGCCTTGTACAACATGGTTTTCGTTAAATGTTCTCGACTGTCTTTATTGGTAAATGTATCAAACCAATTTATTTGTGCTCGGCAAGAAGAAACGCATTCCATGGACTTATAATATACAGTATTATTACATTTAAGAAACCAAAGTTCATTGATATCAGAAAAGCTAAACACCAAAAATTCGCACAATTCAAAAAATTTTTTGTATTGAGAACTTTTTTTGATATCTACAGACATATGAAAGTTAATGGGGTATGCATTTGTAACCAAAAAACCTGTAGGTTAAGGTTATGTTAATAGTAAAGAGAGTCGGAACCTTAGATGATTTAAAAAAAGATACAATGAACGCAATGGATAAAGGGTAGAAGCGTAAAGATCAAATAGGCCTGTTGGTGGATTTTCAAGGGTTATTTTCGTTTGACAATGGAACACGTGCTTTTATGGATTAAGAGTTTTGCATAGGCGGCTTGCAACTATATTTGTTAAATCTTATTTGAAAATGGAAAACGATAAATAAATCTTATATGAAAATTTTAGATACAATTATAGAATATCTAATTTGTATTTTTTACAGTCAAACAAAACAACACATTTTTTGACAAATAAAAATCTTTTTTGGCTTTTTTGCAAAAATATTTAACTTTAAATTAATTAAAGCATTTAAAAAAAAAACACATTTTTTGTTTTATTCTTCGTTACCATACTTTAGACTTTTATTTGATATTTGGAGAAAACTTATGAATAACGTATCTTTTCTACTGCAAGATCTGAATCGGTTGTTAGATTATGTTAATAGTAAAGGGAATCGAATTCGAAAATTATCACACTCGCAAAAAAATGTAGATTAAGCAACCTTTTGCTTTCGATTTGTGCCATATCCGGCTATTAAATTTATTATTTAATTAATTAATATTTAAAATTAAAATTATTGACTTTTTGAATACAGGCAATAACCCCTTTAAAACATTGATCGAAAATCAGAAAAACTGGAATATCTCGAAAACTATAAATATTTTCTGATGAATATACATTAGGAAAATATTTACCCTAGGGAGATGCATAATTTATTCATATACGGGATTTTTTTAAAATCTTACAATTTTTAAGTTTTTCATTAAATTTTAAATGTCATTTTTATCGAAAGCTATAAATTGTACGCAAATTTTTAGAAAAATAAATTTTCTTTTCTTTCCACTCTATAAATATGTAATTTATTTCTATATAATTTTATCAAAAATGAATAGTAATAATACCTTACCCTATACTTTAATTTTAAATTCGCAAATAAATATATAATTTTTGGTTACTATTATTATTATTATTATTATTATTATTATTAAACAATAACTTTTTAACCATTATCATTTTATTTTAATATTAACGTCTGTCAAAATATTTTCCTTCGCCACCATTTATATTCCAGTAGGACCAGCGACCGTTTATTATACAAAACATAGCCATGATGGATATGTTAATAGAAAAACACGTTCTGCGTTACACGTATAGGAATGCTGCACAATGAAAGCACCCAAAGTCCACAATTTGAGTACCAGTTAGTTCGGATTATCATGCGATTTTTTTTCTTACAATTTGACAGTTGACTGCAACTCTTTTTACGTATTGCATTAATGAACGTTTGTTAATTAAATGAGGTCGAAAGTAAGTGTGTACACAAACACAAAACATCCTTTTTGCGACCTAACGCTCGTACTTGTTGACTGCACCAACATTTGTATTATTCGCTGTCATTTGTTTAGTAAACCTATTGCGGTGTTTAGTTGTAAAAAGATATGTATTTGAACATAACGTATTTTTAGGTAAATCCTAATAATAATAATAATAATCTATAGGATTTGTTAAAGACAAAATTCGGAAAAAATATTGCAGCATCCAAAACGGCTGTGGCATATTCAGTTAGGAAGGATGAGAAATTTGATACCAAACAGGATGCAAAAAACGGGTTTGATGCCGTAGTTGTCGTTCTCCAGAAACTATTGCTGCTGTAAAGGAGAGTAATTAGATTAAAGCCAATTAATTATTAGGTCCTTGGTTAATAGGTTTTGCAAAGAAGAACGAAAATGAGAATGTTTTTAAATAATATTACTTTCAGTAATGAAGCGCATTGTCATCTCGATAGAATTTGTAAATCAACAAAACTGTAGAATATGATGAAAGGAAAATTCGCAGCTAATTAACTATTTGTAGTAGATATATTATTCGCTCATATTATTTTTAGAATATTTTATCGGCAGATTTACAAATAATCACCGAATGCTGAATCCAAATGTCACTTATTTGAGAGGGTTTACTATAGACATAATACTTATAGTAGTTTGTCCTTGACTTATATGAGATAGATTCGTCTAAATTAACATTAATTAACTGATCTAACCCAACATAATCAAACCTAACTCTTTATCATCATGGCTACAACTGCAAGATTTTACAAAATAAATACAACTACAAACATAACTGGTATATACGGGAAAATGTAAAAAAAAACCAAATAGATTAAGAAAATTCTTTACCTGTTGCTCCTATGATCTTTCTTCTTGCCATAAGTTCAGAATTCTATCATATGACTCTTTTAAGTTCTTCTGAATATAATTACTTTCCTGCCTCCTGCACCTAGAAACTCGAAACATTTAGCAGTCTAATTCCTCTCGTGTTTATATTTGTTTTTATTCTGGCTCTCTGGATACTTGAGCACAAAAGGCACTTCTGGTAACGAAAGAACTCAAAGAACTGACGACGATTTCAGAAAACAAGGGTCATTGGCATTTTACTTTAGTTCTAAGTCTTTAGTTTTGAGCTGGCGTAAGGAGTGCTACAGAATAAAGCAATAAACCTATAAACTAAAAACGAACATAAGGTTCTTTAGAAGAGTAGATAGTTCACAGTAAAACCTTCATTTGCCAAAATATTATCCTGTTTCAAGATACAACTGTACCTACCAGAAACAAAAGGTTGCCTGAACCTCTAATTTTTGCTGGTACCATTTGTCAACTGGATAATTAGTGTGACTAATTCCAACTACGGCTCCAAGTCCACTCGCAGTTCCGAGTAGTTGAAACAATTGCATTTAGCACCCAATATACAAGTAGAATATTTAGCGGAAAAGAGGTAACTGAAAAATGTTGGTAATTGTTCATATTTTCCAACGGTCTTCTGATTTTACCTGAGCTGCAATTTTGCCGGCGATTTTCCGAATAGTAGTTTTTAAACTTTTAACGATTCCCAAAGCTCGGTTTATCAGGCTTTATTTATAAAAGATCATCCAACTCAAAAGTATTCATCTGTCCTGTTTAAAGTTCAAATTTTCCATATTTTCCATCTCAACATGTCTACTAATTCTAAATATTATTATTGGTCAAATTCGATAAAATGTGCTAGCCAAAACCTACCTAGGTAAACATAAATCTAAAAAATACATATATTTAAAAATAGAAAAATATGGGCGTTGTCGTTATCATACCGTGAAAATTCTCACACGCAATTTTTATTTCACCAAGGCTGCATTATTAAAACTTGCAATGTTGCCAAGACTGGTCGTTGGCATTTAAATGCTTGTATGACTGGGTATCAATATACATAACATATGGACTATACATAAGCGTAACAGCAAAAATCAGTCATCCAGCGATTTCATTAAGTTTTTTTTACCTGGGACACTAACAAACTGATACTACTGTGCATTTGAGCTTGATTAAATCGACGGCGGCACATGTTGGGGAGGGGTTGTAAAAAGTTTAATAGTTACAGAAATGAAAAATTGAAAATCTTTTTCGGCTGTATTAAGTAGGAAGTAATAATAGATAAAAGAGATTGTTTTTACCCGACTGCGCATGTAAAGGAGAGAGGGGCAAACTGCTGGGTAAATTTTGTATTCCAATGACGCAAATTATGTCTATGAGATACTATATATGTTATTTTAAACTTATTTGCGAGTTTATTTTATTGTTTTTTTTAATACACATTTATTAAATTTTTCTGTAAATTGTTTTATAATATCACTATATCTTTAAACTCTTTACAGAGGGCTTAATGTTGGGGGATGATAAAAAAAACTCACTGCAAGTATGCATAGCTTCTTCTACTACTCTACAGGCTTCTGCATAATAAAGTAAGAGTGTTTAACTGTCGCTAAAACACTTTTATATCTAGATACCTGGGTTAAGTTAAAGCATAAGAAAATTTACTTCAAAATGGAAAATATAATAATAGTATAATAATAAAATAAGACCCTCATAAATTTCGTAATTAATAATAAGGTAATGAGATAAGTCTGGTAGGATTTTTTCAGTGTGATATATTATTTTATATTATAGTAATATAGGTTATTAATTGTTATTTTTAATATCTACTAGTTAATCCCATATATATGTTTAAGGAAAAATTCGGTAAATTTCCTTTGCCCAGAACTTTCCTGGTTATGAATATTCCCTTTTATTAGGAATAGTGAAATGTGACCCAGTTTAGTTTAGCACATAGTTATTTAGGAATTATTTCCAAACATTTTTATTGGGCGACATTTTGTTGCAGTAAGTTGGATTTCTACCAATATTTTACCAGTTTCTACCTAAGCCACACTTGATTTTTGAGCGTAATTTAAAATAAATTCAGTACTTTTTACATTGACACACACACTGCAATTTTGTTACGTCCTGTTGAATTCGTACCAGTTTATCACTGTATCACATTTAATCTTTCTGCAAAACTAAAAGTCAACTAAGTTTTTTAAGTTCATTTTTAATAAATGTTATTTGGCTGCCATTTTGAATTCGTAACACAACTTTAACAGTTTATCTCTATATCACACTTTTGACGATTTCACAAATCTTGAAATTAATCTAATAAGTGTTTTTTCAGGCTGATTTTTAAAATATTTTGTTATATCTTATTATTAAATATATTTATTAATACTTATTTAAGGTAAATTGGATAATTAGTTTTTTTAATAATATTTTTTTTTACGTTTCACTAGGCCATCGTCTTGTTCCGGCATATTAGATTTTTACCAATATACTACCAGGTCATCCCCATATGACCCTTAATTTTTGGCTAAAATATGAAGTCAATCTAATGAGTAGTTTTTAAGCTATGCCGCCAACTGACAGACAGACAGACAAACCGACAGACGGACCCTTAACAGTAATTTTTTTAACATTTTACTAGGCTTCCATTTTGTTTTGTCATATTGGATTCTTACCAAAATGTTACCAGGTGATCCCCATATGACCCTTAAGGTTTAACAAAAATGTGAAGTCAATCGGGTAAGTAGTTTTTTAGCTATGCCGTGAAGACAGACCGACAGACAGACAGACTGGCCGACGGAATCCAGAAAACACGTTTTTCGGCTTCTAGGGACCTTGAAACGTGAGGATCTGAGAAAAACTCGCAGGGTGATTTTTTTTACGATTTTTACTTTTTACGAGGGAAGTAAAAATAAAAGAATATTTACTTTTGATAAGATCAATAAATATTACAGATTAATTTGACGTAATAATGACGTAAATTTATCTATTTATTTAAAAAAACAAAATCACTAATAAGTATTGGTAAACAAATGTAATACCCTGTGGTACCAACTAAGATATTTAGAAGGGTATTTAATTTACTACTATAGTGTAATAAGTAATAAATAAAAAACGTGTTTACTTTTATTATGTATTGTAATTAGTTAAATGTAACATATATTTTATTTGTCTATTTAAGATAATAGCACATTATTTATTTTTATATAGTAAGTCCAAACGAACAAAATATAATACGAACAGAAACTAGTATATTATACATAATTTAGTTAACGTTTCTGAATCTGAAGATGCAAGATAACTTGTCGAAATGCATCATACGTTTTAATAAACAAAAAATTATTGCATTCTAAACTGAAGTAACTAAGAGTCATATTTAGTAAAATTTTAATTGCTGCGAAAATTTACAAAAACTATTTTTTTTTGGTATACTACTCTAAATAATTGCAAAAACAGATTCGTCAATTTTTTAAAACTAAGTGCCAATTTTTTTAATTAAATTTTGTATTTTTCCTACCAGACACTACCACTTTGTAATTACGAACTTCAGCTCGAATTTTTTCTTTCAAGAAAGCAACATTTCAATAAAAAATAATATAAATACATTTTTCTCAGATCTTTACCTTTCAGGGTCCCTAGATGCCGGAAAACATGTTTTCTCGATTCCGTCGGCTAGTCTGTCTGTCTGTCGGTCTGTCTTCACGGCATAGCTAAAAAACTACTTAACCGATTGACTTCACATTTTTGTTAAAAATTAAGGGTCATATGGGGATCACCTAGTATATTGTATATGTATTTATATTCTCCCAATGTTACTAAGTCCATTTAGCTTTAATTAAAACGGACCAGTATCGAAAAGTTCTACTAAGCCATACAAAAACAAAACAAAAAATTTAGTTCATTTTTAAGGAATGGTGGTTATTGAATACAGCATAATAACATTCAAGAAATATTTCAATTTCAAGTTTATCTTAACTTTGCTACAATTGCTACTAATCCTTTGGAGTATTTTTGGCTAAGTATTTCTTTTAATAAAGAAAAACTAGGTTTGGGAATAATCTACAAACCACCTAATATTAGTTATAAAAATGTTTCTGTGTTAGAAGAGTTGATTCCAAAAAACATTCCTTTCAGTAACTACAATGGTATATCCTTAACTGATGATGAAATGAATTTTTGTAATATTATAGTTCAAGCTAACACTCCTTGTCAAATAAAGTATTTTACAAATTATAATATCAGTTTAGATTTATTTAATACATAACACTAACTGGAATGAAATATCAGTTCTTGATAATTTTAAAATGAAAGTTAATTTTTTTAGGAATAAAATAATCAATCTATTATATATATATATATATATATATATATATATATATATATATATATATATATATATATATATATATATATATATATATATATATATCCACGATCCAGTTCAGTTAATTAAGAATAAAGAATGTCATCATGGATTATACCTAATATAAAAGAAATGTCAAAATTGAAGAATTTCAAAAATACCATAAACAAAAACGTAATCGTCATAGGAGTATTATATAAATTTAAAATTTTTTTTTTATCTAAAGCAATAAAAAAGGAGAAACTAGCATTTTAAAAATATAATCCAAATTCAAATAATCCCCAACAATTTTGGAGAAATATTAAAAAAATATAATATTAAGTTAAAAGAGTCGATATTTTCCTTCAGCTCAAAATTTAAATAATTATTTTATAAACTCTTCAGGTAATTTATTGCCTGACAAAGACTAAATTTCATCTTACACAACACAAAAATTAACTCAAATTATAAGTAAAAAACCTTTCACTTTAAACACGGTATCAAATTATGACATATTAAAAATTATATCTAATATTAAAACAAAATCATGTTGTTTTGATGGCATTATATTAGACATGTTATCTTTTTGTTTAAGTGATTGCTTAGATGCTTTTACTCGTATTATCAATATGTCAATATTAAATAATTATTTTGCAGATATGTGGAAAATTAGCACCAATATACCAAAGATAAATAATGCACGTGAAGTATGCAATTTTCGTCCTATTGCATTACTTTCAATAATATCTAAAATTCTTGAAAGAGTTACATTTAACCAAATTATAGATTATATTAATACCTATAAGATTTTACTAGATAATCAATCCGGTTTTAAAAAAATGTTTAGTACCACAATACTACTTACTAAATTAAAACATGATAGCTTTTGATTCTTTAAATCATGAGATGCTTTTAGCCAAACTTAAAAACAAATATTAAATAGGTTTCAGTGACAAAACCTGTCAATGGTTTATTAATTCCCTTTCTAACCGTAATCGGTTCACTAGAATTTCTAACCAATACATGTTATCCAAACAAAGGAGTACCTCAAAAGTCTGTACTTGGCCCACTGCTTTTTATTATTTACACACTTGATTTTTATTTATCAATTAAACATGGTGAACTTTTAGCATTTGCAGATGACACTCAAATTTATCATAAAATTAATTTTGAAAATATAATACATTTTGTTAATTTAATAAATGAACACCTTTTTAAAAACATTAAAAACCATGGAGTAAAAATTAAAGAAAATAAATCTAAATTATTATTAATTCGTCCAAAACATTTAGTTACTAAAATAAAAATCGATTCTAATTTTAAAATTACTCATGAGAGTAACTAAAGGAATAGTATACTATTCATGTAGTTACTTCAATGACAGATCGTGGTGTTATTTTTGATCAAAATTTAATTTCAATGACCATTTAAAAAAAATCGTTAAAAATTCATATTTTAAACTAAGAATTTTATATAATTTTAAAGATTTTTTAAATACTAACACTAAACTAAAACTTGCTAATTCTTTAATTCTAAGTGGTCTTGATTATTGTGATTCAATTTATCATAAAAGTATCAGTTCTAATGATACAACATAAATTACAAAGTTTACATAATAATTGTATCAGGTAAGCAACTGGTTTTAAAAAAAATGTTCATATATCTCCAATTTTTAATAGATTTGAATTAACTAAATTAGAATTTAGATGTGAAATCCACTTATCTTGTTTTGTTCATAAAATAATTTTAAGCAAATTGCCTAATTGTTTAGTAGGTAGGTAGGTTTGTGTATAAAAGTTCATTAAAATCAGATAAGGGATAAGCAGACAAAGAGACAGAAAATAAAATATACCATAGTGGTGGAAACCCCAGTAGACAATTTTTATTCGTATCTTATTTTTTGTATTTGTTTTTATTTCAGATTTTCAATACTACTAAGTATTCTCCAACTACCGACTACTTACAATTTTATATTATTTCTTTTATTTAAAAAAATATTTTAAAATGTGTATTTTTTATTTATTCTTTTTTAATCGCCTTATTTTAATTTTTTTTAATAAAACGAAGGCGTCATTAGCGATAAAGGCTAAAACTGATTTTTTAAACATTTTGTTGGTCTGCCATTTCTTTCTGGCTTATTGGATTCTAAAATGTAGACATACTATAATAATAATCCCTGGTACATTCTATTGTTGTACAAAATTCTAATATATTTTTCTTTTTAGCTATGCCACGATTGAGATAGACCTATTGCACCCAGACCGGTAGTCAAATATGCCGACGCAATAGAAAAACATGTTTCTCGGAATCGAAGTACCCTGAAATTTGAAAATCTAGAAAAAATTTCGGAGGGTGATTTTCAATATTTTAAGTACCTATTAAAGAATAGCAAGAATATAAAGGCAGTTTTAAAAATGTCAAATTCAGTATCTTTAATTGTACAAATTCAGTATCTTTAGATCGTACAGTAAACAATAGTACGTATATTTTATTTTTCATAGTTATGGCAAAATATTCCATAGCCCTCAAAGATATCGGTGATATAACTTAGATATCCTGACAAAACATATCTTTCATTTACACCTTGGATACTCCAACTTTTATTGGTCAAGGTATTTAAGTCCTGATTATTTTGTTTATGTGTATCATGAATATTTTTTGAGATAAGATTGTCTTTTGTTTATAAGATTTTATTAAAACCCGATAAAGGATAGGCAAACATATAAAATATGTTATAATGGTGCGAACTCCAGTAGACAGTTTTTTTGTTCTTATTCAATTTGACACGGTCTATCCCAAGAACCATGATTTGTTAATCTCTTATTCTTACTTCTTATTAGAATATCAAAATCATACAGAAAGGTAATTTTAGAAATGCCAAATTCAGTATTCTGCTTTTTAGCCCCAACCAGTTTAAGATATTGAGTTTTGGAACATCAGTCAATTCCAGAATGTTATGACTACCATGTTCTCAAAAGTTGTTGACAAGTTGGCTTTGAAATTGTAGGCTCGTTCTAGATGCCTACTATTAATAAGTTCACATAATTCATCTAAAGGCGTTTTGATGATTTTGCCCTGTAGAAGCAAAAGGCTTTTGATTAGTACCAGCACATTTTTTTGAAAAGATACCTGATTATTCTAATTAGGATTACGTTAGTTTCCTTCGAAGGCATACATGTGACCGATCTATGTCAGCATTGAAAAGTACTGATGGGTAACTTTGTCACAACGTTGAGGTGCCATATTTCTATTTTTCAAAAAATTAGTGAAAAGTAAAACCGAAATTTTTGTGTTTTTTGATATTTTAAAAATGTATATTATAAATTTAAATTAACTTAGGTAGTTGCGAATACATTTTATTCCAATTACCAAAGGTAAAATGAACATTCGTAAGAGAGTAAGGTTCATTTAAGAAGCCTTCATTATCATAAAACAAACATCTATGTGTATATTTTTAACAAACCATTTTTATTTACCATTCGATAAACTTTGTGTTCAATATCATTTATTTGACACTTATTAACTTACCAACCGAACCTAGATGGTTTAATTTCAATCTAATTGGGAATATTTAAAGTGTTGTAATGTCTGATTTAAATTATTTTGGTTATTTTGAATTTTATATTGATGACGTCCCATATTTAAATAAGATATTAGGATATTTATGTCGGCAAATAACATTCCGAGCATCACAGATTTAGTTAATAATTTGAGTGTTGAATCCAAAAGAAAAAACTTAGCTAAGTTTATTTTTTACCAGCAGTGATGTTATTTAAATCATCCCACTTTAATTTATTTAAGACGAAATCAAACGTTTTATTTGAAATTGCCTTAAATAAATACATTTTATTATATATACATATACAAATTACTTCTAGGCCATTTCCAGACATGGTAATTGGTAATCCTAAAGTGGTGATAAAGATTGACCAATTGACAATGAAGACGTTGCAGCCACTAATGCAGAACAATATCGCTCTTTTACAGTTAAAGTATAAATACTCTCAGATAACCTTTTATATTTAAAATATATAAAATGACCAGTCTTCGAAGAAAACTAAGTAGTAAGCCTATCTACTATCTAGTAATGTCCTTAAGGTAATTTACGGAGAATATTAAACTACCGCATCCAATACCTAGGCATTTGTTTCTTTTTCTATTTTTTAAAAAATATCTTAAATAACCGAACCAATTCTCTCGAAGAATGCTCTGAAAAATGTTTGAGAATTGAAGAGAACTTTGCGAATTTATGTGAACTCACGAGAATGCATGTGAAGAGTTCTTGATTTGGCAGCAAATGTATGACTTTATTTGACATTTCTAAAACTAGCTTCATATTCTTGCTATTCTTTAACACCTGAAATATTGTAAACGTGAAAAATCACCCTTCAAGTTTTTTTTTAAATCTTGCAAATTTCAGGGTCCCTATAGAACTCGAAAAATATGTTTTCCCATTCCGTCAATCTGTTTGTCTGTTGGTCTATTTTGTACAACTATAAAATGTACCAGGGATGACTGGCTATATTTTGGTACGAATCCAATAAGACGGAACAATATGGCAGCCCAATAATTTTTTCAAAAACAGTATTAACTTTTTCGGTAATGAGACCTTTGTCTTATTTAAGAAGATGTAAAATAAGACGATTTTTTTAAATGTTATATATTAACGGAATATCCATTTACAGTGTTACAAAATATGCATTCTGCAATAAAATATATAAAACAAGTGCCAAAATACAAAACAAATATATATATATATATATATATATATATATATATATATATATATATATATATATATATATATATATATATATATATATATATATATATATATATATATATATATATATATATATATATATATATATATATATATAATATATATATATATATATATAAAAAAATATCACATTGATTAGTAAATAATTAAGGGCCTATCTTAACTTAACCTTAAACACAACTATCACACATTTTCAAAGCCGTTCTAAACCTTGGAAAACTCATATTAAAGAAGTCAATACGACTTGGTAGCGCATTGGCATACATACACATTCTGTTTATCGGAGTATTTAGGCCATAGTTAGTTCTGTGGATCTTGGTCCAAAATAGTTGCTCCTGTCTTGTTGACCTGACAGGAACATGAAAGTTGATTTTACTTAAGAGAAAAGGCCACTTAATAAGGTTGTTAAGAATTTTAAATAAATTACACAAATCAAAATGTTTCCTTCTCTGTTCCAGTAAGGGGAGACCCAACAAAGCGTATAGCTCACAGTAGTTTATATTATCGATGTGTAAATGGAGTCTAAATGCAATATGCCTTAAAAATCGTCTATGAATTTTTTCCAACTGATCTATGACATTTGTAGTATGGTGATCACACAGTGGAAGCCTATTCAAATCCAGGTCGTACGACGGCACAAAAGACATCCCTTACCGAAATCTCGAAACGATCTTAAAATACAGCCTCATAGTTTCATTGCCTTATTCATCACATTATTCAAATTTAAATTGGGCATCCAATAGCACTCCCAAGTCATTCATAGTATCGACTCCTTCCAAGATGCCATTGCTCAGCGTATAATCGTAAATATATGGTGTTTTTAAACGATGGAAACGTATGACACTACATTTGTAAACATTCAAAGTCAACTGAGACTCACAAGACACCAATCCATAAACCTACTTAGATCTTCCTGAAGCTGGTCAGAGTCAAGACGTGAGTGAATTGTTTTAAAAATCTTACAATCATCAGCATATAAAAAAATTGCTGTTGTTAATAACTTTTTTTAAGTCATTTATAAAACACATAAATAAAAATGGCGACAAATGACCACCTTTTGGTACACCAGAATGCACTATAACTCATCAGAAAGTATTTTTTAACTTCACAACTTGACGCCTTCCAGTGAGGTAGGTACATAACCAGGTCAATAAGGAACCTCCCACACCTATAGCATCCAATTTCCTTACAAGATTTAGTAATGATTTACTGTATCAAATGCTTTAGAAAAATCAGTATATAAGGCATCAATCTCCATGGACTTCAACACATGCCGCAGTTCAAGGAGATTCGTCGAGGTTGATTTTCATTTCAAGAAGACATGCTGTTCAAGAGTCACTGCGACATTATATTTGGAAGCTAAGGACCTGGTAACAAGTGATTCCAAAATTTTTGGTATTATTGAGATTCATGATATAGTCCGATAACTTATCACATTTGCACGATCATCATCCTTAAATATGGGGATAATATAACTATGTTTCCATTTATTAGGAAAAACACCTATTTTCAGAGACATGTTAAACAGTAATGTTGAAACTCCTACAAGGACATACTTAGTATTTTTTAAGAACATAACAGAAATTCCATCAGGGCCACATCCTAAATTGTTATCTAAATCTAATATTGAATGAAAAACATCTAAAACATTAATATCACAGGAGTTTACATTTATCACAGTAGACTCACCAACTTGTATATTATAGTATTATTAACATGTATGGTTGAGAAATGCTCGCAAAACAAAGCAGCAATGTCGCTTGGTATGTCTGCTTTACCACCAAATTTCATGCAAGTGGGAATTTCAAAGCTACCTTTCTTGGAATTTATATGCTTCCAAAATTCTTTTTTATTGTGTATAGTAAGTTTTAAATTTGTAATATAATTATCATAACTAATTTTTGAATAGTCTTTACATTGAGCCCATAGTTGAGAAAAAGTAACACAGTCTTCGGTTGAGCGACTAAGCTTAAATTTTTATGTGCTTTTTTTTAGTGATAATAAGTAGTTTCAAAGTTTCATCATGCTATTTAGAAAACCTTGGAGTCTTAGATCTAATGTTAGGTACAAACTTATCAATGATGGCTAAATGCCGATTTAGCTAAAATAAAAATAAAAGGTTTTCACTTAATGTTATTATGCTAATATGTAAACGGTCTTTATATCCAGCTTAAAATAAAAATCATCAAATAAAACAATGGAAGTGTTTTTTAACACTTTTAAACTTTTTTAGCATTATTAAGCAAGTTCTCATTTTGCAAGAGAGTTTATGGAAGAATTTTTGCACCAATAGCAATAATATTTTTGGTTTGTTATGTAGTTGCTGATAGTTTTCATTAATTTGGAACATCCCTTATGCAAATTTGATTATTTTATCAGATTCTTCTTATTCAGGTAATTTTTTAATCAGTTTATTTCAGTATTTGCCTAATGTTAATTGTTTGTGGATTTAACTTCCGTAAAACACGTACTTTCTGTATTCATCCAACTAAAATTTAAGATGAATAAAAAATGCCACTCTTTTATTTTTTAAGGTGGCGGTTATATTTTCCGGACTGAATTTAAATTAACATAATTTTAGGGAAGGGGGTTCATATCACACGCTCTTCTCTTTTAGTCAGTGCTTGAACAACCAGTCGGTTAAAATTGTATACTTAAGTAATTATTGAAATTTTATTTCCCTTTAAAAATAAGACGTAATTTCAATTTCTCACTGCGTGACGTCTGTTACTCTCCGGATTAAGGTCGATGAGTTTAATGGTGTTATAGCGGTGAGGACAAACTAATATGGTTAGGACAGGCCGTAGTGCGTGATTTGTAAATTAAAGCTCTAATATAATATCAATTTCTCACTTTGTGATATCTGTTCGTCTCCGGATGAGTTTAATGGCGGTGAGGAAAAGCAGATATGATTAGAACAGGCCGTAGTGCGTTATTTGTAAACCAAAGCTCTGTTACAGTATCAAATATTTTATGTAAGTTCTTATGAAAATATCTTATACAATATCAGCATAGTTTTGCAATAAATTGCAGTTCTAGGAAAAAGCGAAATATTGGAAAAACGGTACCAGGCTTTTATATTATTTACAAATGGTATAATAATTCGTAGTACTAATTTATTCGACTGACACATTTTTTTCTCGTGAGGCATGTTTCTTTCTGAAATAGTTTACTCACTTCGTATTCATTTGTACCCATCTACCATCTGTGGAAAGAATGAAAATGTAATTCCTTTTTGATCTTTGCCTTCAGTTATTCTAGGATACATAACTGAGAATTTGGCATTTCTGCCTTTTCCTATTCAGGTTATTCCATTTTTTCATTAATTTTACTTCTTTATGGATATAATTTCCGTAAAACATAAACAAAGGCCGTATTTTCGTTCATATTCATCCAATAAACATTTAAGATGACTAAAAAAGGCCACATCTTATTTTAATATTCTAAGTTGGCGGTTATATTGAATTTAAATTAACAGAATTTTGGGGAAGGGAGTTCGTATCATACGCTCTTTTCTTTTAGTCAGTGCTTGATCAACCAGCAGCCGAGGCAGTTAAAATTATATACTTAAACAATCATTGAAATTTTATTTCCCCTTAAAAATAAGACGTAATTTCAATTTCTCACTACGTGACGTCTTTTACTCTATTAATGTCGATGAGTCTAATGGTGTTATAGGGGAGAGGACAAGCTGATATGATTAGAACAGGCCGTAGTGCGTCATTTGTAAATTAAAGCTCTAATATATTATCAAATATTTTTATGCAAAATCTTGTGAAAATATCATTATATATCAGCATAACTTCACAATAAATTACACTTCTACAAAAAAAGCGAAATATTGGGTTTCAGTCGTTTATATTATTTACAAGTGATATAATAAGTTTTAATAGTTGTAATAAATTATTCAATTCAAATTTTTCATGAGGCATCAGAGTTTGCCCACTTCGTATTCATTGATACCGATGTTTACTATCTGCGGAAAGTATGAAAATGTAGTTAATTTTCGATCTTTGCCTTTAATTATTGTACGATGCATTAATGAGAATTTAAATTCCACAAGAACTTTAGTGAATTGCAGTTAAGATTTCTGAATATGCCTCGTGTAATATAAGGAAAGCCATTGCAGTTTGACATAATTTAACCCAAAAATAGTTTTAGGTTTGCCTCGAGGTTTGCTAATGTGAATGGAAAACTTTTAGCTATCTATGCAACAACAAGAAATTCAAAGAAGAAGAAGAAGAAAGAGCTTCTATATCGAAAGCGCAAGTCATAAAATAATTCTACGGTCTAATCATACGATTCCTTAACTGAAAGTTTGCTATTGCAGCTGGGGATTAAAACATATTTTATCTTATCATGAGGAAAATTATTTACAAACTTATTTTCTTAATATTGTATTTATTCCAGTATTTTAAATTAAAATTAATCCTGTTTACATAGGTTGCGCCATTCATTTGGCGAAATTCAAGATTCTAGCTAGAACTTGAGCAGTACGTGGAAATAAAAGTATTACTATTTTTAATTTTGTTGTTTACAGAAATTTACATGTGTGTTGTATTTCATTTTGTTGGTTCCCAAATAGAACTGAATAACTTTATTGCCACCTTCTAGTCTAATACTTACGTTAAGGGAGAACTGCACGCAAAAAGTGAAAAACCAGCGACGAGGTCTAGTCGAGTTGAAAGTAAGATGAAAAGGTACCTACGCATTAAAAAAAACTTCCTGCACGTCCGACCTCAAAAAAATGTGTTGTATAGGTAATATAAATTACATTTCGGTTAAAAATGGGTTCAAAAGGGTTCACGCGCTGCAGAAATACAAATACTTGAGTACGATTTGCCATTTCAAATTTTGCAGTTACGTAGAAAAGGGATCAATGTAAGGCTGTAAAGAGCCATTTTGTGGAAAAAAAATTATATGCGAAATTATGTTCGTCATAAAGTGCTCAAAGAATGGTCGAAAATGGACAAATCTACTTTTATTTTATAACTCTAGATTTGATTTTTTCATAAAAATTCGCATTTAGCGCCCAACTATACATATTTCCCTATTAAAATTACATTGAAGCTAATACATATCTCTTATAGTTTTAACATAATATTGCAGCGGCGGAAGGCTTGCAAATGATCCATATTACTGCATGCAGTTCCCCCTTAATGAGTGACGATGAAATGATATGTTGTTCCATTTTGATTTTTATGATGTTTACATTTATTTTAAATTTGATTTCAAATCAATCTTAAATATTTTTTTATTAAGGAATGAATTTGTAGAATTGTATTTCTAAACTATTTAGTATTGAAAGTAGTATATTTTTTGTTACTTTACTCTGGCTTGTTATATTTTGTAAATAACAAGCTAAAGTCCTATAAAATAATATAAACATTTAAATCAGTTTATATATTATATTGATGCTATTAATTATATGACTAGAACTGCTGCCAAATTAATATATTCCCTAATTTACTTTAGCTTTAGTAAACCCAGGGTCATTTATAACATCATTAAGAGTTTATAATTCTTTCTCTGGCCCTTTAAAAACTAACTCAAAGGTTATGCTTATTAAAACTAAGGTTAAGGTTTTATTGTTAAATTATGCATTTTAATCATTTTCTGGCTTTTTTAGATGTAATTTTAACATAACAACAATCTTAATAAACTTGTTTTTTTTTTATATATTTTCGGTTATGTTTTTATCTTTTAAGTAATCTGCAATTTAAAGTGCATGAGTATTTAACCATGCATTCACTCAGAAGGTGATACTAATAAACTCGTAATAATTATTTTTATACTTTTAAAAATGATTTGAAAATTGAGCACATTTTCAAAATAAGAACACCTTTAATTAGCGTATGGTTATATTATAGTTTACATTTAATATACAGTTTACATATTATATATTTTAATTTATATACATTATACATATTTGAACCGTATTGTTAGGAGGTGTCCCTAATCGTGACTATATAAAAATTATTTTTACCTTTTTCGAACAATAATATACAATCGGTTCTGTCAAAAATTGATCTTTTTAAATTTGGGAAAGTTGTGTTTTAATTACCTGAGTATATTTATGTTTTATTTTAAAAATAAAAATATATGCAAAGTCAATAACCATGTTTATCTAGACTTTCTATGAAATAAAGCAAAACTGACGATTAAAAAGAAAAAACATGGGGATCAAAATATTTTTTTTAGAAAAGCAAGCAAGCAAGTACACTATTGGCTATAGTTGCTCTCTAAATTTCTATCCAGCATTTATTAAACGTATTTTTACGTATAGTAGTAGTATGCAACTTTTGCAAACGTTTAAAGACCAAACATTTCATCGTTTTTCACTTCATCTAGGCACGTCAAGTAAAACTTTGGAAGTTTTATTAAATTCCGGAGACCTCAAAAATATGCAATTCAGTATAGAAGAATGGAAAGAATACAAAAATAAAAAGATATTTTATCTAGTTATCAGCTGAGTATAAAATAAATGCAGTAAAAAGTGGGGAGGTAACAGTTTTGAGTCAAAACGCTGCACAAACGGTTGGTTTTATGAAAAAACTTAACATTCCCTACAAAAAAACAGCATATCTTCTCAGATTTTTTCTAGTATTGTTGTTACATTTAAACTAACTAAATACTAATTAAAAAATTCCAATAATTTTTCAATTCGATTAGACACATAATGATTAAGATTTTTTCGTTCAAAATTCGTAATTATAGTGAAAATATAAACAAAAATTATTTTATAGTATTTGTCAATATCATAAATTCAAATATTTTTAAAACCATTGGCTTTAATTGAAAAATTAAGATTGAATTATTTTCTTTGCTAGCTCATTATCTGTAAATTTCTTCTTATAAACGCTTTTAATTTTTCAATCATTCAATAATTGTTTATACTATGGGCGCCCCGCGGTAATCAATTGCGCTTCCTGGGAAAATAAATAAATAAATTACTAAGATGAACAAAAATCTAATGTCAGTTAGTTGTAACCTTAACTAACACTAAGGCAGGACATTTTTTAGCAACCAGTTGATATTTAGTTGTCGTTATATTTGCCTCCACCGGGATTTTATCTTGGTAGTGCCTATGGTTTATACTTTAAAAATATTCAAATATATATTATTGATGATTGCTGGACAGTTTTTGCTCATATTTTCAGCATAATTTGCCCGCAGAATTTTTTGGGCTTTTCTCCACTTCTTGAATTTCCTTACAATCTCAGTTTGACATACAATCACCCTTCGGGGCTTCTGCGCCGGGATTGAACTCGGCCGATCCAATCAAAAAATCGGTAAATATGACTTTACCCAGAACTTCCCTCGGACAATTCCATTACGTTTAGATAATACAGTTTATATATGCATATAATTATTTGGAATCACTTTATACAAAACTGATTTAACAAACATTCAATTACAAAACAACTATTTGGATTCATAAAATATTTTTTCTGTGTTTAGTGACATTCTGCAAGAGAGAAGTTGTGAATAAACATGGAATTACCAATATTTTAAATTTATTTTTAATTTAGTTTTATATTGGTATTAAAAGAAGTTTATCATGTTTCACACTTGATTTCTATCCAAAATTTAAGGTCCATTCGATAAGTAGTTTCTTAATAATGATTGTTTAACATTTTGTGAAGCAGCTATTTTGTTACACCATATTGAATTTTTATCAAAATGTTGACCAAAATTTGGAGTCCATCAGATAAGTAGCTTTTGAGCTATGCCGTGCACAGACAGAACGACAGAAAATGGGAGATCAAATTTTTTTGCAAAAATTCTGGAGGGTGAATTTTTTTTACGGTTACTATAGTTTTCTCTTAACGGGAGAAGTAAAAGAGAAAATATAAAATGCTTTAACCCCTTACGAATTGATGAAAATTAATTGGTTTACGTTTTGGGGTTATGTCCAACACCGCTGTCAAAACGTTAAAAATAAAAATGTAAATTATTTATAAATTTCTCAAAATTAGACTAAAAATAATATTTATGTATGTTATAAAATAAAGATTTTTAACAGAAGACGAAAATTATTCTACGAAATTGCAAAAATCTATCAGCTTTTTACAGCTCTACAGTTTTAACTATAATAAAAGACAGAAAGTAAACGTAATAGGGTTTGACTGTGACGTCATTTTTTTATATTACTTTTTAATTCATAGAAAACGTAGGCAATAAAAGATTTTAATATAAAATGACTGTCGCTTCTACATTCGTTTGATTTTTTTACCTGTTCGTCAATGCCAGTGTCATTCATTCCAAAAGGCCGCGATATAATCAATAGCTCAATTATTAATTTTAAATGTGCTGGCATTTTTTGAGTTGGAAAAGCAGCACCTTAGAGAAGAGTTACCAATTGACTACAATAATGTACTAATGAGGGCATCGGAGACATTAAAAGTAAGTCAAGCTACTTTGTCTTGATGCATGTTAAAAAGGAATACGTTACAATGGCTAGTTTACACAAAAAGTTAAATGAAGATCTCAACGGCTTTTTTAATTATTCTCTTTCTTCTCTGCGAAATTGATGCCATAGTATAGGATTCAGATGGAAGAAAACTACTAGTCGAAAATACTTAATGGAATTACCTGACATTAAAATGAAGATAATGAAATGTTTGCATGAATATACAATAAATAATGCTGAGATGTTCATTTAACTGCTTCTGTAAAGTATATTGCTTGAATATGTTTCGTCAAATTAAACTGCCATTTTTTTTAATTCGTAATTTGGCTTACTTATAGTATCTCATATTCAGGAGGTGTCAAACTTTGACATCTCCTGTCAAACCAGAAATTAATGTGAGGAAATAGAGACTTAAACACTAAGATAGAAAAGTGAAATCCATTTCGGTGCAAGTTAGGTCGTTAGGAAGTTACAAAGCTTTAAAGGGTTAAAAATGTTAATTTTTCAGCGCCATTTTCTCGAAAACAGTCGAATTTAGGTATAGGAAACATAACAGAAAAACGGTTTAAAATATCCAGGACTATACAAACCGCATAATTTAAAATATTTTAGAAAAGGAGTTTATGTTCATCTATGGCCAGAGCCAAATTTTCGAAATAATCTATTCATTAGTTCTCCAGATGTTTGTAATAGGCCAGTGAGCGTGAATAACTCTATATAACAATAATGAAATATATGTTTAACTTTAACATTAACAAATAATGACTGATAAGATCCACATTGAAACAATAAAAAAACATCATTTGTATTATTCCATTGTTGTTATATAATTTGATTTTGCGTAAACTGATTTACCTCGATTAGTAAACACTTCAAAGTTTTCATTCACAGCATTTTTGCTCCGGCCTGCACCTGATCATGTGAGGCCAAGGTCCAAGTTTATTTTGTAAATACAGCCAGTAATATGCGATTGGCGATGTTGTGTGTTTTTATTTTGATCTTGCCAAGTTTGACAACGTTGCATTTCAAATTTACATTTTATTTCGTAATATATCTACGTTTTGTTTTAGTTTTTAAATATTTTCGTTGGTTGGAATCTTTCCATCACTTGAACTATTTTACCACTGAGATTATACATGCTAAAACATGTCATTCTATATTATATTATGGCACAGAAAGTTATTATTTTGCGTTTCTAAAAATTTGCGTATCTAAAAATAGTATTGGCGTACGAAAAATCGAAATCGTGAATGTTTTATACAGGGTGAGTAAAAGATTTAAACTTTACAAGGTGTAAGTAAATTTTGGCGCGCGTGTCTTCGTCTGGGGCTATGAAATGCGAGTAACTATAGAAACGGTACATTATTCACGTAAATCATGTATATTCAATTCATGGAAACAGCAAAGTTTTGACAAATCTCCGCCTTTCGTCGCGGCTTCAGATGCGTAGAACTAAAGGTAGACAAACTAAAGGGGATGATACATCTTGGTATTAATCTAAGAGTAAAAGTTTAGTTCAGCATTTGGCTCCAAAGGTTTCGTTTTCGAGATACACCGTATATTATTTCTAATGTGGTAAAAACTAGTTAAATCATACATAACACAAGTAAAAAATATTTAATTCTTACATTTTTTAATACTACTACTCAGCCTAACTGTAGACGTGGATATGAATATGGTTCGCAAGGTTCTTGGTTCTTCTTCAATTTTTAACTTGGAGTTTAGAGCAAGTGAAAGTTTTTACAATATATATTTTAAGATTTTTTACTGGCACATCTTTTGTTTAAATTTAGTGAAAGGTGGGTGAAAAATGCATACCTTGCAATGTTTGAATCAAACAAGCAATATATATATATATATATATATATATATATATATATATATATATATATATATATATATATATATATATATATATATATATATAGAGAGAGAGAGAGAGAGAGCTGTAATGAAAAATGCAGATCTTAACAGTTTAATGGTTGACCCTATTTTGGCGATCGCAATAGTATTTATATATATAGCCACTAGAGTTTCGAACTCATTTTACCGGTAAATATTGTACGAGTTGTAGTAATGTTTATTTGGTACTAATAAGATGAGGCGGGGGGGGGGCAAGCCCAGCAACAAGGGCTAACCCCGGTCCCACCCACTTCACATCACTTCCCAACGAAGGCGGCCCTAATGAAGGAGAGCATCTTGCCCTAGTCGAGGTGTTGTCTTCATGGTTTTAATACAATATTATATTTAAATCTAGATAAAGAAAAAAAGTCCTACTTTCACTAATTACGTGGAATATTGTAGGATTACAAAAACTAGAAAAGCAAAATTAATAAACCAAATTCTAGAAAAAGAATTATCAAATCTTCTTACTTATTCGAAAATTGTTATAAAAAGAGGAAAATTCTACTAGCTGTTTAAATGTCTTAAACATGTTAATAGACTTTTACTGCTGCACATAAACCTTATCATATCTGCAGTGTGGCAAATCGATTTGAACCACCGGCAGACACCTCATTAGTTTAACCAATGAACGGGATGCTCAGCAAAATAAAAAATAAAGCGCGTGACCTTGAAAAACGCGTCGACAGGGTAAAATAAAATTTGTCATAACTATACAGAATATCCGAAATGTAGTGAAAAAATCTGCCTTTCGAATATTCTTAACGAAAAGATAAGATATTTTATCAGTTTTTTTCTTCGTCGGTTTAGAGTTAATCCGATATCCTCTTAAGAATTTTTCGTCGTGTTTTGATGATTACATTATTTGTTTAGTAGTTTATTTTCAATACAATTTCAACTGGCTGCTAAATAAATTTCCATTTGGATTTAATTTGGGTCAGATCCTGAGAAATTACGTTGACAGTTTCATGGTAATTTACGTGGTAAATTATAGCCAAAATTTAATGTTAACTGCCTCATAGAACAGACCGGCATATGATTTTCCTTTTGCTTTTATTTAGTAGTATAGAAACAGGTAGCATATTGGCAGTATCGCCATTTTTAAAGCTTTAAAAGATTTAGTAGCATTTTCTTTGGGGTTTCATTGGAGTTTCTGTGTTTCGAGTAAATTGTCTAAAGTAAGTAAAAAGTAATTATTAATAATATGCAAATAGTATAATTCCGTTATCGGACCGGCATTGTATTTACTTGGAATTTTTTATTAATCTTTATCAAGTAAGTGTACAATTTGACGAAAATGTTCTATTGTCTTCAGATATACGTTTAATGCAATTACTGCAAATCCATTGTGAGAAAAATACGTGAAATGTAAAAGATAGTTTAATGATATAAAAGCGAAAATATAATATTAGTCAAAATAGGCTTTATAAACAGATTTGCCCTAACCAAATATACGAATTACCCGTTATTTTCATATTTTTGAAAACTAAATTCTAAGAATCTCTATTTGCATTCCTCAAACAGTTCAAAAAAATAGGTAAATTTCGTTTACCCGGAACTTTCCCCGTTATGAATATTTCCTTTTGTTAGGAATAGAGATGTGTGATCCAATTTAGTTCGGTACATAGTCATTTAGTAACACATATATACTGTCTTTTCAAATATTCTTATAGGGCTCCACTGTGTTCTACCATTTTGGATTCCTACCAAAGTTTCACAAGTTTCTACTTATGCCACACTTCATTTTTGAGCATCATTTAAAATAAATTGAATAAGTAGTCTTTACATTGACACACATCGCCATTTTGTTCCGTCATGTTGAATTCTTACCAGTTTATCCTTATATCACATTTAATTTTCCTGCAAAAATCGATTGAATACGAAGATTTTTTTACGTTGATTTTTTAAACATTTTATTTGTACTTGCACACAATTTGAAATTATTCTGTATGTAATTTTTTCAGGCTGGTTTTTTAAGTATTTTATTAGGCCTCCATTTCGTTTTGCTTACTTGGATTCATACCAACATGTTACCACTTTATTCCTATATAACACTTGATTTTGTACAAAATTTCAGGCCAATTGTATTATTAGGTTTTACGAGGTCATCCCCATATGATTACTACTTTTGCCGCGAATCGACAGACAGACCGACGGAATTGATAAAACGTAATATATGACATTTAGGGGCGCTAAAACGTGAAGATATGTAAGAGGGTGATTTTTCACGATTGCAAACATTTTATTTGGTCGCCATCTTAAATTCGTACCACGTTATAGCAGTTCGTCTCTATGCCACAATCAATTATTGCATACAGTTTGAAATCAATCCATCAATTAGTTTTGTTCAGGCAGAATTTTTAAGTCGATCGGGTCAGTAGTTTTTTAGCTATGCCGAGAACAGACAGTTCGACAGATAGACAGACAGTTTTTTGGCATCTAGGGACCCTGAAACGTAAAAATCTCGGAGGGTGATTTTTCACGATTACAATAAAATAATAATAAACACATATATGTTGCTGTTGTATTTTTTCTTCAATTGTATCAAAAAGGCATAATAGTTTTGGTTCCATCTTTTACTCTTATCATCGGCAATGTCATCCTTCTGGATAACATTTGCCAAATTTAATTTGTCTATTAAAATGTACATTATGTTCTAGAACTTGGTTTTCTGCTAAAGCTGTTGTTATTTGCACAAATAGAAAAGTGCTTCAATCAGGTTTTAGTCAATGGCAAACTTCTGTGCATGCATGTTTGGTAAATGCCATATTTGGGTCATACTTTTAGAAATTAGGTCAGTGAATTCAAATCCATTTTGACGCAGTAAATTTACTACAAAATTGAGTGTTAATTGCGTTGCGGGCTATACGTTGTTGTGATTTGTCACGAAGTCATTGTCTTGTTTAGAGGAAACACGTTGCATTCTATATTTGTATCAGACAAAGTTTCAAATTTGCTTGAACATAATATAGCATTTCACGTGCGTAATGACTGCATAAATGAAACTATAACCAGGAAATCAGGGAATAGAGTTGTTGCGTTTTGCGTAACATAACCCAAAAAATAATTGTAATACATTATGTGTATTAGCCGAGGGGCGCTGAAATCTTTCAATATGGTGTACCCTCCCTACTAAATACCTTTTAAATACTGTTAAATAATTATTTAATCCTTTAAATATGCTTTATTTTATTTAAATACCTTTTAATCCTTTCAATACATTTAAATACCTTTTAATATATTTTTACTTTCTTTAAATATCCTTGAGTATCCATTTTTGTCTCTTCGGAACTAGGTGCCGAACGCACTTGTTTTTTTTGTAGGAGACCAAAGAGTACCCTAAACTCGGAAGAATACTGTTTGGCATAAAGGGGGAAGTTGTTTTCTTCGCGGGTTATACCTCTAAAGTAATAGATTACTATAATCGTTTTTGTTTTGTCTATTGGAAACAATAATTAGAAAATAAATATACATGTTCCAAAAATAGATGGTTTTAATACTCCTGCTGCTTTTTATATTAAACGTTGATACTATAAAAAAAACTAATATTTATAACATTTTGTTTAAGAAAAAAAGACCAACTTATTTAGGAAAACCCATGCACACGTTTCCATACGTATAATACATTCAATAAATATTTATTCATACAAAACGAAAAATCTTTTGTGTCCCAAACACCTAAGGAAGTATGTAGTAAACTAAACTAAAAAAAACACAGGTAAAATTAAATAACAATTAGATGAATTTTTTTATTTAGATCTCTCTTAAAACCAGACGTGCTACAAAATCTGCATCTTTTTTAATAAAAAAAATTATAAATAATAAAACAAATAACGTTCGGAAAAATAAGGAAATCTGTATCTATATTATGCTTTAAATGGCTACAAACGGAAAATGACGTCTTCAAGGTAAAATGGGTTATGTTTTGGGGGACATTTTAAAATGGCGGCAAAATGAGGTATTGTCTCCCTGAATAGGGGACAACGAATGGTCACCTTTTATAAGTATAATATATGAGAAGGGAATATATTATTGAGGTGTAATGAGCATAGATAATTTATAATTTTTAGGGGATTAAAATTTTCTGAAAAACATTTTAGGAACACTTAAGTATGATATCTGTGAAAATGTCAAAGATAAAACGAAAATTTGGCATGTATTTTGTGACGTAAGCGTAAGAATATTTTTGAAACACTTTAAGGGGGTTGAAAATCGGCCAAATGTGTTTTTACAATAACTTTTCAATTATATGAGATTTTAAGACTTTTCTCAAGGGCTTTCAAAAATAATTATTTTAAAATCAATTTATTAATCGTTCTAAATTTTACCGTTTGGTAAGTTGGTGAAAAGTATGAAATTTCTTTATACTTATTTACTAAATGAGGTTTTAAAATGTTTGTTTCGTTCATGCCATTTCAAAAGTAATAATAAGACGATTCATTTATTAACCATTTTCTCAAATAATTTTTTATGATTCGATATCTCAATTTTTCCACCCTTAAGGGATTGCAAAATGGTGAAACGTGAATCAATCAAGACAAAATGTTCAAATTCGGTATGAACTTTCTTTTTGCTATGTAGGTGCTCGATAAAAAAAATTTTTAAAACTCGCCCTCTAGGAACCTACAAAGGGTTGAAATTTGATTTTACTTTTTTCAATTATACCTGCAGCTAAATGAGAATTTAGAATGAATATTTCATTCATGGCTTCAAAAATAATTTTCTACAAATAGATTTCTAGTTTTTTTTTAATTCTACTTTTAAGGGGTAAAAAGGGGGAAGTTGGGGGACTTTTTTTTGTATTGAGTTTTCAATTTAGTTTCTTGTCAAATATTACTCCTAAATATTTGACCGAATCTGACCAAGGATTGTTGATGTTGGCTATTTTTATATTATTATGGGGTTTTTAGAAAATTGATTTTGTGAAAAATATGGCTTTGGTTTTTTAGGAATTAATTTTAATCTTCCAAATTTGGGCACATTTTTTATTTGTCTTTGAATTCTTGCAACCATAATTCTTGGGTTTTTAGATGTTGCTGTGATAACCGTATCGTTAGCAAATAAGTAAGTTTGGGTTAAATTGGTTTTTGGGAATATCGTGAGTGTATAGATTAAATAAAACTGGGCCGAGGGGGAATCTTGGGGTACCCCTGCTTTAATTAATTTGGTGGTCAAGGATATATTATCGAAATAAAGAGTGAAAGATCTATTTTTTAAGTAGGAATCGATTCATTTTATTAGGTAATTAGGAAGTCTAGTTCTTATTAATTTGAGTACTAGCGCATTGTGCCAAACCTTATCGAATGCCTTACTGATATCCAGGCATAAAGCCCAAGTGTCATGCCTTTTATTAAAACTCTTTGTGTTAGTGGTTAATCTAGTAGTTTGAAAGGTTGTACATAATTCTTTGACAAATCCAAATAGTTCTAGAGGGATAATGTTATTATTATATATAATTTTTTTATTATTTTACAAATCCTTGAGAGTAGGCTTATAGGCCTATAATTCGTGGGGATGGTGGAGTTTTCAATATTTTTTAAATTAAGACAGATCTTGGCTAGTTTCCATTTGTTTGGAAAATAGCCAAAATGAAAAATTGATTGCGTTATTAAAAGCAGTTGCTTTTTAGCCTTATCTGTTAATTTTTTGACAGCGATATTTGGTATTGCATCGTGCCCAGAGGCTTTTTTGGTGTTAAGATTATTTATGATCTGGTTAAGGGTAAAATTAAATTGTTTAATTAATTCTTTTAAATCTGGCTAGATCTGCGGGGTCGCATATTTCGTGTCGGTTTTGATAAAAAAATGTGTGTCTGTGTTGTGAGAATTTTTTGCAAGTGATCTAGTCATTTTAAAAATGCTATTTTCTTCGACAAATTGTCATAAATCGAATATAGAATTTTGTTTTTTAATGATTTCAGCCTATGCAGGAATAATAGTTATGTTTATATATATATATATATATATATATATATATATATATATATATATATAAATTTTACACATCACTACAAATGACTACTTACTTAGTTTTATTGGCTTAATACAAAAGTTAGTTGTAATTTTAAATTTTAAAGTGACCAAATCACGAGCCCGTCGTTCTTTTTTACTAAAGCAATAATCTAGTGTATAATGGCTTGGACCCTAATTGTATCTTACAATGTTTTAAAGTGATCCGTGCAGTACTTTCTTAAGTCATCGTCCATACTTCTCTTAACTGTGCTTAAGTTAGCCATCAATGATTCTCGTTTTTTTCTTAAACTGAAAGGATGCAACTATACGAACAAATTGCTGAGGTGGCACCAAAAGTTTAGGATTTTTCTGTGAGTCTATTATTTTAAACAAACATACCGAAAATTAGTAAGTAAGTAAAGGAAAAACATATTTCACCCCTTAAGGGTGGAATTTCAAACAATCTTGCAATTCGTATTAATTATCTATTATCAAAAGCTGTTTACAACTGAATCATTTTAAAACATTATTTGCTCAAAGAGATATTTAAAACAGTAGAACCACATTTCACACCTCTTCAGCCCTTAAGTGCGAAATATCGAGAAATCCAGAAATTAGGTTATTATTTCTAAAACCCGTTGATGAAATAATCGTCTTAAAAATCTCATTTAGTTGAAGAAATATTGTAAAAAACTTAAAAAACACATTTCACCTCTTTAAGGGTGGGATTTCAACAATTCCAGAAGTCGGTTTTTAGATAAATATCTTCGAAAACATGACGAAAGAATTGTTTTAAAAACTTATTTAGTAGAAAAGGTATTGTTAAAAAAGTAAAAACGCAATTTATCATTTTCCTCCCCTTTAAGGATGGAATTTAAAGTTCCAGGAACATTTTAATTATTTTTAAAAGCTATTGTCGAGAAGAAATTGTTTTGAAAATAAAAAACATATTACACCTCTTTAAGGATAAAGTTTCGAACAATTCGGAAACTAATTTTCAGGTAATTATTTTTGAAAGCTATCAACACAAGAAATGTTTTTATTAACACATTTAGTTAGATATATTGTAAAAAAATTAAAAATATAATTCACCACTTTTCACTCCCTTAAGGATAGAATTTCAAAAAAAAACCACAAATTGGTTTTTAGATTTTAAAAATTTATTGACGGAAGGATTTTTGAAAAAAATTATTTAGGTGGAGAAAAATTGTAAAAAAATGTAACAACAGATTTTCTTCTTTTCACTTCATTTTTACCTGAAGTGGAATTTCGAAAAATTCAGAAATCGGTTTTTAGATAATTATTTTTGAAAGCTGTTCACGAAAGTAGTGTTTTAAAAACTCATTTAGTTGAAGTGATATTGTAGAAAAGGGAAAAACAATTCACCCCATTTCACCCTCCTAAGGGTGAATATCCTTGGAAAGACTTAAAACTCACCTAAAATATTCTAGATGACTTGAAAATTCACTTAAAGTGACAGAGACACTGTAAGTCCTAATGAAGACTTTAAAATCACCTAAAATACCATTCAATTTTAGATTAGCCTTAAACGTACTAAAAGCCTTTTAATTAATCTATAAGTCACTTATAATTCACAAAGACTTGTAAGTCCGTGTACAAATTTTTTGGAGAATCCCCCCTCGGATTCACTACTCTATTCCTCGTACGCCTCTGTGGGTAGCTTGTTTTTCAAGCCTTAAAATCTCTGATTCTGTCAAAATAAAAACTATTATGATGAAATTATTACAAATAATCTTCTACCACTTAAGAATTCTAGTTGATCTATCCCTTTTCTATATGGATCTTGTTTTTTCACAATATAAATAAGGGAACTAATGTTTATTCATTTATATTTTCCAGATATACTTAGGCATTGTGTGTTCATGGCCATCATTTATGCCTCTAATAATTTTTGTAATACCTAAAATTTCTTATAATTCCAGGAATCAATTGTGATGAACTTATATAGAAATGTTATGATTAAGTCTATAACTCTTTAATTACAAATATATTTTTCCATTATCCTAAAACGTACGGTTAGTGGATCGGCTGCCAGTCAATCAAATTGTTTTGATCAACTGCAGGAGATGTATCAAATTAGCACCTGAAGTTCATTACTAATAAATCGGATTTTCGAAATCCCTTTGACTGTTTATTTCCAATTTAAAGTACTTAATGGTAAATATTCTAGTATATGCTATTTTCCTAGAACAAAGCTCGTCTATTACAGCTTATATAATATGCGTATAAATCTGACACTGATCTGGCCTCTCGTGGACCGGATGTAAGCTATTGGGAGAAAAATGCGCCAACTACCTGAACACCCAGAATAGGAAATGGAATTTAGCAAAACAAGTATGGATTATTGAGTGCATTTGAAACTATTTTCACGTTTAAGATAAGTTATTTACGTGACTTAACTTATTCTGCTGGTCGGTATATTTATGGTTAATTGTTAATTATTGGTCTTGCTTTATTATTAAATCATGTTTATGGTGAAGTGGTTGACCGAGATGTGATACATTTTGCTAAAATTATATATTTTTTGTGGGCATGATTTTCCTCCTAAATACGATTTTTTGTAATGTTATTAAACTGTTCAGAAAATAACACACTTCTTCCTGTAAACTGTAGTTGATTTCAAAGTTTTTAATTAATTTCTTATTATTATTAATTATATATTTTTGATAACATTATTTACGTAATCTACAAAAAACAACTTATATTCTTTAATATTTTGCTCCATAAAAGGAAGGATTTATTCCAGTAATTGGAATTTTACCGAATATTTAAACATATTATTATTCCGCTATTTTGTTTTGCTTATAGGATTCTCACTAAAAAATTACTAGTCTATCTATTCTTGTTTAACAGATGATTTTCATTCAAGATTTCATGTCAATTGGATAAGTAATTTTTTTGTATTGAATTTTTAAACGTTTCATTAGGCCGCCATTTTGTTACATAATGGCTTTATACAGAAATTTTGCTAGTTTATCTCTATATCACACACAATTCCTTTCAATAAATAGTTTCTTAACAATTATTTTTTTCTTTTACTTTTTCGGAGGCTGCCATATTGGATTTTTACCAAAATGTAACCATTTTAATCCAATATGTCCCTTGATTTAGGATCAAAATTTTGTTAATCGGATAAGTAGTTTTTGATTTATGCCGCGTAGAGGCAGAATGACAGAACGACAGACTGACGGAAATAGGAAAACATGTTTTTCGGGATCCAGGAACTCTAAAACGTAAAAAACTGTAAAAATCTCGAAGGGTGATCTTTTCGCGATTACTTCCCTCTTACGAGAGAAATAAAAATTTGAAAAAGGTCTTCGCTCTGAACTTTCTCGCAAAGTCTACAGCTCTTATGACAAACATAAACTAGAATGCTCATTCATACTAACATACATTTTGGTATGAACATCTAAAGTAATAATAATTACCTTCATAAAAGGATATCCTCCAATTTTGTTGGGTTTGTATACTTATATATATATATATATATATATATATATATATATATATATATATATATATATATATATATATATATACTTGTCTACGTTGCAAACGAGAGGAATCGATTGTTGAGGTGGAACAAAAAATACTAATTTCTGAATAATTTAATTCGTCCATTAAATTATCTGCTTAAAACTGTTATGACAAATAAATTTCTTTTTTGGCTTTTTCGCAGCTCCACAAAATATCTAATTTTAAGTTGATTGAAACAACTATTTAAGTAAACTACATACCTCAACATGTGAATCTAAAGAATGTTTTAATATATATATTATTTAAGTTAAACAAAATAGAAAATTGTGTCATTTACCTTAAGTTTTTATAGACATATGTTGCGAGATGTAATTTAATAATATTTGTCTCGATCAGTTTAAAATTAGATATTTTGTTGAGTTTCGAAAAACCCAAAAAAGAAATATGTATGTTATTCTTAACGCAACAAGTAATCTGAACACATTTATAAAAAAAATAAAACATGTTTATTTTAGGTTTATATACTTATTTATTCGCGAGGTTATTTTGTTCCAAAAAATTATTGAAAATGTGTTGATTTTCTTGCCTCTAATTGGATTGTTGAACCAAAATAGACCCAAAATGTTATATATATTTTCTATATTAAGTACAAATATTCAAATAGGGAGAGTTGGGGGTTCAAACCCTACCTCTTTGTTTAAGCGAAAATTCAAATAATTAATGTTTTCCTAAAAAATTAATAAAAAATCAATAATATAATCTTCGAAAAGATACTATTCATTTGACTACTACACTAGACTATTATACCACAGTTTTCATCCTTTACTTGAGTAATATCTTACCGCTCACTCACGACGTAACACTCATTCATCCTATGAAACAAAGTTACGAAGTTAATTTTACAAAAATGCTTAAAGTTCTAAAGTAAGATTAATGAGTAGTGTTGCCAACCCTCCCACTTTAAGCGGTAGACACCAGCTCTTTATTTATACTTACCTCCCGTCTCTTCCCAAAACGGTTCAAAACTTCCGCATTTTAGGAGGAAAAAGAAACAGTAAATAAGAAAAATTATAATTTAATCAATTTTGTAATATAGCGCCCATTTAAAAACGAAAAACCTTGACGAAAACGTATGTATCTATGTTCTTATAAAGTGTCACGATTAGAGATGGGCATTTTATTAAAATTATTAAATGGCTTATGAAAGTAAAGATCTTTATAACTTCAATTTATCGAATAGTTTTTACTTATAAACTATCGATATATATCGCCGACTATCGATATATGAAATTTATTATCGCCCATCCTTAGTTACGACCCGCCAATAGTCTTTTTTTGCTTTTTACAAATCTGGCAACCCTAGTTGTGAGTGGTTTTTGTTAGCCGCGAAGCAGATATTTTTATAAGACGTAATTTTCTATGTGTTTTAATTATCAAACTGCATTGTTGGGTAGCTCAGGTCCAGAGCTGTTTTAATTTTTATCTTAAAACACTAGTTCTATCACACAAGCATTCTAGACGTCAAAAAAGAAGCCAATAAAATGTACGCCATAAATGCCCCTCCGTTAGACAATTTATAGGCTATTGGCCTGATCGCAAAGTGATGGTACCGAATTAAACTTATGCGTGATCACGGTTACTGAATAGCGCTGTCGCATACCGCTTGCTAGCTAGTTTTAAGTATTTTTTTCTTTATAGAACATAGTGTAAATAGGAAAGTACTATACTTTGCCCGTACGTTCATAAAAACATTTAAGTTAAGAATCACGTAAGGAATGAACCTAAAATTTTTACGTTCTGTCATATTTACAAAAGGCTGCCATTTTTTACTTCGGTAATTTAAATGTCATATTTTGAAGATTAATTAAGGTTAAAAGAGCGTTTCAAAAGATATACCACTTGACCACCCTTTGCATTTCATTATTTTCTTCAAAATGACGCTCCGCCGTCATCTTAAGGTTTTTAATCATTAAATGTACACAAAAAAAGAATTTTCGATTAATCCTGACTAGTTCAAGAAATTAAGGGGGGCGTTAATTTTACCTTCCCCCTCCTCATTGCCAGAACCAAGCTAGATCTGAGTTACATACGTGTAAAATAAAACAAATAATATATGCTAAACACTTTTTGGGCAATATTAAAGTTTCTAAGCGATATCCATGTAATTAATACTAGGTCTACATTTTTACCCTACAAATTTTAATTTCTCTTTTGCACAAAATAGAGAACTCTATTTCTGCGAATTAGCTTTTAATAATAAAATATATTATTATTATTGACTTGATTTTTTTTTTGGTTTCAGGTAAGACTTTGTGAACATTCTAATAATGTAGAATTGGTAAGTTACAGATACAGTATATTGTACTAATCAGTAGACAACATGCACTTTGATTAAATTATTTAAAAAATCTAAAGGTTTTTAGTCCAGAGAGGATACCAGAGAAGTGTTTTGTATATATATATATATATATATATATATATATATATATATATATATGTATATACAAGAGAGGATACCAGAGAAGTGTTTTGTATATATATATATATATATATATATATATATATATATATATATATATACTAGCCGGTACCCGCGACTTTGTTCGCGTATATGACTATAAAGAAAGGGATATAAAGATCGCCTCATTTGAGTACCTTTTTCTAAACCACGTTTGTTGTTGCATTCTCTGGCTGTAAAATAGCCAAGCACTACGCGAACTTACTCTAGAGCATGCGACAAAGAGTTGACCATGGGAAAAACAATCGTAGCGCAAGTCTACTCAAGCTGTTCTGAAGGATTGCCTTTGAGTTTTGTTAATTGTCATGGCGAAACAAAGCTTTAAAGGAAACTGTACACTTTTAAACTGAAAAGGATATTTTGACGGAATTAAAGGGATACGTGGTATAAAAACTGTTTCTCCCAGATCAGGGCCAGAAATAATAGTAGACTCTATTACATTGTTTTGTACTGTTTTAACCTGTAGCCGAGTTCCATTACACAATTTTGGTGATTTAAATAAGCTCCACTGGTGCCCCCACTTTTAAAATTAACTCATGAGGAGCGATTTCTGAAGGGTTTAGAGAGTGTAGGAACTCGACAGGATAATATATATATTTTATCTCTGTGCTATTTTTTGGAGTTAATATAGCTCGTTCTTTAAACCAAGAAGTGTTTTTTTTTGACAACTTTCGAGTCCACTATAAACATTTAGGGTAGTTTCACCACCTTGGAAACTGAGTTTCGAAGAATCCCTTCTTATCGAACCTCTACACTCTAAAATCAAGCTGTTTGCACGAGCTCAGCTTTCTACTTCAAAGGGTTTGAGAAAAATCGCAAAAATTATCCAATGACCCGATTTTTTCAAAAACCCTGTATAAATTTATAAAGAAACTTAAAACATGCAATAAAATAAAATAAAAAGCACGTGTTCAAGTGTTTTTCCGAATAACTAGTTATTTTTTAAATAAAAAATATAATATTAAAGGAATGGTTTCAGTCCCTTGGACATCCTGTCTCGGTTTCTCAAAAAATTTAAAATATTTAAAAAAATATATGTAGCATATAATGTACAAGCGTTTTCCGAATAACTAACGGTTTTTTAAATGAAATATATTATAATATTTAAGGGATGGTTTTACCCCTTTGGACACTTCGTATGAATTCAAGCGTTTTTTCGAAAAACTAACCGGTTTTTAAATAAAAAAACATTGTATTATTTAAGTGGTGCTTTCACCCCTTTGAACATATTGTAAGAATTTTTAAAAAATTCTAAAATATGTAAAAAAATAAATTAAAAAACACGTGTTTAAGCGGTTTTCCAAAAAACTGACCGTTTTTTAAATAGAAATATTGTAATATTTAAGGGGTGATCTCACTCCTTTGAAATTTGAGTTTTGAAAAATCCATTCTTATCGAACTTCTAGACCCTAAAATCAACCTGTATGCTAAAATTCATCCTTTTACCTCAAGCGGTTTGAGCTGGAGCGTACCTAAGTATTTTATATATTAGTATTGAGTATAGATATACATAGATATATATATATATATATATATATATATATATATATATATATATATATATATATATATATAGGTTTAATGAAAGTGTTTAAGACTCTCATTTTTCTAAGAGTTCTAAAAGATTTTCTTTAATAAAATATGTAAATATGGAAATATGATATATAACAGGCCAGTGTTGATTTAGATAAGCAGATTAAACTAACTGCATAATAAGTAATGGGATATTGTATTACAATAAGAATTGATTCGATGTTTTAAAATACCCATTAGCAGATATTTCTTGTCATTTAGATAACTTCTGCATTTCAAACTGCGACGTCTTCAAAATGTTATTAACATGTTTGTTATATAAGGCGTATTTCCAAGTTTGCCGAAGTTGAAGTGAATCCCAGAAATTCTGATAGATGTAACAGTGAATAAAATAAGAAAACCGGTATTTTTTATATTTACTTTTCAAAAATGTGGAGATAGATAATTACTACACTCGTATTAAGAATTTAAAGTTTATTGAGCTCAAGAAGAACATATTTGATGTATTGTGGTATATAAAAGCATATTTTTTAAAATGATTTTTCGCTTCAGAATCGACCGAGGCCAAATATTTAAATTTAAATGCTACAGAAATATTGTACTAAAATATTATGTAAATACTTCCAAGATTCTTAATACTAATGGTAATTCAGAATTCGTTTATCTAGAGTTATGCCTCATTTTTTGTTTATATATTTTATTGCATTCTTTATGTTATATTTACTTTAAAACATCTTGAATTTGTTTTATCCCACCCATTATGCCCATCAAACAAATATCTTCGGGCTGATTATAAATATACCAGGTTTAATACCTTAATCTTTAAAGACACCCTATAAATTTGAGAAGAACCCTGATATAAGAAGCAAGGTATTCCCATTGACTTCACTATGTAGAAGAACATTATCTGGTGTTTTTGAAGATCAAGGTATCACAGCTGGCATATTTGTAATAAGCGATACGCGACCCATTGGATGAACATATAATTTAGAAAGTGTTATATTTTAGAAACCTAAGTTGGTGTTGATTTCAGAGAAAATAAACAACCTGTATATCTGTCAACTACACCAACAAAAGAATAAAATTTTAAGAACAGAGAAACTTTTATATTTAAGTTTTATATATAATATATATATATATATATATATATATATATATATATGTATATATATATATAATATATATATATATATATATATATATATATATATATATATATATAATATATGTATATATATATATATATATATATATATATATATATATATAATATATGTATATATATATATATATATATATATATATATATATATATATATATATATATATATATATATATATATAAATAAAATATATATATATACTATATATATATATATATATATATTCATAAAAATATGAATGTTAATTGGGGGGTTGCCTTATAACCAAACACCCTATATAATAAACATACATTTAAAAGATTTTTTATGAAATCTGTTATCTTTTCTGTATCTAAATACTCAAATGCACTAGAAATTTTATAATTATATGGATTATATGCTATGCACCACTCGCACCCCCGATAGGCATTTAGTTCCGAAATCATGCATTAGTTCTATACCGCATAACAACTTATTATATTAATAATATATGGGTCTATCTGGGGGAAAGTATGGTAATCCTGAAAATATCAAAAAATATTAGTTGGGTTTTTTGACGATTTCGAGTCTCTAAACTATGAAAAAAATATTTTGACAGGAAAAATTTATGATTTTGTATGGATGTATCTGTAGAAACTAAATTTTTGCCCACGAAAACTTGTTACGTGTTGCATGATTGGTTTCAAATTTAGACTAAAAAAAAAGATCAGATCGATGTCTTATGGGAAGGTATTAATAATAATAATAATAATAATAATATTATTATAATTATTATTACTATCATTGTTTCTACTTAGTGGGTGGTTTCGCACTGGACGTAACTAGGATGAACGGGAAAGGTAACAGGTTCATGCCAGTGCATCTATTGTAGGAATTTTCTGACTATAGAGGCAGTGTTCAATATAACTGCTTTCTATATATGTGAGTAAATGTATAGTGGCAAATTGAGAGTGTAAGCTCTGGATAAATGTTTCCGGTGTTATGCCCGTGGCGGATAAGACGGTTGGTACTTTCAAAACTGTTGTTTGTTTCCATATTCTCTTGTGCCTCTATTTTTTCTTTATACCTTGTTTTAGTATTTTGGTCACTGGGTATGCTTATATCTATGTATTAAATACGTGATTTTGTTTAGCTTATCTGTTAGTGCTATATTTGGTCTGTTTGCTGCTATTGTTTTGTAGTTAATACTGGGTTGTCCCAGTATATTTTATGGGGTTTTTTTTCTATTACTTGTGCTGGTTTGAATTTTATAATATGGTTCAGTGACTGTGACGATTTTACAAAATACTCAGTGAGTATTTTAATTTGTTTGATATGTTGTACCTCAATATTTATCATACTTTTTTCTCCTAGGATTTTGGGTAAGCATAATCCTCTAGGCAAGCGTTTGGATGGTGAACTCTGTACTTGGTCATGGTAATTCTTGTTAATCTGTTGATTTCATTCAAATTTGTTTTTGCCAATTTTATTACGCAGAATAGTATATGAGAATTGGTATTGCATAGGTATGAATTGCTTTATAGGTGCTTTTACTGCTCAGTTTAGATGGTAGATTTACTTTAGCCAATTTTGGTATTGTTTATGAGCTGTTCCTTTATTTTGTTGTGGTGAATTTTCTAATTTTGTTTGAACCCCGGGTACTTCGCTGTTCAATGTCTCAGTCCTCTCTACATTTTCCCATTTTCCTTTTTGTATGTGTAACTTTCTACATTTCTTAGTGTCAAATTCCATGCAAATATCTTTCGTCATTTCTTCTGTAATCTGGGGAAGTATTCTCAGTTGGGTTTGTGATGCCGCTTAATGTCATCCATATATAGCAGGTGGTTGATTTTGTATAATGAAGCTTTTTGATGTTTAATTTTAAAGCTATGCGGTGTTTTGTTAAGAATTCAGGACAATGGGTTGAGGGACATGCAAAACTACACAGCGTTCAGTAAATCACCCTGAAATATTCGCCTTTATATTTAAATGATGTCTGTGTGTATTTCTGTTTATATTTGAATGGTGTCTGTGTGTATTTCTGTCTTGTCTGTTTTGAGATATTTTTGTTCACCATATGTTTAAGCATATTTTGAATTAACGGGTTAATTTTGTATAATTTTAGCACTCTAAGATGCCAGGTGGGTGGTACGGAGTCGAATGCCTTGTTGTAATCGATATAGGAATCAAATTTCGATTTTCTTTTTCTGCATATTTTAATATTATACTATCTATGAATGTTCTTTACATCTCTGACTTATTATTATTGTTATTAATAATTATTTTTTTAAATCATAAATAACATCTTAATGGCTATTGTTTTGAGAAAATACCGAGTGCACACCGTGCATCTTGGGTTTTTCTAAAGTTCTGTTCATTTAAACTTACAGGACTTTGCGAATTATGTGGGTGGACTGTCTTCAATAGAACTGTTTTTGCAAGCTTAGTAAACTTTGTTGACCTCTTTTGGTCGTTCGCAGTTCTATGAGATATTAGGCTTGTGATTCCTATGATGATTGGTTTACTACTGCCTTCATATTTCTCATTCGTTGTATTTATATAGCAAGATCTATCTATTTTAGATGTTTTTCTGCTTCTTTTTGTATTATATTGTAATCCGAGAGTATGGCAGGACCAATCAGAAAACATTTGTTTTTTTTTAAATTTTCTCTTTCAATATAAGATCTGGCTTGTTTGCTCTAATGGTTCTGTCTGTTTGAATCTGCGTATTCTATATGAGTGTTATTGTATCGGTGTTTATAATTGGATTGGGGTGTACTTGTACCATTTATCAGAAAAGCTTATGATATATTCTTTGCAGGGGCTCCTATGAAGCTGAGCTACTACTGCATTATGTCGGTCCTAATATTAATTTTTCACTATTTTTGAGCAGCCAGAGATGGCATGATGTACAGTATTAATATATGCCAGTGACGGACTTAAGGATCTTTGACTTAAAGTAGTTAGTGGCTATTACTTGTTCCTGCCTTACTGCAATTAGGGATTTAGTTTTCGACTTCAGTTCTCCATCTCTCCACCATTTCCAAGATTTCTCTTAATTTATGTACTCCTCATTTGGTTCTGTTGAGATTTGGCCGTGAAGCTTTCCATTTTTCTATGATTTCTTCTAATTTGTAATTTTTTAATTTGGTTTTCACAATTTTTACTCTGTTGATTTTATACTCCAGTACATCCTTCAAACCATGGAGAGTTTCCGACGCTGCTAGGGTTGGGACGTGCTTGTGTTTTTTTGTATAGATCATGCCTAATTATTTCTGTCCCTTCTTTAATTCCAAGTATAATGGGAAAACATGTTCCTTCACTATGTATCTCGGCTTAGTGTTTACATTTGCATAGTTCTGCTAATAAATGCGATTATTATGTTTGCATCTTTGTGTAGTCTTAGTGCCTTTAATTGCCAACTATACCAAATGCCTTGATATAGTCAATTCAGCAGAAAGACTTTTACGGTTTTCTCTGAAATCTTTGTTAATCATATTACTAACTAAAAGGTGGTCTTTGCTGCATCCGTAGGAATTTTTAGAACAACCCTTTTTTGCAATGTTCAATATCTTTATTTTTCTGTATCAGGTAAGTCTCTCCCTTAACAAGCCATTCAGGGATTTACATTATAGAATTAATGAGATCTTTGTAACATCTTATCAGGATATTATTGGTTACTTGCCAAAAATTAGGAATCCCATCTATTCCTGATTCTTCCAATTAGCTGATTTTTCGAGACTGTCACGAGGTTTCTTCAGTTAAGTCTTCCCATTCCGTTGTGGGAATTCCTATTAAATTCATCTCAAGTCCACTGAGTTTGTGTGTTGTGAGTGGTATCACGCCCCCATATGTTATTCCATTTTTTTTATTTCTTCTGCTTTAGGAAAGAGTACTTTGTTTTATTCTACTTTCCTAAAAAACGGTAAAATTTTGTTGTGTTTTCAGTAGTTTATCATGTGCGTGCCTGTGTTGTGCTAGCTCCTTTCTTAGTGCCATTATTCTCAAACGAAGTCTTTTTCTCCAAGGTGGGCCACCAGTGGCGCAATCAGGGAGGCTATGGGGCTGCAGCCCTCCCAAGACAAAATATATATACGCATTAAGGTAAGGAATCATAGATTTTTAATTGTTCCGGTCATCAATCGAAAATTATGAACCCACCAAGCTGGAAACCTGGTTGCGCCACTGCGGATTATTACTTGCGTTCCGTTATCCAACAGTTGTGGTTGAGTGTTTGAGGCCGTTATGTTATTGTACTTCTCTTCTGAAGCTGCCAGTATGACTTTTACCACCATATACTCATATGCAGTTAATTTTCTGGCTTTTTTACTCTCACTGCTTTTTTAAAGAGAAGTCTTGAAACTATGTTGTAATTGTTTTCTCCCTTACTTAACTTTTTCATGTTACTTATTTTCTCTGGTGATAAGTTATTACCATTTAAAATGAACTGTCTTTTCGTTGCTAAGGAGTTGTGATTTAAGTTGGGGCTTGACTGAGGGTCTCTATTTTTCATGTGGCGGAATTTTTTTTTCCTATTCGCTGTCTGTCGTTTCAAATGTGTGGTAATGACGCCATAATCTTTCCTTGTACTCTTCGATGGTCCATTTATTATTATTATTATGATTATTATTAATATTAGTACTATTATTATTATTAGTAGTATTATTACTTATTGTTCCCTGCTTATGTATAAAACAGCGTATTTTATGGATAATATATTTGTTCAGTTAATTTTATATGCTAAAATTGTAGCCAATTTGAATTTTCTTTTTAACACACCCACACTGTTTCAATCAATCAAACAAAACCTAACAAGAAAGAAATATAAATCGTGTGCTTGCTACTTCAACTAATTGAAAAACACGATGTTGCCAAAAATCTTCGTCACTCGCGTGACTTCTGGTTGAACTCCATATTATATTTTTACACCGCCTTGGCACGCAAGAAATGCTCCTAACAATTATTTATAGAAACCCGTGTTGAATTGCTTGAAAATATAAATAAAGGTATACCCAACGGTCGTAGTTGAATAAAAATAAGTAAGAATGGGTGTAGAATGAGCGAGGATATTCAGTCTATATAAAGTTAAACGCATTTGTAAAATGGTGAAACAATTTATTATACACGGTTACATTTGAAATTAAATGAGTTGTAATATTCTTACAGAGTGTACCAGGGCAGGCGTTACGAGGAAACAATCGGATCAAATTTTTTTAAATTTGAAAACGGTACCAAATTGAAATATTCTAAATTTTGCTTGGAGTCATTTATACTGGAAAAGTTATAACTAAAAGCGATGCATAAAATCCATCTAATTAAGAATTTGCATTTCCAGCTTTAGACCAAGTGCTTACTTGGTGTTCTGAAAATGCGATTTAAAAACTGAAAAATTTATTGTTCTTTGTCTACTCGTAACCTTATCTCTATTAGAAAAATAAAAATGTTATAAACGCATAGGTCTGCAAAGGTTCCGTCCTAAAAACCGTTCGGTATAGGTGCCACCAACAAAGTAATTTTTTGTGTGCCTAGTATAAAAACTTTTTAATATTTGTTAATTAAATTGAGGCAGTGTTATTATACAATATTGTAGGAGAAAAATTAAGCTTACCGAAGTTTAGAAAGAGGGTGAATGTTCCAACATTATTGTCCGTAATTTATCAAAGTAATATTAATAATAAGCCTTAAAAGCATATTCTTAGATGTAATTTTCAAATATTCCTTTATTCTACGCAAAAATGTACTTTTTGATAAAATCTACACAGGAGTTCTTAAAAAGATGTTTTATTAGCTTCGGACCCACTTTAACAAGTCAACGTTTATAGGAAACAGGAACAGCCAATTCAAATAAACTTTTTTTTAATACAATAGAACCGAAAAAAATACATGTACAGCATTAAAAACAGAAATAAGAACTGTCAATTGAAGTACCTTTATATACTAATATGTTATTTAATATTTATGTTTAAGTGGAAATATGTCAAAAAAGTGAAATATATAAAATTATATTTCTTTTGTCAGTTTATTTTCTGCAAATAAAGTTAATTTTAATATTGCAATATGTCACGTCAAGATTTGTCGAATTTGGAATAAAATCTGATTCATTAACTGCAAATTCATCCCCAGATCTATTTTTTTCTAGAGTCCACGGACCTCCTCCAGCATATTCTCGAGCAAAAACATTTTGTAAATTGTCTTTGTCGGCTGAAAAATATTTAATTTCTTGATCTTCCTTATCGGCAACCTCGGTATCAGAATTGCCGTCTAATAATGGTTCTGACTCTTCATCTGACATCAGAATATGCATCGTTACGCTCTTACCTTATCCTACATATGTAAGTTTTTTCTTTATCTTTTAATGTTTCATCTGAATGGAATAGCATTGAATCGTTGCTGTTGAGAGAATCCACTAAAACCGTGTACACCGTATTTTCGTTGGTGGAATAATTTCCAAGATTTTTTTGAAGCATCCTTTCTGGATCAAATGGTAGCCATGAAAGACATCAAAGGTTCCATCAGTGCCTCCTTCCGCCTCGTTGTTCTTCTCAAGTAGAGAAGCAACATGACACGAAAAATCTTTTTTGTTATCAAGATATCTTAAAAAGTCGAAAAATCCCTTGTCTAAAGCTTAAATTAAATGTGTTGATTTTTTGGGTAGATAATCTCAGCATCTCGTTGGTGAAATGTGACAAAAAATTATAATCTAATAAAATTTTTCAGCCTTGATGCTATGTAGATTGTTTCGAAAATGGCGACGTTGCGACCTTGGCGGTTTAAATAGTTTCTCACAAATAATTGTCTCAAAAGAAAGTAAAATGAAAAGCCTTTTCTTTACTATTAGTGTTTACAAGTTATTCTCATTTGTTTCTGATTTGACTTCTGTGCTATTTATATTCTAGATTCCAGCCACCTTCTGCTTCTTTTGCTAAAGCCTGTTCAGTATTTTTGTCGTTGTAGTGCCAGTGGTGTTATTTAAAGAGGCAGGGGTTGGGGTTTTTACTCAGAGCCAATTTTACTTATAACTAAAATAAAGTAATGATTTTTTTTTCCGTTTACGTTTAAAATTTGAGAACGTCCAATATAGAAAACGTAAATCCAGGACCAATTTGATCTCGGTGTTTATATTTAGATATTCTGACCTAGACTTTAAATTGGTCTAAGGATACATCAATAAAATGGTACATTATGACGAAATAATATCATTTCCTACTTATCAGTAAAAATTCTCAATTTACCAAAACGGTCTCAAAATATATTCCATGGGAACCATATATACTACATGAGAATCATCACAACCATCACATGTACTAATAGCTGGCGGGTTCTGTATTAATTTCTCTACCGAATATTCATTTCTCCGCAAAAACCGCAAGAGATCAAAGCCACAAAAAAAAACCTAGTCAGAATCATAAAATTCCCCTTGTTTCTTAGGGTCATACAAAATAATTGGTTGTTTTATAATTTCCTTTAAATTCGCTTGCATTACCTTTTTACGCCAATAAAAAAAACTGTGAAAAGCTGCATAAATCATGCATACTTCTAGAAATCGTCTTCGTCAATATAGTCAACTAGTTGTAAGACGAGTACAACTAGTGCCAAAGTTAATACACATAATATAATAGCTCTTGCCGCATTAATCTTTTCCGATTTTCGATTTAGTTACTCTTGGGTTAAGAGTTTCGCCACTGGTGGTTATATGCTGCTCTATGGTAATAGAGTATCAAGTCCGTTGGATGTTCTCTTGGTAACCACAAATGTCGGTTTTGCTTCTGATGGTGACTCTGGTGTGGTTTTGTGTAATCATTCTGGAGCTAGTTGTACTCACCTTTCAACTAGTTGACTATACTGATGAAGATATTAAGTCAGAAACACGTGTCTATATTTGGCCGAATTTATGCTATATGTATAAATATATATATATATATATATATATATATATATATATATATATATATATATATATATATATATATATATATATATATATATATATATATATATATATATATATATATATTATAGAGCGATAATATAATCTTGACTGACCGCTTAAATGGCTGGTGAAAGGAAAACTCTTTTTTACTATGCCGAGCTTTCGGAAATCTTTATTTCCTTTTTCAATACTACAATATAGAGGATTCTTTCTAAAATAACAAATTTAACTTTCTTGTAATAATATTAAAATTTCTTTTCTTTTGGGTAATTAAAAACAAAACTTATTAACTTAAGCACTTTTAAAGTACGTTTAGCATTCTAACAATGCGAGTTTCTTTGAGCAATCAAATATTTTGATATCAAATAATATGTCATTAACTATGATTTCTAAAAGAATTTCTCACATAACCAACTAGTATAGTTTTAAACATAGAACGGTATAATTGACACTAGTAATACCATCGTCCATGAAAACTTAAATCAAAGAAACAACATTTTTTATATATATATATATATATATATATATATATATATATATATATATATATATATATATATATATATATCGTGGGCTTACTGCGAAAAGTGACCAAGTCAATTTTTGAATGTTTTGAGATAATGTGACCAAGTCATAGGTAAAAGTAATAGGTACTACAAAAAAAATTGACCAAGTCGTATATACGACTTAAAGTTGTTGAGGTAAATCCACCCAAAGTGATCAAGTAAAATAATATACTTTTAACATCAGCTAAAAGTGACTAAATCCACTTGGGAATTTTATCATGTCAGCAAAGATGCAAATTACCGATATGCAAAAATGATCAAGTCGACTTGGTCAATTTTTGCTGTAACTATACTTGCATTATTGTTTGCGTTTTGACAAGTGGTTATTGTGCAAAAATATCGTTAGCTTGCTATAAAGAAGATACAAAGTTGTTCAAAAATGAGTTGCAGAGGAAAGTTATGTGTTTCGTTATGTTTTAAAAATGAAGGAAACCAAGAAAAATCAGCCAGTAAGTATTAAATAATATAATTAAATAATTAGTAAAAAGTGAGGTTATATATTATAGGGACCGGCATTTTTAAATTCGCATAAAATACTCTTTACTATCGTAAAGAAGTTTTAAAACCCCGTATTATAGTTGGTTGATTTGTTAATAAAACCATTATTTTTCTTGCTTTTAGATTTAGTAGTTGAGGAAGAAGACAAAGTAGACTCGAGTGAAACTAGTTTCTCTGGCACCAAAAATTATATTACTGATACTGATAATCATGAGGCCATGAAGATATTTAGTAAGCATGTGACCGCAGAAAGTAAGTATTACTTAAAGAGTACACAGGGTGTTTCTAAATATTATGTACAGTCGCGGTCAATAAAATTGTACAATGGTTACAGACTAAGTGGGTTTTAATGATTGTTCTAGGGTTTAAGTAGTTGAGAATGTGATCGAGATGTACAATTTTATTGACCACGAGTAGACATACGAAATTCCTCTCATAATTTTGTAATAAAAAAGTCTGGAAATATATTGTTTCCAAGACAGGCTTGGCCAAATTGTTTGAAATTTGACAGCGGTATTTGTAGTAAAAACTATAATAAAATTATTAAGTTTAGTGCGCTCCGGAGGCACTTTAACGACTATTAATGACATAAAAGTATGCCACTGACATGTTTCAATTTTTTTAGCTGATCATTCTGATATTCAAGATGAAGGTGTGATTCAGCAAAACCAATATATAAATTTACATAATTTGGAAGCTGAAAATGCGTCAGACAGTGACGATGAGTACATTCCAGAAAAAGAACAAAGAAGTAGTGAAGTGACAAAGATAGTGATGAGCCTTTAGCTAAGAAAAGAGCACGGTTCCACCAAACAAGTGGAAGAAAAATATTGTTAAAGAAAATAGAAAAAGTGGCAAGCCGTACATTAATAAAAATAAAGCTCAACCAGCCAAAGCACCAAAGCAAGTTGACTGTACAAACTGCAAATTTAAATGTGCTTTGAACTTCAGTGAAGAGGACAGAAAGGCTATTTGCATTAATTACAGGCAGCTAGACTACTGCCGGCTAATGGACTTAATTTTGTCATGTGTTAGTAACTCTACACCAAAACTACATAGGGCTCTTACAGGCACAGGTGTGAAAAAAGAGTCCAGCCGAAAGTACCATTTTAAAAAACACAATGAATCTATCCAAGTCTGTAAAAGTTTTTTTTTAAAACTCTTTGTATTAGTCACGGACCCGTTGATCATGCGTTACAATGAGTAAACGAAACAGGCATTTTCGGGTTGCCTGACAAGAGGGGTAAGGGAATTGCTAAAAATAAAACACCTGATGACCTAATAGAAAAAGTAAAGACCCACATTGAAAGCTTTCCGACTATGGAATCACATTATTGTCGGAAAAGTAGTAAGAGATTATACTTAGATCCAAGTTTGTCTATTAGCAAAATGTATGACCTCTACTTACAGTGGTGCAGAGAAGAGAATGAACAAAATTTTGTGTCAGAAATTACATACAGGAGAACATTTTGCAACAACTACAATATGGCATTTTTCAACCCCAAAAAAGACCAGTGTGAGATATGCGCCCAATACAAAAACAAAACAATCACAGAAGAGGACTACAACCAACATCTACGACGAAAAGATGAGGCAATCAATGTCAAAAATGTAGATAAAATTCGAGCCACTGAAGATGATACCTTCTTAAGCGCAACTTTTGACTTACAAAGTATTCTTCAAATACCTGCCTCTGGAGTATCCCAAATGTATTATTCGTTAAAACTATGTGCATACAACTTTACAATTTATGAAGCGGCACCCCCCAATAATGCGTTCTGTTTTGCGTGGACTGAAGTAAACGGTCAGAGGGGTAGCGCAGAAATAGGAACGGCATTGTTAAGATGGATCGAAAAAGTCCCACGAGGTATAAAAGAACTTAGTTTATACTCTGATACATGTGGTGGGCAAAATCGAAATCAGTATATTGCTGGATTATTCTTGTATGTCGAAACACTCATATCGAGGTTATACAACACAATTTTTTAGAGAAAGGCCACTCCTATATGGAAGTAGATTCAATGCATAGTGCCATAGAAAAAAAAAAAAAAAATTGAAATATACACGATGAATGACCTCCTTAATGTGTTTAAGCTGGCGCGCTCAAAGAGGTTAAAAAATAAAACAAGCGACCCATACTACATCGAAGAGCTACGGTTTGGCGACTTTCTGGACTTAAAATCTTTGGCGTCAATTTTCTTGAAAAATCGAAACAAAGACGAACTCGGAAATCAAGTCTCGTGGCTTAAGTTAAAAGTAATGAGATACGAAAAGATTAAACCCGGTTGTATTCAGTTTAAGTATAATTACAGCGACGCTGAATTTCGTGTCTTAAGAGTCTGTGGCAAAGGAAGACCAGCAGAAATTCCAAAAGATATCATGCCATTATACAATTCCCTTTTGGCAATCCCTGAAAAGAAAAAAAATAGTCCACTTAAACTATGCGCCAATAACATTATACCACCTGAATATCATTACTGGTATAAATCTCTCCCAGTGGACAAGAAAAAAGTTGTCACCATACCCGCGGACCCAACAAGTGATTTGGGCGATCCTGAGTAGCGATCGACTGAGTAGTGTTAAGACAAAAATGATTTTTTTTTAATAAAAAATATACATAACATTACTTTTTTTCCAAATTTTGGTTTTTTTATTTATGACCAACCCTAATTTAAATTTTATTTCTTACATCATAAAATGCCTAAGTAATTTTTTTTGGAAAAACTTTCATGTCAGTAGGTTTGTGGAAAATTACAGCATTTCATACATCTATTTTCCAAAATTTATGTACATGCAAATATTTCTTGATTTTACGCAGAGCCTTAAAATTAAAACGTATTTTCCTAAGAATTTACTAGTTGGACTTGGTCACTTTTCGCAGTAAGCCCATATATATATATATATATATATATATATATATATATATATATTGAAGGTAAATTTTAAATACCAAAAATTTTACAAATGACATGTGCCTCCTGAAAGGTATAATTTTCATTATCTTCTGTCCCATCACCTCATTTAACTGTCGATAACAAGACGTTTGGTGTTATTTTCTAAGTTTCTAATAATCAATTTAGCTTATATATGTATTTTAAATAATGTATGATAATTGCTAGGGTCCAGAAAATTTTAAAAAATGTACCAATTTAACTACACTCACTTTAAAAATAAGTTTAGCTCATAGATTTTATAATTTTTTTTATTTTCCATTAACCCTATATTGTAGTCTTCAAGAAAGAAATAAAGATTTCCGAAAACTCGGCATATATATATATATATATATATATATATATATATATATATATATATATATATATATATATATATATATATATATATATATATGTGTGTGTGTGTGTGTGTGAAATTAATAATTTCTAGGTATAAAAAGATCTAAAATTTCTTCTGTTTTAGACACAAAAAGATAGTTTTAAATGTTGTGAATGTTTACGTATATAGATATTTAAAATACAATTTTGAAAAATCGAATGTTTTTATCTCTCATGCGAGTGTTCAGTTGGATTTGCAGTATCCGTAGATCCTAGTGAAATTATAAAGTTCTTTTAGACTTAAGGCTACTGCTACTGCGAGTGAAATACGTGATTTGACTAAGATACCTATGACTTCAAAGAAAATAATCTTGTTAAATCCAGTCATATCAAGAAGCAAACAACAATGTCGGCTGGTTCCACCAAATATTTCGATGAAGGCGACAAGGACTAAACGGCGAAAAGTCTAAGCCATGTACGAAGAGCAACGTGTAACTATATTAGAAACTCTGATGCAGCGGCTCACTACTGATGAACCTCAAATAAATTGTAGCATCACTAGCCTTTGAAGAGTTTTGTCTAAAATGGACTTCAGATATCTCACAAATGACAAAAAATAAGTACTTATAGAATACAAGCCCTTACAAAAATGGCGTCTTGAATATACAACATCGATAGGAAAATACTGTTCTGAAAATCGTCTAATATACCTCGATAAAACATGGTTTGACACCCATGAAACACCATCCAAAGGATGGTCTTATTCTTCCAGTAAGTGTAAAATTATTAAAGTAAAAATATTAACGACTAGATACATTACCTTTCTATGTGTGCTAAAAATAATTAGATATTCAAGTAGTATTGGGTAGCTCAACTTGACCGATTTTTAAGCTTTTTGGCGCATATGTATATTTTGGGAAGTTGATAAATAATCTAAAGACATATTTTTTGGCGATGTTTCGATCTTCAATTGTTCATGATCAGAGTCGATAATTCTTTTTATAAAAATACATATGATATAGTAAAAGGATAGAAACAAAAACATAATATGTATTTTTTAAACTTTATTACATTTAAAAAATCATTTGACATTACGCAAAGCCATATTAGAAACATTTAAAGTCTTATAAATCAAAAAATTAATTTTTATTTATGTTACATATAAAATAACGTATACGTTTTTAAAAATTAAAAAAAAACTGAATATGTCTGCCGCCGTATTTGGGTAGGATGACATTTTAAGAAACATATAAACTCGTTATCATTAATAATAATTATAGTTCCAAATGGACCTAAACAAAATTCTTTCACGTTGTTTTCTCTTATTGCGAGTAATTTTATATTTCACACGTGAATAATAAAGTATGACCCAATTTAGTTCTGCACATAGTCATTTAGTAACACATAAACATATATACTGTCTTTCCAAGTATTTTTAATGGCGCCATTTTGTTTCGTCATGTCGATTTCGTATCAGTTTATTTCTAGATCACATTTAATTTTTGTGAAAATTGACTCAACAATTAAATAAGAATTTTTTTTACGTTAATTTTTTAAACATTTTATTTCTTCGCAATTTTGAATTCGTATAACAATTAAATTTTTGTCTTGTCCATCGGGTAAGTAGTTTTTTAGCTATGTCCCAAATTGACAGACAGACAGACCGACAGAATTGAGAAAACATGTTTTTGGACATCTAGAAACGCTAAAACTTAAAGCTATGTAAAATCTTAAAGTTAGTTTTTTTTCACGATTACAAACATTTTATTTGACCTCCATTTTGTTCCGCCATCTTAAATTCGGGCCACAATTTTATCAGCACAAAATTTGAAATAAATCTAATGAGTAGTTCTTTATGCTGACTTTTTAAATAATTTATTAAATTTTACCAGTGAATTTCCAGGTAATACTTTAGTTTTGTGCAAAATTTCAGATAAAAGTCAGTCGGATAAGTAATTTTTGAGCTATGTCGCGTACAGACAGTCCGACGGAATTGAGAAAACATGTTTTTTAGACCCTACATTGTAAAGGTCTGTGAAAACTTGGGAGGGTAATTTTTTCACGATTACAATACTTGCCTTTCACGGTTACAATACTTGCCTTTTACGAGGGAAGTAAAAATAAGAAAGGTCTATTACTCAATAAAATGTTTGACGTTCGATTTTAGAACGCGTTTCAATATAAGATATGGGAAGGGGAATTAGAATACCTCGACGTTAAAGTTTCAAAGGAATTGGAGTAACATCTTTATAGCTCCACGTGTCCTTTGACTCCTAGCAACACCCATAGAATAACTTTTGTCTATTTTCAGCTGCAAGCTATTCGCGAGGGGCGGCTCAGACCCTCCCACCTGTTGCCCCCTTAGACAAGGTCCGCCCCTAGGCCAAGTTTGTAAAGGTTAAGATAGGTACATTCATACACGTGACTCCTAGCTTGGTGCCAAACTCGGTTTAATCTAGTGGAGCAAAATAATAAAAAAAACTTACGTCCATCTCTCGAAATTGATAGAAAGCTGCTATTTAGGTATAATACTCTATTTCAAATACAAGCTGGTATGATTTCAAAATGCATTCTACTTTTCTCAGAGCGAGGCTGATAAGAATTGTATGAAAATATTAATTATGTGATAAACTAAAAATAAAAATACAATTATTGGAATTGTTTACCGAAAATCACAATGTCTACCTATAATAATAGTTTGCGCTACTAGTTAAGGGAAATAACGATAACTTTTTCATAACAAACTGTATACAAATCGTGGAAATTATGAAATTAAACTAATTAAAGAACATTACAAACTTTTAATTATGAAATTTCGGAAACCAAAATGTGTAGTGAAAGTAGAATCGTAGAATGTGTAAGGATTTATTAGAGCTGTTGTCGTTGTTTCATTTAAAATTCAATTTTCAAAATCAGGAAATTACTAATGATTTTAAATTATATTGGAACTGCCATCAAATATTTAACAGATCTCAATACGAATATAATCAATCTGCAATTTCAATGAAAGCTCTAATTAATAACATAGGATGCTTTGTATGTAGTAACCCTGTAGGGCTAGATTATCTGCTTAGGCTCGGCTAGGTTTTTACCTCAAAACATCTTATTCAGCCTTACACAACAACCATATTTAGTATATTTAGTTATATGTATACAACTAATAGAAAATAATATTTTCGTAAACATGCCGAAAAATAATTTTTTATAAGAGAACTTCCACAACCTAAGGTAATTAAGGAAAAGGCAGTTCAAACAATATTTTAATAATCATCTTCCTCTTTTGTTAGCCGTTATAATAAAAACCAAATACCTAAAAATAAATAGATTATATTGTTTTAAGTAAAGCTAAGAGAAGATTTGTTATATAAGAGTCTAAGATTTAATTGAATCAATGGTTTCAGAAACAACTTAAGTCACAAAACGTAAATTCAGAAATAATGAGACAAAAGTGATAAGGGCCCCTAAAACACTTAAAAAAAGTTCTAAATTGCACTGTGACTGACAGCAACATAGTAACCAATAAGATATGAAGGAAAAGAATTGTTTTGGTTAGGTCAGGCAGTGCCGTACTACCCGTTAGGTACACTAGCCGATGGTTTAGGGGGTCTTTAATCAGTGTTGGATCACCTAACAGGCGCAGGAATTTACTTTGCTCTAAAAGTGAGGAATGCGGTCTTTTAAGTGCTTAACCCGCCACTGAGGTCAAGGGGGTCAAATATCGCATGAATTTAAGTTGTTTCTGCATTCAATGAAAAACTAGTTTTATATGTCTGTTAGGAATAACGGGATCTACTGGTAAAGATAGTGGACTTAGTAGTGTAAAAATATGGAGAAGAATATAACGCTTACGCTACAATAACAGCTTTGCGACTTAGAATTATAGTGAAAACGAACGAAATGTTATATGTTCTTTTGCATTCCCAGTTACTGCTCGTGGTGATGTTTCCATAAAAATTAAGTGTAGTCACCTAAGACCTGGACTAAGGTTGTTTCTGCAATAAGCTTATTTTTAAGTTCGGATAATGATCAGGGTGCCGCCGAAGAGCCTCTCAAATTTGACTCCGGCACTGTTTGGAAGTGATACTTCAACTTTAACTTCAAAAATACTTTATTGTCAGAAAAAATATACCAATTAAAATAATATATATAGCATAACTTAGCAATATGTGACAACAAAAAAACTATACCGCCATTTTGTTCCGCCATCTTAAATTCGTACCAAAATTTTACCAGTTGATTCCTATATAATACTCAATTTTTAGGCTGGTCTACAGAAAAAAAAATGATTTCGAGAATAATCAGGTAGATAGGCTTAATTTAAGAGGAAATTCATGGTTTAGTTTTTTGGTCGACTTTCTTGGACAGTTATCTAAAATCTGGATTTGTAAAAAAGGTAATCAAAAGAAGCAGTATAATATTGTGGTGATCGTGATATCTGTTTATAGACAGCAATTTATTTATAGTTATTAAGGTATCAAGGGTATTATAAGGTTAATAACGCTTGTTGACGACACAATGTTTCCGGAAGGCAGAAAATCCTAGTTTAAATAATAAACAAAATTATTATTTTTAACGCCTTAGGACATTATTTTTAACGCCTTAGGCATTATTTTCCTATATTAATGTCCTAGGGTGTTATTTATTATATAATTATTAATTATAGGGCGTTAGTTTTCGATAATAATGCCCTAGGGCGTTATTTCTTATTTAAATTACTTTGATATAATGTCATTATGTATCAATAATCAACTAGTTAAACATTAATTTAATATGTCTTGCGTCTTTAAATGTTAATTATTTATGACTTTATGAATTGCTGCCAAAATAATATTGTTTTTAAATTGTTCCTATTTATATTTATTTAAATTTGTATTATGTATGTAGGTTATGTAGTGATGTGGTTCAGTGGCGCATTTACAAGAAGGAGGAAGCTATAAAAAGTAAAAATAGAAAGTTATTTTTCAGAAGTATAATAGAGATAAAAATGTACATTAAACGAAAAATAGTTTAATAAATTGTAAATAAATCGTCACGAGTACACTAATCTGTACACGATCTCTTTATAAACACAAGGTCAACAAAAATCATATTTCATAGATATATTTTTGTTTGTAAAACATTTTATTGATATTGTGTATCTAAATATTTTTGTTTGTAAACCATTTTATTGATATTGTGTATCTTAAGCTTCTGTGGACAGATTAGTCTACACGTTGAGATAAACAATTTATTAAACTACTTTTTATTTAACGTATATTTATGTATTTTGTGTTTCGAAAGAGCAACAAGTTCCTTTAGAAGTCCTTTAGTTTTAATTTCATTTACAGCATCCGTAAAAATTAAATCATAAAATTATAGAATAATTATTAAAACTTATAGTTAAGTAAAAACAAAGGAATTAAGGAGGTTGATTATCTACATGTATCTCTTTATCTACCTAGTTTTCTAAAACTTTTACGTTCTTGTAGTTAATTTGTTTCGAATAAGGCAGCTTAGTATCAGAGGCCTCTGCAAGAAGTAACAAAAGTTATTTCGTCAAGACTGGCAAACTCCAAACAGCAGTTTCACCTGGCATTTTTTAACATTGTGTTTGAATGGTTTTTATTTTAGATGTAAAATATTTGACCTCTCCATAACAGTTATTTCTCTATTTTGTCACTTTTTCAAATTATTCTTATTTTTCTTTAACTTAGCAGTCCTAAGGAAAAAATATCAATCTTTTTACTTCCCTCGTAAAAAAAAAATATTGTAATCATCAAAAAATCATCCTCCGAGGTCCCTGGATGCCGAGATGCCTTCTCGATTCCGTCGATCTGTATGTCTGTTCGCGGCGTAGCTAAAAACTACTAACCCCCGATTGACTTCAATTGTTGGTCAAAAATTAAGGGTCACACGGGGGATGACCTGGTAACATATCGGTAAAAATCCAATATGGTGTAACAAAAAGGCGGCTGGCGGCCTATTGACATGTTAAGAGAATATTACTAAAAATTTACCTCAAATTTTGTACAAAAATCAAGTGTTACGTGAATTAAGAAATCATGGTTCTTGGGATTAGACCGTGTCAAAATTCTTCCATTGCACGAGGCATCTTCAGGGATCTTTACTTCACGAGATCGGAACACTGAATGAGCTCGGAGAGACCCAGGCCGGCTATTTATAGTTGACTGTGTTTACCGGAGCGTAACTCGGTGTAACGATCGGTTTCCACATATGATGAAGACTGAAGCCCGTATCTCTATTAAAATTGTCAGGATGCTTATAAATTTAAATAGATTCTCTAATTTTGCGTTTGTAGAATCCCGAAACCGGTGCAAGAACTTTGGTTTTACACCTTTTACATTTAGAACATGTCCAGTAGAATGTTGGTGTTCATATACAGCAGATTGTACAATTTGTTTCTTTCTGATACATCGTTCATGTTCCTTAAGCCTAGTCGATACGGATCGTCCAGTTTCATTTCAATCAGAAAGCATGATTCCCTTTCTAGATGTTCTTGTACAAAGGAAAGGGGATGGTTCTTTGGAACATTCTGTATATAGAACGCCAACGCATACGCCATCTAGCACAAAAGCAATCAGTTAGTAATTCATTGGTTTAGGATTGAGGATATTAAACGATCAATTAGAAAACATAATAATCCTACTACACGAAATGATACTAATAATTAATTACCGATAGGAAGTGTAGTTCTTCCATTTATACACGAAACCACAGACAAGATTGCAGGGTTACTTCGCCGGTCCAACATACGTACAATCTTCAACACACAAGAAAATTGGACAATGTTTGCGATCGCCAAAGGACATTATTCCTGTCCAAACGGAAGGAGTATATGCAATTGCGTGTTCCTGTGGTGATGTTTATATTGGAGAAACTGGACGATCTATATCGACTAGGCTTAAGGAACATGAACGATGTATCAGAAAGAAACAGATTGTACAATCTGCTGTATCTGAACACCAACATTCTACTGGACATGTTATAAATGTAAAAGAAACCAAAGTTCTTGCACCGGTTTCGGGATTCTACAAACGCAAAATTAGAGAATCTATTTAAATTTATAAGCATCCTGACAATTTTAATAGAGATACGGGCTTCAGTCTTCATCATATGTGGAAACCGATCGTTACACCGAGTCACGCTCCGGTAAAACAGGTCGACTATAAATAGCCGTGGCCTGGGTCTCTCCGAGCTCATTCAGTGTTCCGATCTCGTGAAGTAAAGATAGATCCCTGAAGATGCCTAGTGAAATCGAAGGCGAAACGTAGGAAAGTGATTTCATTTTGACACGGTCTAATCCCAAGAACCATGATTTCTAATTGACCACAGCCGTGAAAGCTTTTGTTCTATGTTAAGTATTACGTGGTAATTAACTGGTAAAATTTTTATACGAATTCAAGAATTCGACAAAATGGCAGCTTAATAAAATTTAAAAATCTCAGCTTGAAAAACTATTTAATAGATTGATTTCAAATTTTGTGCAATAATTAATTGTGGTATATAGATGAACTGATAAAATTTTGGTACGAATTGAAAATGGCGAAACAAAATGACGGCCAAATAAAATATTTATAAACATGAAAATATACCCTCCCAGGTTTTACATATCTTCAAATTTTAGCGTCCCGAGAGGCCAAACATTTTTTTTTCAATTTCGTCGGTCTGTCTATCTGTCTGTCAGTTCGCGTTGTAGCTGCAAAACTACTTACCCTATTGACTTCAAATTTTGGTGGAAAACTTAAGGTCATATGGGGATGACCTGGTAGTACTTCGTAGTAAAATCGATTAATTTAAAAATGTTTCGGACATCAAGAGTGATATAGATATTTATTAGTAAAATTATGATACCAATTCAAGATGGCGGAACAAAATGGCGGTCAACTAAAATGTTTAAAAAATGTAGTTAAAAACATCTCATTTAATTGACCTTTGCATAAAAATTAAATGTGATATAGAGATAAACTGGTACGAATTCAACATGATGGAACAAAATGACGGTCTTAAAAAATCATTGTAAAAACTACTTATTTCATTTATTTTAAATACTACCCAAAAATCAAGTGTGGCATAGGTACACAATGGTAAGATATTGTTACGAATCCAGTATGGTGGAAGAAAATGGCGCCTAATAAAAATGTTTGAAAAAACAGCGTATATGTTATAATTACTAAATGACTTTGTGCGGAACTAAATTGGGTCACACTTCATTATTCCTAATAAAAGGAAAAATTCATTACGAAGGAAGCTTCGGGTAAAGGAAAATTACCGAATTTTACCTTTGTTTTTCCTTATAGGCAACCTATTAATTTTTTTGTTTTTCTTTTATTTTTTTTAATCTCAATTTTTGATTCACTTATTTATTACGTTGGAATGGAATCCTTTTGTTTGTTTCCTTATTTCTACTATAATCGGTCAAAAAAGTACAAAACGCCTTAAACGTTCACTTCAACTGCTTAAAAAGCAATAGCATATCAGTAAGTGATTTTTATTGGTTGAGTCCAAAACCAGTAGACTATTTACTGAATGCAATGTTTTTAATATTTTTGCACACTTGATTGATAATTAGGTAAAAACATAATTTACAATATTAAATACAGTTAAATGCTACTGAAAAAATATTTAACGTTTCTTTTAATTATAGTTTTAGTTTTATACTTTAATAATTCCACTGTGAAATAGGGATGGCTGTATTAGATTTTACCTATCGATCGGCAATAGCACATCACCTATAGATATATTTTATTTATCGATATAGATAGTTATCGATTTATCGATAGGTATTCTTACCTTCCGAGAGTCGATTGTGACTTGTCGGTTATTTTTACTGAAAAATTATTGAGCAAAAAAGTTCGTTATCTTTGTAAATATGTAATCCGTGTATCAATATCTATCTACATTCTCGGCTACCTATCGATATTATCAACTATCTGTCGATGTCGTTAAAAACCTATCGGCATTATTGCACTGTTATCGGCACTTATTATTTATTATTTACTGTTTTCGGTATGTCGCTGACCTATCGATATCTCAATCCCTAGTTTGAACTATTCATTTATTTTCTTTTACTTACCTTTTCCTCATGGATACAAGTTATATCTGACTTTAAGTAGACCCCCATAGAGATCGAGTAAAACGCTTTAAGTAAGTTTACAACGTATTAAGTGCTGTAAATCATAATACAAATATTTATGAATGAAAAAATGACTTATAGAAATTATTTTCTTAACATTATCTTTGCATTTTGTTCAATATTATTAGTGGGGTAGTAAAATTGTATACCAAAACTGAGAAGGTTAGCGGTTGTCATTCCTTAAATGATTACTTTTTAATTAATATCAATGTCCTCGGATCTTAATAACCCGAGTTTCATTCCATTTGAAATCCTTCTTTTTAAAACTCAATGAGAATACGTGAACTCCTCTCGCGTTCATATTAATTTTTTTTTGCATTCCAACTAAATATTTTCAATTTTCAGAATTATCCAGAAAACTAAAATATAATTTGTTATGCATACGTTACGCAGCACAGAACAAACTCAGATCTTGGTCGGGGGACACTCTAAGCTTAATTTAGCGTAATATCCGATTGCATTGACATTTATATATTTACCCCCCCCCCTCATTGACCATTAAACTAGTCCTCTACTATGGCAAAGTTTACTGAAATATTTTATTCGGCAAACTTTGACTATAATTAAAAATGATATTAATAAGTAGTAAAACTAAACCACAGATTACACGTACTAAATGGGAAACCATTCATATTCTCCATATACCTAAATTCGAAGAACACGTGGTTGCGAACGATGCGGTAAAAACCATGCGTAATGACGTAAAACAAAAAAAAATCGGTAAATTTCTTTTACCTGGAACTTCCCTCGTTATGAATCTTTCCTTTTATTAGGAATAGTGAAGTGTGACCCAATTTAGTTCAGTACATAGTCAAGTCGTTTAGTAGCGACACTTGATTTTTGGGCATAATTTTAAATAAATTCAATAAGTAGTTTTTTCCATTGACACACACCGCCATTTTGTTACGTCATGTTGAATTCATACCAGTTTATCCCTATATCACATTTAATTTTTCTGCAAAATTAATGTCAATTGAATAAGATTTTTTTTTAATTTCATTTGGTTGTCATTTTGTTCCGCCATCTTGAATTCTTACCACAAATGTACCAGTTTATCTCTATATCGCTCTTAATGCTTGCACAAAATTTGAAATTAATCAGCAGTTTTTTCAGAATGATTTTTTAAATATTTTATTAGGCCGTTATTTGGTTTGCTCTCTTATATATTCATACCATAATGTTACCAGTTCATTCCTATGTAAAACTTGATTTTTGTGCAAAATTTGAGGTAAATTAGATAATTCGTTTTTTAAGTATTATTCTTTTAACGTTTCACATCTTATTCCGGCATATTAGATTTTTACCAAAATATTACTAGGTCATCCCCATATGGCCCTTAAGTTTTGACTAAATTTTGAAGTCAATCTGATAAGTAGTTTTTAAGCTATACCGTGAATTAACAGACAGACAAACAAACCGATAGACGACGGAATTGATAAAACATATTTTTTTACATCTAAGAATGCTAAAACGTGAAGATATGTAAAACCTAAAAGAGATTTTTTCACGATTACAAACATTTTATTAGGCCACCATTTTGTTTCGCCATCTTGAACCACAGTTTTACTACTTAATTTCTATACTACAATTAATTATGCTACACAATTTGAAATCAGTCCATTAAGTAGTTTTTTTCAGGCTGAATTTAAAATATTTTATTATGGAGCCATCTTGGATTTTGTGCAAAATTTGAGATAAATTGGATAAACAGTTTTCTAGCAATAATTTGTTTAAGATATCACTAGGCCGTCATATTGGATTTTTACCAAAATGTTTCCTGACCTCCCATATGACCCTTAAAGTCGTTTTTAGCTATGCCACAGACAGACAGATCAACGGAATTGAGAAAATATGTTTTTCTGCATCCAGAGACCCTGAAACGTAAAAATCTGAATACATCTCGGAATATTACTTCCTTTTACGAGGGAAGTAATATTCATTAATGTATCTACATGAAAGAATAGCATTTATGTCTACATATATTAATGATATAAATATAAAACTATACAATTAAAAAAGTTACACCTGACTGACACAGAGAATAAAATTAAAGTCATGCTATTAAAAAATACATTATTTATAAAAACATATATTTTAAAAAAGTTTTAAGAAAGTTAAACTCATAAAAGTAGGAATTAACGAAATATAACAAGTTACACACGAAAAACGTGTCGAGGTCAGCCGAAGGATATATTATTATTCTTTAGGTAAGAACATAGCAGCACTTCATTTGCTACATAAAAACTCCCTGATGGTGTAGAAGGCCTCCTCTTTCAGATATTGCCTCACTCTAAATTTGCATTGTTTTATTGGTAATAGCCTAATATATTCAGGTAACTTATTAAAAATTTTAACCCATAATGATTTCTCCCATCTCTGGCCCTGGCCGTTCTGCTGTAGCTCAATGATAGATTTCTCCAGTTTCTACTGTTTGTAACTATGGGGTTTCTTACGTACTGCTTCTCTCTTCCGTGACATAAATGAACCAAGCAAAAATATATATACTTGGCAAAATAAGTCTGCCATAGTTAATAAAAGAACATTCTGCAACATTCCCGATATTTCATATTACATATCACTTTTATCGCCCGTTTTGAGCAGCAAACACTCTATAAAAATATACTGTATCCCTAATATTGGAGGGAACAATTAACTAAGTATGTATATGTTCTTATGTAATTTGGCTGTTAGATGGTTGGCATGAGCCTTTTAGGTTAGCTCTGAGTCCAGGTAGACACCAAGAAAATTGACAGACTCATATCTCTCATTCAAGTCACCCACTCCGCTCTCCAGGCGAGCCAGACTCTTTGAGCAATCCAAGGTGATTGTATCATCCTCAAAAAGTATGACCTCAGTAGTAATCATAGATGTGCAGCTGGATATATCATTCATATATAACAGGAATAAAATGAGTCCAAGGACAGATCCTACAACGTGTGGAATTTCAGTCATTCCTGATGATTGCTTGTTGTAAGACATATTGCTTGTGACCACAAAAAGAAACACTGCATCAACATAATACTCAGACTGCCAAAGGTATACACATCCAGTTTCTTTATAAGAAGGTAATGGGTCACACATTAAAAGCCTTTTCGAAGCCTGTACATATTGTTTGTTTTCAAAACAATTTTGAATGTAATTAGTGAGTTGGCCAAAGGCTGTGGGTTGTGGTAGTTGAAAAATTGTTTCTAAACCCGAATTGGCATAAGCTACATAAATTTCCACTATCCATATAAGAAACGGTCTGGTACTTCAAGTCAGACTCAAAAGAGGAACCACAGAAATTGGCTTATAATAAAATTACTAGCTGAATCGATGTCACCCTTCTCGAATGCCGGTACCACCCAAACCCGAACGAAAGGTCTATATAATCATTAGGTTTACTATGTTTGTCATAAGTGTCCAAAATTTCAACCAGTTTTTCTAGTGAAAGTTTTTTCCCGTGTTTACATTTTACATCAAACTTAGAAAGTGTTTATTTTTTAACTCCCGCGTATCGAGAAGATTCCCATCTTGTAGGCGTAATCCGTGACTAAACACAGATGAGAACAAAATTACATTCTTTGAATCCAGATCTTTACATTCGATATACCATTTTGTATTATTCTATTCATCCCCTCCCTAATTAAAAACTGACAAAATAAATTGTAATACTGACCTTAGTTTCAAAATCTACAGAGAGAGAGAGAGAGAGAGAGAGAGAGCGAGAGATAACAAATAAATTATAGTTTTAAAAAAAAATAGAAAACTTTTTTTTTTTTTGCCAGTAACGCACTAAATAATGTAATTTACTTAAAATATTTTTTTACGATATATGCATTCTACACGTGACAATATTATTTACCTTCGTTGCATATTAAACAAAAAAATATAAACTTTTGTTCAATACAGTATATGCACTTAATACACTTCTTAATGTTCAATGACTAAGCCAAAAAGGGCGTGCTGTCGAAATTAATTAAAAAACATAACCAAAAAGGGTCCTACGCTGTTTGGAATAGCTACTGAACATAAAGCAGTGACAGTTATTAGGGGCACATAATGTATTGAACAAAAATTTATATTTTTTCGTTTAATGAGCAATATCTTTTACTTTTTCTTAAAATATCTTTAACATATTGCTGGTAGTGTATTGGACTCGTTAAAACAAACCAAACTAGCTGTTACCAACAATACCATCTGGTACCTTGTCTAATCAACTTGATGGTATCAATTTATGTGCTAGATTCGACAAAACAAACCAAATGTGCCCACTCAACGGGTTTACTAGCTGGTACCAGCAGTACTATTTGGGACCATGGAGCTGATCAGATCGACTCGACGGTATCAAATTATTATATTTGTATCGGAATTACATATACTTGCAAAATTTCCAATCGATATGATAATTAGAAGTGGGTTAATATCGATCGGGAATTGGGTTAAATCGACAGGTACCATTTGGAACTGAATCTGACAGCTCGATGGTACCAAATTATTGTATACGATTTACATACATTTGCAAAATTTCAAAACTATACATTTAGTGGCTAAAATCGACTTCAAACATTTGTTTACATGCATAGTTAGTTACATACAAGTGAAGCTAATAAAGCGTGTCAAAAATGACCTAATAGTATTGATTCACATTATAGGTAATGTTACTTGTAACTCAATTTATTTATATTGTGGTTAGCGAATCGCGACCGATATGATTGAGTTTCCATTTAATCAGTTTCCATTAGTTGATGGTCCAGAAATATGAGAAGATTGACGAAAGTACACAGACCATTCTTAGTAGGGCCAAAAATTTCCTTAAAGTCTCCGTGAAGATGATAGAGGAAATATGGTTCCTCCCCAGATTGTTTTTATAAAAAATTAATTCAGTCAGTTAGGTACACCAGAATGGAAAATATGTCAAATGAATTTCATAACTCATCAAAATTTATCTTTTTGTCTTAGTTCTTTTGTAAATGACCAAAAATATCTTTTTTTTTTCGAATTGTGTTTTTTTTTCCGACAGTTTCATAATTAAGAACAAGCGATGGGTAAAAATAAGTTTTAAATCAAGGTTAGGTTAAACTTTGTTTAAGACATATACTTGTTTGCCCGAAGATAATTTTTAATAATATAAATTTGGAATAATAGAAAGAAGTTTATTTTAAGAATGTCTAATATAGAAAGAAAGAAAGCACTATTATACGGAGCGGTCCTCCCCTTGTTACGATAGTGTGCATGTATTTTAAAAATGTGGTAAATTGGGTAAATACCGAATACAGACCGATTAGATTATGCGTGTCGTGGTCTTGACATTACCGCTGTTTGTGATGTGTTTACCTTTAAATATTCTGCTGGGAAGCTAAACATTACTTACTCTAAACTTCCCTAAGGGGGTTCTTAAATATTAAAGGTTTTTTAGCTATTTTTTAATCACTCACATATTACCTTATCATTTTGCAAATAACAATTAATTGGATTTTTGGCACGGAAATCGTTGACACTCTTCGGAATATAGGATATTTTTCTCTTTTTTATTTAATTAAAAGCTTCTGCATTTCTGTCTGCTATTTTTCGTTCGAATATTAAACATGGTTGGTATATGCCTACAAATGATAGGTATTTAAACTAAAGGACTAATGGGCTTACAATATTCTATTGTAGGTATTACTGGGTAAACATTTCTGTTTAGATTCGTATAAAAACCATTTAAGTTTTAACTAAAATGCCCTAAAGTGTAATAACATTAAAATCTGTAATTTTTGGGCTCTATTAATCATTCGGATTATATATATTTTATCTGAAAAATGTTATTTAGTAGTTTTCAATTTTTGATTATTATTAAGACGAATGTTGATAGGCGACTTATATACATGTTCAATAATATTAAATTATAAATATAATTGCCAATATTGATCTATGAAATTAATCGACTTTTAATCTTTGTGGATCGATTGTTTTTGATTTTCTATAACCTAATGTTGACTTGAATACCTCGGGAAATAAAACTGAATTTCTCTTTTGTCTTTATAAGCATATTCCGCATATAACGCAAGGCTCATTCTTGTTTGGCAAATATTACGGTACACGTTGAAGAACTCTAATGTTTTAATGTTTTCCTCTTAAATGGGATCCTTTTCTTATCTAATCAAGCTGCTCGTATAGCGGGTTATCGGCCAATCCTGAGCCTCCAACGTTGCCATGCAAAGGCGCATCGTATTTACATACTAAATACGATATTGAAGATAAATGGGATAAAAAGCGATTTTTGTGCTCATTATGAATTTTAATCTAAATTATTTTTATCTGAAATCTTACATTACGGTGCACATATATATTAATCTGTACTTTTCGAAGTTTTAGACCCAAACTCATTTGGAATTAGGTTCTTCTTAAAGGTTCTGATGATGAGAGCATTTCGAAGCAAAATGATATAGTTTTAAAAACAAGATTTTTTTTTTGTCGTAAAAAAGAATCAAGTGACAGGTTCTTTACGTATAAATAATTATTAGTGATAGCGCCGAGACGAGAGATTGTCGTCTCTCGTTTCGTCCCGTTGAGACGAGAGTGCAATTTCGTCTTCTACGAGACGAGGGAGTGGTCTTTTCTCGCCGAGAATTTTTTCTTTCTCTCGAGCATATGAATTTTTTATATTTCAAATGTTAAATAAGACAAACTATTGAAAAACAAAAAATCGGATTGCTTTTGTAAACTGATCCCAAAAAATTAAGTATATTTTTAACGTAGCGCCAACTTCAATGTCTTCTATCTTTTTTAAAACATATCTTCTTTCAATCTGTAATACGAAAATGAAAATGGCGTTTCTTTGTCTTTTACAAGGGATGTAGATTGAGCAAATGACAACATATAGGGTATGTGAAAATGTCTTTACATGTATTTATAACAATATTGAATTTTTAACCGTACAGTTGAAAAAAATAACTTTTTTATACAAAAAATAAAATAAATTTGTCGTGTTTCAATGTTTTCTAAGAAAGTTCAAAGCTTCTGAAATACATTTTTTTAAATTTTCAGGTGGCTGCTTTATCCACCTGCCTTATTCTCTAGAGATATCCTGTATACTGAATAAAAATTATTTTCTTAAAAATAATATAACATTTTTTTAAGCATGATATACAACATTAACACCCGTGTTCACTTAAGAGGTTTAAATTTAGACCAGGCCTAACTTGACAATTATAGGTTTAAGATGACATATATGATATGCGACGATTAAACAAATAATTGTTGTAAATGCCACAATTCCAAATTGACTGTAACATATGCAAAATATAACTGGCGAACTAATAGTTTCAATTGTCATGGCAATTAGATCTGGTCTAATTCTTAAACCAGTTTAGTGAATACGGGGGGGTTAGTATCTATGACAACGATTTCTTACACCCGTATTCACTAAAGAGGTTTAAATTTAGACCAGGACTAACTCGACAGTTATAGGTTTAAAATGACATATCCAACAATTAAACAAATAATGTTTCTAAATATCACAATTACAAAATGACAGTGACATAAACAAAACACAACTGGCGAATTAAGAGTTTTAAGTACCATGGCAACTAGACCTGTTCTAATTCTTAAACCTTTTTAGTGAATACGGGGGTAAATGTTTTTAATCTCAGAACATTTACCGCAACTATTTCTGTTTCCAATTTGACTGTTATGGGCTTCCGGGTTCTTACGCGATACTGAGTTAGTCTATTTTTGGTGAAAATTATCGTTCGCGTAAATTTTGCTCACATACAAATACATTTTTTTTTCTAAAAATATGTTTTTTTCGAAAATTTTTGGGATTTCAATCATTTAATCAAATCAAAACTTTTTTTTAGTTCTATATCGCCCTCTTTAAAAAAATAAAATACTAGATATATATATATATATATATATATATATATATATATATATATATATATATATATATATATATATATATATATATATATATATATATATATATATATATATATATATATATATATATATATATATATATATATATATATATATTGAAATAACCAAATAAATTATAAAGTAGTTTATGTAAACAACTGAGTAAATTCCTCATTCTATTAACAAAAGTGCCGTGATAGATTAATTCAGGTTTACTTACATTTGGTTATCTCTAGTTAAAAAAAAACATAAATTTACAAAAAATGAAAAAGAAACAGCATTTTCCTCTACCATCTTTCAAAATTAAAAACATTTTTTCAAAAAAGTCTAATTTAACAGGTAAAATAATTCACGGAGTAACTTTTTTATTGCATTATTTTTCAAGCAAAACTTTCTGTAAACTCAGTTTTTAGTTTGGTCAAATTTAAAAAAAAACCTCATATGATGAAGACTCTCCTGGTCGAACTCTAGATAGAGATGGATGGGAGTGTCCTCCTCAAGTGAACGCCCGGTTTTCAAAAAATATGATGACTATGAAGAACTGTGAAAAAGCGATCAAAACAAATAAAACCTTTATATACATCGCAAGTCATCCTAGAGTTGATCTGTGTGCAGTGAACAGTGCGCTTTAAAAATAATCATTTGTCACTGAGAAAAACAAATATTTGATATGTTAATATTCAACAGATTTACTAAGAAGTGAAATAGAAAAAACCGTCCCCGCTTGCAGTGATTACAAGAAATTCTTGCATTTTTAAGAAGGTTCATTTTAGTCAGCTAGTGATATATTTTAAATTTTCGCACTCGACTATAAGCAGGCGGGTTTCTTGTTTTTTTATAATTATTAATTTCTTTTAGCTTGTAATTCTAAATCGGTACCTAATGACACCTAATTATATTTCAGTATATTAAATAGAACTCTCAATTCTCCTCTCAGAGATTTTAGCAAAGTTAAAAAATTAGTCAGTCTTGGATACTTTTAGTTCCCTTATAAGAAGTATTGTAATCCTGAAAAAAAAAATACCCCCAAAAAACATGTCCTTCCATATCCGTCGGTCTGTCGCTCTGTACGCGGTATAGCTCAAAAACTACTTGCCCGATTGACTTTGACATATGGAGTTGAAATGATAACATTTTGACAAAAATCCAATATGCCTGAACAAAGTGGCGGCCTCACAAAATATTAAAATGCATTATTAAGAAACTACTTATGGAATGAGCCTCAAATTTTGCACAGAAATCAAGTGTCATATAGGGATAAACTTTTTAGTGAAGCCATTATAAAGGCCGCCTAATGAAATGTTTAAAAACTCAGTAACAAAAAACTACTTATCAAATACAAATTGACTGGAAATTTTTCACAAAAGTCAAATTTAAAATAGAGATAAACTAGTAAAATTTAAGTGCAAATCAATTTAGCAATAAAATGGCGTCCTAATAAAATGTTTAAATAATTGGTGAAATTTCCTGGAATAAAACCTCATTTTCATGGAAATTATAGACTATGCTAATAAAATTATAAAAATAAATATTCCTGGTAATAATAATAATAATAATAATAATAATAAAAATCGGTAAATTTCCTTTTATTAAGAAAAGAGAAGTGTAACCCAATTTAGTTCGTTCGGTATATAGTCATTTAGTAGCACATATTTATTTTATTAGGCGCCATTTTGTTCCACCATTTTCCTATCAAAATTTTTTCTTTCAAGTTTCTACCTATGCCACATTTGATTTTAACACTGACACACACCGCCATTTTGTCTCGTCATGTTAAATCCGTACCAGTTTGTCGCAATATCACATTTCATTTTTCAATTATTATTCAATTAAGTCAATTGAATAAGAAGATTTTCTACGTTGATTTTTTAAACATTTTATTTAGCCGCCATTTTGTTTATTTTCTATATTTTAGTATGACGCCATTTTATTTTGCTATCTTGGATTAATACCAAAATATTACCAGTTCATTCCTTTGTAACAGTTGATTTTTATGCAAAAACTGAGGGAAATTGGATAATTAGTTTTATAATAATCATTTTTTTATCGTTCATTAGGCCGCCATTTTGTTCCACCATACTAGATTTTTTCAAAAACATTTCCAGGTTATCGCCATGAGCCTTAATGTACATTTTATGTCAATTTGGTAAGTAGTTATGCCGCGAACCGGCATACCCATAAACAGACAGACAGACTGACTTTTGGCCATATTGGATTTCTAACAAAATGTTACCAGGTCATCCCCATACGTCTCTTAATTTTTGACCATAATTTGAAATCAATCGGATTAATAGTTTTTCAGCTATGTCGAGATGAGACAGACCGACGAAATTGAGAAAACATGTTTTTTTTTTCGGCATCTATGGTCCCTGAAACGTAAAGATCTGAGAAAATCTCGGAGATTGAAGTTATTACTAGATAAGTATATTAATATATATTAGTATATTACATAACGAGAATGGTAAAGTGCTTATAACAAACCAGAAAAATTACTGCGAGGGAGGGCTGTAATTGAGGCAGTATTTTAATAGGGCTAATTATCATTCAAGTTGTGTACTATTTTTTTTCTACGATTATTTTTAAAATGCCGAGTGATGCGTTGTTTAAATTTAAAATAATAATAATAATAATTGAGCTTTAAATCTCAATTAACCTAGCAGTCGCCTGTCAATACAAATAATAAAAACGTCAAAAAAATCAAAACAAAGGTAACGTAATGTAATGAAATTTCGCGATTTGAGCGGTGAAGGCTAATTTGATGGCTATACTATGCATCATAACGCACAACTGTGCGATATTATTCTTTACGCACAAATGTGCCGTTGGTTGTATTTATTGTGTAAACTGTACGTAAGAAAATGTTTACTAATACAAGAAAAACTGCGTTATCTGTAAGTTGTGCAATTCTATACGAGGGAAGTTCTGGGTAAAGGCGAACTTACCGGTTTTATATAATATATTACTCAGCATGCAATAGAAACAAATAATTAAAAAAATTCGTCAATTCTTGATATGTTTATGACAAAAAAGTAGGACATAATTTTCGTCTATATTGGAATGTAAACAAATTAAGAAAAAATCATATTATGGTTTAAAAGAGAAGTTAAAGTAGTAAAGTTGAAATCACACAAAATATTAGACACGTTTTTCCTTTCCAAGTTTGATATTATTTAGCTTTTGCAACAGTGTAATTAGGCCAGCAGAACAGTAGAACCAGCTGCCAATAAAATATTTTAAAAAAATTGCACACCTAAAGATAAATTAAAACTAGAAAGGAGTTTTTCTTGTAACGAACAACAAAAAGAGTGAAATATATCAGGATTTGTATATGTGCATACATATTTTTTCTTCAAAATGGATTTCTTTCTTTTTTTGATAAAATGGTGAAATTTCTTACAAAGAAAGTTTTGAGTTTTCTTACCGGAGTACCCAAAAGTAAACTAAATATTTTTTGAACTATACCCTGAAGCGACAGACAAATATACAGACGAACATACATACAACGTAAATGGTATAACATGTTCTTTAGCATTTAACAAAAAAGTAAAGATCTATTTTGTAATTATTATAAGCAGCTATATGCTCTGGAATCACTAATTTTGTTACTATAGATTCCAATTTTATTTAAAATATTAAAGGTGTTTTTTTCCGGTTTATGTTACTTTTTGTTCTAAATATTATTCATCCATATTCTTGAACTAAATGGTTATATTTCAGGTTCTCTGAATAAAATATGTGACACCTGTTGTATCCATTTCTATATTATTCCGGTTGATTTTTGGGCGTATATATAAGAATTCTCCCATTCCGTATAAGGCCCAATATGTCATCCAATCACTCAAAAGACCTGCGGCGGTATGTCCCTATATTGAACAAAATTAAAGTGGCCCTAGATCCGGAAATGTTACGATTTCTCTGTTACATTTTTAATAAAGTATTTTGACCTAGCAACTGTTGTGATAAAATGCAGGTTGCTACAGTATTTTATAGGATTCCTGCCATTTCTTTTTGCGAATATTTGTAGATACTAATTTAAGCAATTAACAATGTTTGGTGTAAATTCGGAGTTAAATAACTATCCGTTCCATGATTGATAAAATTGGTAAAACTGGCACAATACCGAAATATAAATTCTTCACCACTCGCAAAGTCCTAAAAATTGGTTATTTTTAATCAGAGATGAATTCATAGCAGAATACAAAATCATATAATGTACAATATATAAATGAAATTGATTCTCACGTCAACTGTTTTAGCACATAAAGAAATTAATTAGGCAACAAATTCTATTAGAATCTAAGTCAACGTCTCAGTAGAAAGTACTCCTTTGTTAACCTCTACCTATATGTATGTGTCTTTACTAATTGTAGTCACCTGAAGATAAAACCAAGAAGTATAGACTACTCACATCACTATAAAACAGTGGCTGGGGATGAATACGAATCAGGCAACCCCCTAGTCGCTACCTGAATGAGCTGGCAAATCGTATCCCGAAGGAACGGAAGCCAATAACCATAAAAGAAAGAAAGAAAGACTCGTATTTTTCTATAGGTGTAGGATTAGCTACATAGGGGTGAACTGTACAATTTAGAACTGCAACTTTCTAGGAAATAACAATCAACTTCGTTGTGGTAAAAATCACTTTATTTCCGACACAAACTATTTACACTTTGTACAAAAGATACCTATAAGGTAGAGCTTAAAACTGAGGTACAAAACCTTGTTTTATGTAAATTAATTTAGTAAAAAGTGGAGATCGCTCAAAGAGCTACAACTCGATTCAAATTTCTTTTTGTGACTAAACAACTCAAGCGATATTGCCAATTGTCTAATTCTAAGAACCAATTATTACAATGTTGTCACTGTTACAAAAAAATATAATGTTGTTGGAAATTGTCTCCAACATGCTCCGGGCCCTGGAGTTTTGTAAAAACTTCAAATTTTTAAAATGAATATATAAATGGTAATAATAAAATTATTCAAGTAAATATAAATCCTAAACATGGCTTGATGTAAGGAAATATTAATAAAATTATATAATACATGTTGTATGTAATGAAATGACTAAAAGTCAGAACAAATTACTAATAGTAACGAATCATATAGATATAGAATAGTTATAAATGCAAATGGATAACAGAATAATAACTAAAAACTAAAATACAAGAAAGGAAATATATTGAATATTACTGTTCAATAGGCAAAATTGCTATTTTAGTAATAGATCCCAAATAAGTACCTGATTGAGTCTTTACTTCTACTACCCTAACATGACCATCTTTACCTGGGATAGTCTTTACAATTCTTGCCATAGGCCATTTCAAAGGTGGAACATTATCCTCTTTAAGGAGGACTAATGTCCCTTCTTTGACATTTTTAGTTGCTGAACGCCATTTCGGTCTGCATTGTAACTGCGCTAGGTAGTCTTTATTCCACCTTTTCCAGAAATGTTGCTTCATTTGGCAACAGAGTTTCCAAAATTTAAGTCTGTTCTCTGGTATAGAAGTAAGGTCAGGTTCGGGAAAACTGGTAATTGGAGCACCAGTGAGAAAATGCCCAGGTGTCAAATATGTAAGATCTGAGGGATCATTTGACAGCTGGGTCAATGGTCTAGAATTAAGGATACCCTCGATCTGAATTATAAGGGTATTAAATTCTTCATATGTTAACTGAGAGTTACCAAGTACCCTTTTAATGTGATACTTCGCACTTTTCACACCCGCCTCCCAGAGGCCCCCGAATACTGGAGAATAACTTGGGATAAATTTAAACTCAATTTTTTGTTCCAGAAAGAAATTATTTATTTTATCTTTATGTTCTTTTAAGTATGACTGATAATATTCTGTAAGTTTATTATTTGCACCTTTAAATGTCGAACCATTGTCACAACAAACTTGACATGGTTTCCCTCTTCTTGAAATAAACCTCTGAAAAGCGCCTAAAAAATTTTCCGTAGTCATATCTGACAAAACCTCCATATGAATTGCTTTAACAGAAAAACATACAAATAAAGCAATATAAGCTTTAGTGACAATAGATTTTCGAATTCTGGATTGTTTAATGTAAAATGGACCACAAAAATCAACACCTACATTTTGAAATGGTCGTGCACTTGTTACTCTACCTTCCGGTAGAGAACCCATCAACTGTTGAGAACACCGAGCTTTTGTTTTGAAACAAATAACACACTTGTGAATAACTTTCTTAACTTCCCGAATGCCATTGATAAGCCAATAGTTTAAGTTTAAAGAACTCAAAACTTGTTTTTGACCTGCATGGAGTAATTTTAAATGCTCCCTTTGAATTATGAGATCAGTTATGTAATTATTTTTGGGCAAAATAATAGGGTGTTTTTGATTGAAATTAATTTTTGCGTTTTGCCTCCCCCCAACTCTAAGAATACCTCCTCCATCCAGAAATGGAGATAAAGAGTTTAAATTAGATTTAATAGGGATATTATTGTTTAAACATTTTATCTCTTCATAGAATGAGTAAACTTGTTCATGTTTGATAATGATTTTAGAAGCGTAATCATTTTCAGATATTTTTATGTTTCCACTGAGCTTAACCTTATTTTTAGTATTATTAAAAAACCTTAGTAAATACGCTACAATTCTTTCTAATTTGGACATGGAAGAGAAATTTTGAAAAAATGACTCGGGCTTAGCTATATGTGCAGAAATTACATTATTTTCTTCAGGTAAAGGTTGAGACAAAGTAATGGGTATTTCAATATGTACAAATTTTAAATCTGAAAGACACTTTGGCCCAAAAAACCATAGAGTCATGACACATCTCTTTAGGTTCTAAACCTCTTGACAAACTATCTGCAGGGTTCTCCTTGGTGTTAATGTATAACCATTTAGAATGACTACTAATACTTTGTATTTTTAAAACTCTATTTGCAACATATGGATTGAGTTTAAGTGGATTAGACTTCACCCAGGATAGAGCAATATTAGAATCAGAATATAATGCAATTTGACTTATTTTGGGTTTCAAAGTTTCATAAACTGTTTTGGCTAAGTTAGCTAACAATAGCGCACTATTAAGCTCTAATCGAGGGATAGTTAATTTTTTATTTATAGGTACTATTCTTGATTTAGAACAAACTAGGTTTACAAAAACTTTGTTTTTATGAATTACCCGAATGTAAATCACAGCTCCATATGCTACTGTAGAAGCATCACAATAACCAACTAGCTCTATGCATATTGAGTCAGTAAAGTTTAAATTCCTAGGTATCACAATAGGTTGCATCGATGAAAATTCGAACATAAAATGTTTCCAATATATAAGTAAGTCATTGGGTAAAATTTCATCCCATTCCAATTTCACGGTCCATAATTTCTGCATAAACAACTTCGATGAAACTAAAAGAGGTCCAACAAAACCCAACGGATCATAAAATTTAGAAATAAAAGCTAAAACCTGTCTTTTAGTCAAACAACTATCAGGGTCAGCAATGGGCGAGGCAATTTTAAAAGAATCAGAAAGGGGAATATAGATTAACCCTAACGTTTTTATAGAAGCATCTGTTTTATTCAAATCAATATCCTCCAGGTGACAGTTTTCTTTTGGAATATCGCTAAGTACAGAAGAATTATTACTACACCATTTGTGTAATTTAAAAGACCCAATATCTAGTAAAGAAATTAATTCTCGTTTTAACTGTAAAACATCTTCGAGGGTATCTGCTCCAGTTAAAATGTCGTCAACATATGTGTTTTTTAAAATAGAGGCAGCCGCCATAGGGTATGTCTTTCCTTCAGTATTAGCTAAGTGTACCAAACAACGTGTAGCCAAAAATGAAGAACTGGTTAACCCATAGGTTACCGTTTGCAATTGTAGACACTTAATCGGGGTATTAGGGTCATCTCTCCATAAAATATTTTGTAAGGGGCGATGATCGGGGTTTATTAAAATCATTCGGTACATTTGTTTGATGTCCGATAACAAAACATATTTGTAAGTTCTAAAAAGAATTAAAATTTCAAACAATGAATTTTGAACTACTGCACCATTATATAAATAGTCATTAATAGATTTTTTATTTTTTGATTTCATACTTCCGTCAAACACTACTCTAAAGGAAGTAGTTCTTTTATCATCACGAATAACAGGATGATGTCCCATAATATAAAATGAGCAATTGTTTTTATAATATTCATCAATGTCAACAATCTTTGCATGATTCAAAGCCAAATATTCATCAATAAATGTTTTGTAATTTTCAAATAAAACGGGATTTAATTTAAATCTTTTTTCAAGATTTTCAAATCTTTTGACAGCAACAGAAAATGAATTCCCCAAATTTATATTTTCAAGAGGTAATTTTAATGGTAAATCTACCTGAAACTTATTTTTGATTAGTTGTATGGAATTATTAAAGATTGTTTCACAAGCTTCTTGCTCGGAAGAGTATTCTTTGTAAATTTCTGGTACCTTTTCAACCTCCCAGAATTTAGAAATTAGTTGCTCAATATTATCATCGGTAGCGTGAAGTGAAAGTAACGATAGACTACAAGATGATAAATCCAAGTTGAAAGAACCACTAACAACATAACCAAATAAAGTATTTTGCAAAATTAGACCATTTCCTAGTTTTATGGTGTCATTGAACAAAATATCAAAGAAAATATCAGCTGACAATAATAAGTCAATAGAACCTGGTTTATTAAAGTCAACATCAGCCAAGCAAACAGAATCGGGCAATTCAAAGTTATTAGGTAAATTAAATTCACTTTGAGGCAATCCACTAATTCTATCCACTATGGCACACTTTACATTTACCTGATAATTAGTACAGCATGACTTTACTTCTATACAAACAGAGGTGTTAATATAAGTAACATTTTGATCTATGCCAAAAACTTTAAAATTGTTTTTAAGAGCCGGCAAATTTAATTTTTTAAAGAAATCATGTGTAATTAATGACATCTGTGAACCACTATCAAGTAAACAACGAGCTACTAGAAATGAACCATTTTTTGTTTTAATTTTTACTTTAACAGTCGGCAAAAGTACGGTTTGGGTTCTTACCTGAAATGAGTTTGTAAAATTATTAGAAAAGTTTCTCTGTACATCATTCGTTACCTGTTTTTCCAAATGAAGCAGTGTATTGTGGCCTTTACCACATGTCTGACATTTCCTCGACAACTTGCACATTCCAAAATGCCTGTTCAAACAAACTCTACAACATTTATTTTTATCAGTAAATGATATTCTGTCACTAACATTTAATGTATGAAATTTTTTACAATTGAATACTTTATGACCTGCAATATTACAATATAAACATTTGGACACATTATTTTGTTCAGTATTTAAATATGAATATCTTTTTTCTGAAACTTTTTTGTCAACATTGCCTGCGGCTTCTAAAGCAGTGGCTCGATTTTCCAAGAACTGTAAAAAATCTGTAAGTGTTGGTAATTTTGAGCAGTCCCTGTCAATCTGGTATGACTTGTTAGTATAAGAGTCCAACTTTTTGGTCAAAATACATATTAAAATCATATTCCATTGGTCTGTAGGTTGCTGTAAATTTTTTAAGGAACCGATCTGTTGTCGAACTAAGCTAACAAATTCCCTCAAAGCAATGGGTGTACCTTTTTGCATTTGTGGCATTTCCAAAATAGAGTTTATGTGGGAAGTTATTAACATAGTTTCATTGTCATACCTGTTTACTAACAATCGTAATGCCTCAGCATATGAAGAATTTACTATTGGTAATGTATTAACAAGGGCAAGAGCTTCACCTTTAAGATAACTTCGCAAATAAAATAATTTCTCTACATCTGATAAAGTAACATTTTTGTCAATAACTGCGGTAAATATTTCTATAAATGGCTTAAAGTTATTTAATTTACCATCAAAAGTTGGAATGTCAATATGCGGTAATTTTGTTTTAGATATTGCATTGTTTAAATTTGGCCCAAAAGGTAATGAAGGAGACTGACTACCTTTTGTAACAGTAGTAGTAGGTCTACATGAAGAAAGTCTTAAATTTAATTTACTAAGAACATTGCAGTATTCAATTTCGATTTCATCTGACAGGTTATCCTGCAGTGGGTCTAAAATTAAAAGTTGAAGCTGTAACTCTTCAAATTTTTTAAAGTTATTCTCTAAAATACCCTTTCTTGCTTCTAACTTGATTCATGAATTTTCATGTTCAAGAAGAAAACGCTCTATTCTGGACATTCCAGCTTTGATTTGTTCTATAGATAAACAAATTTTTGCAATTTCTTTCTTTGACATATTCTTATTTTAAACTTAAAACTAATAACAGGTATATCCTACAAAATAAAACACTATGTAAACAACTGTCTACTACAAAGTAAAAACCTTATGTACAACTAGGTAAGTTTAATTTCTAATGAAAGCTATTCATTTTTCGTTACCTTTGAATATTATAAGTTCACATAATAAATACACACACAAAATAAACAGAAACATCAACCGTGTTTTATTTAAAATTTCAAAACGTTGTCACAACATTCACAATCATATGATTTGTGACGTCAAACTGTCAAGCGTGTCTTCCTCTTTTTTGCATGGCTTGAAGCAAAAGCGGTGAGTGGCGCCACCTCTCGTTGATTAAATCAATCTTTTTTAAACCATCGAACTATTAATTGAGCAGCATTTCTTTCGGAATCCGGATTACTCTAAAATGCGGACTCAAATGGAGTGATTCCAGATCCAGAATGCTGTTCCGGTTCAACAAAAACTGCTCGGTCTATGGCGGACTTGACATATTACTTCCTTTTGGCGGGAATTAATAATTTTTCTATTTTTTACCTTGAATTTCACTGGAAAATTGACTTTTGCTGCTTACAACATCCGTTTTTCGAAGGATCAGTTATGTAGGATTAGCTACATAGGGGTGAACTGTACAATTTAGAACTGCAACTTTCTAGGAAATAACAATCAACTTCGTTGTGGTAAAAATCACTTTATTTCCGACACAAACTATTTACACTTTGTACAAAAGATACCTATAAGGTAGAGCTTAAAACTGAGGTACAAAACCTTGTTTTATGTAAATTAATTTAGTAAAAAGTGGAGATCGCTCAAAGAGCTACAACTCGATTCAAATTTCTTTTTGTGACTAAACAACTCAAGCGATATTGCCAATTGTCTAATTCTAAGAACCAATTATTACAATGTTGTCACTGTTACAAAAAAATATAATGTTGGAAATTGTCTCCAACAATAGGTATTTATCTCACTTTTTAATCATTAACTAGTTTCTTAACTAAAATAAAACAAAGTGTATGTATTATAAATAATAAGATGAAAAAATACATTACATTACTTTTCGCATACGGTGAAACCACAAAATATGTAATAGAACTCGTTTTACGACAATCCTAAAAAAGGCCTAACCTGGGTAAACCACAACGGCAGTCTGATAATTATAAAACAGAATTACATACAAAAATTGGTGTATGGAAATTCACGAAAGCATAGTTAAAATAGTGAGCAAAATACTTGTCATGTAATCGAATCCTTTCGCCTACGGGGGTAAAAAAGGAACTTTGGGGAGTAAAATACGCCCGCCCATATAAATATAGTTTCCTGGAAGATAAGAAACGACCCTTTTCTAAGATAATTTATATCTTCCAAATTTATGAGGTATTTGTAGTATTCATACTTTAAAGAATTTGTTTTATTTTTTATATAACGACTGTATAAAAATCGTGGCGGTTGAGTTAACAATTATGGTGACTTTTTTATTCAATGTTCTGCTCCGATGAAATTCACAACAGCTGATTATGTTGTGACGCCAAATGGAAATTACCTAATGAACTTAACACAGAAGGTCAGACGTATTATAATATTAACTACTACACGTAAAAATAATATGAATACGCCTAATTACTAGGAGTTCATTTTTATAGAGGTTTAACGACAATATCTTCCGTGAGCATTTTTTGTTGTTCATGACCTCGACTATAATATACAATTGAAGGCATACTATGTTGAATAGTCTATTAATAGTCGGATACGCCTAGTAGCTAAGTAGTGAAATTACAAATGCGTGTTTTTGCCACCATAAATAATTATTGTTGTAGATTGTATATACGCAATGCTCATCTGCGTCATTTTTCTTTGTCACCAAATTTGGTTAATACACTTTTGGGCAATCTTCGGCACTGTTTTATTAACTACAGGGTGTTTGAGAAACAAATAGTGATAACTCAGGAAGTGGTTCTTTGGCTTATTTTTAGTACAGAAGTTCATATATCCTTATGTCCAAAAACGCATACTTTACAAGGTATGAAGTGGCAAAATTTATTTTTTTTCTTTTTTTTTTTTAATTTGTATTTTACATATTTACACCTGGTCAAATGAAAATTGGAACAAACATTACTTTTTGTACCTTATAAAAAAGTATCATTCAAATTTGGAACATTATACAGGGTGATGATTTTATGCGTTCGTGACTCCTTTTAGGGCCCCAAACTTTTATGTGACGACACTGACCTAACTTAGTAATTTTTTCAAATTTCTCACTATATTTAGAAATGTTTTTATCTTTTCCACTTTTTTTTTTATTTGAAGCTATTTCACAAAATATCATCCAGTATGAAAAGGTACTTCTAGTAGCCATTAATAGGTATACCAAATTGTTGGCTTTTTTATTTAATAAAACGGTAAAAAACGGCAATTCAATTTGAAATTTGAATCTTCTGTAGTACAATCTAGCGAAATTGAATGATTTATTTTTCAAATGTATGTTTTTAATTTCCTTCAAAATGACATTAAAAAATAATTTTTAAATAAGAAAGACCATTTAATTACTTCATGAAAGAGAAATTTGAAAAATTACAAAATTTGACGATTTATGTTTTAAATATTTATTTTTATAAATATATACAAGAGAAGAGAAAACAGCCAGCTTTTGAGTATCAAAAGGAAAGCTACGTGGTCACAAAAGCTTGTTTTTAAACAGAAAAAATAGGAATTAGGTATAATTCGTATAATTTTATTTTTAAATAAAATACATTTTTCATTCATTTCATGATACGTAATAATTGTGTTAATTGAAAAAATAGTAGAATTAAATCTTAATATTTAAAGTTTTTTTTTTTTGTTTTCTAACTACTTAGCTTTCCTTCTGAGCATAGGCGCTTTTTTCTCTACAATTAATTATAACAATAAATATTTATAACATTAAAAAAGTTTTTGTCCATTTTTTTAAATAAAAAATTAAATAAAATTTCTTATTTAAAAAAAAAAAATTTTTGTGCCATTTGGAAGAGAATAAAAACTTTAAAAAGATAAAACACTCAGTTTTTTCCGGTTAGCACAGAAACTACAGATGATTCAATTTTCAGATTGAATACCGTTCTACTAAATACAAAAACCTAAAATTTGATGTGCTTATTATTTAGTAGTGACCAGTAGAACCATATTTTCACAAGTTTTTATACAAATGCATTAAACGAAAGTAAAATTTTGTAAAAAATTCGAATATTGTTGACATGTGGTTTTGGTTATTGTGTAAGTTATGTATTAGACATAGAGGTGTGAAACCATCACTGTTTGTTAGAAATTTTAAAATGAAGAAATTGTTTTTTTTTGTTTTCAATCGGACCAATAGAAGTAGCTATACTTATGACTGTAATTAAAAAAAAAATATCAAAAACTGCAAAAGTGAAGAAGGATATGGCTTCCAGTCGTTGTGCAATGCAAAAAGTCACGATTTACTTCATTTGTGTGTGTGATCCCACCAATATATTTATATATAATATAATATAAAGGAAGAGCAGAAGCAAAATTTCCTGTACTCCACAGCCTTATATTTAGAATTTAAAATTTTACTAGCATGAATGAACGAGATGAAATAGGTAGCATACATACAATATCAATTCAAAATCCTTTAATTATGAGTTTTTTTACTGATATTTTATGTATGCTATCTAATTCATCTCGTGTGCCCCCTCTGGACGCATGCCATAGGTTCTACAACCATCCTGAAATACATTTCTAATATACTACTCTAAACCATCTGCTCATTTTTATATTATATAATGACTATAACAAAATGCTTGAGTTAACAGTTATTATGGTGATCAAATCCGTTCACTAGTTCCAGAGAAAAAATCCTTAAGAAATATGCGGAATCCTTTGTTGAAAATGAAGATAGAAAGCCGCCGTTATCAACCCAGATTTAAATATATCGAAAACGAGATTGCAGCAATCACTCACTGAGTTTTTCTAAAATTCTAGTGGTGAAAAAGCTTTCTTTCGTGTACCGCATTAAAAAAAATGATTAAAACTTTGTAAAAAGTACCACTTAGGTTTGGTCTTGGCAGACACTGACATTATTCAAAGATCAATCTAGCTAATATGAATGCATGAAACTTGGATAATCGCAATTTTAAAAATAACCGAAGGTTAATGGCGTATATATAATTATTCTGTTTGAAGGTTATCTGTTATATATTCCGTTAAAGCTCTATTCATTATTTGAAAATTTGAAACGTATAGTGCATAGTTGCCTTAATCGAAGCCTCTTTTTATGTATTGTCGTATTTCGTATTTAGGGTTTATTAAATCGTGTTTCGTTAATAATGCACATTTTTAACATTTGTTATACTAAGAAGTTAATTTTAATTCCCTTAAATAGAGTAATATATAATATTTATGTATTTGATTCGACAAAAGTTTCATTTTTATCTAGACCTAAAAGAAAACTCTGGAATTTAAAAGTATTGTTAACAAATTAACCTAATCGTTATTCATAGGTAATTTCGATCCCGTAGGTTTAACTTAAAACCACCGGTAAATTCGGTCCCACGTAAAACGCTAGGTACTAAAAGATATAATGTATAAATATATTGATTAAATGCAATTCCATATTTTTCAGATAGTAAAAATTTGAAAGTTATAGAAATGTATTTATTAGCTGTAATCTGTATAGGGTACATGTCTAAAATAAGATGCCTTATCCTTTGGTCTGGAAAACCATAAAAGACAAAGAAGAGACACACGCACACGTACACGCGTGAACCCACACATCACATCGCGCCACGCCACGCCACGCCACACCGCACAAAAAATTGTTACTTCGGGTCGGTTTCATTTTGCCTCCTCGTTCATTTCATCTTATGGTATTTATATTCATTTATATCTTATGGACAGCAAAAAATGAGAAAAAAAATTAAAAATTAGTGTTTTTAAAGACGTTTCTATGATCATAATTAGCTTACACTTTTTTGAAGAAAAGGACCTGTAAAAGACTTTTCCTCTCTCTGTGCTCCTCCCAGAGGGAGTTCAATAAGCCCTTGTTTTTGATCGGAAAAAAAATTGAAAATAAAAAAACTTCCCCAATTTCGATCTAGCCCATTTTCAATAGACTTCATAGGTCCGTAAAAAGGAAACGTTTTCTAAAAATTTCAAATCAATATTTACATTTTCTGTATCATACGACACCCTAAAAACTCTAAAAAAATATTTTTCATTAAAAGGCGGAAAATAAAGAATAATTCGAAAGCCCCATGTGTGCCCCAAATATCTATACATCAAGAAATTGATTGTTGGATAATTATTTTTTGAAGCCATTCATAAAATATAGGGTTGAGAAAAATTATTATTTTTTCTTAAAAAATCAGAAATTGCTGATTTAGTTAAAAAATCTTGATTTTTTTTTATTCTTTTTAAATAATTTTTGTTACCGCTGGTAACGCTTTTTTTTTAAATAAAATACAAAAAATAAAAACACAATTAGGAATTTGCTTGAAAATCTGACAAGAAAAGACCAGAAAGCCCGTCTTCTACTGTGTTAAAACTCGAGAAAATTTCAACACTCGAACGGTCTGTCGCGGCCGTGCCGGCTATTAGCACGCGAACGAAAAGTTGCTTCGCATGTACCCTTTTGCACTGAAAGTTGACACACGTCCCGTCGCAAAGTTAATTATTAGAGCTTGTCGAGGCAGGAAAGAAGACAGTATTTGGCAACATTTTGTCAAATTAAAAGTAATAACGACATGTCGATAGGTTAAAAAATCATTGGGGAATGTGTAAAAATTAGGTGATGAAGAAACAACTTCCCAGGGTTCTCAGTCAGAAAAAAAATGCGATAACTATAGCCCCGGTGGATATTTAGGACACCAAGCTGATGAAAGCAGCAGTAGTTTAACTTTGTTATCCTCCTTTGTTGTAAAAACATGTCAAGATAAAAAGAAAGAACTATACAAGTAACGAGCCAGAGCAATTTTTGCCACAAATTGCAGTTTCAGGTCAAATAAACATACCCAGGTTCTCAAGACTATTGAAATGTTAACATCAGGCAACAAACCAATCATTGTCAGCCTTATTAAACGAAATATTTGAAGAAGGAAAATCAAAATTATTTAAGATATTATCTGGTCAGTTCCTTTGTATGTCTATCGATGGTTGGTCCAATAGTAGAAAGTGTTGATACTTCCTGTCATACCCACACTGCCGAATATATCTGGCAGATATGGCCACTGGTTTAATAAAAAAGTGTAAAGATGAATATTATGCTACAGTTACCAGTTTTGTTACAGAAAATGCAGCAAATATGAACAGTGCGCAAAAAAAAATGTGGAAGCACTGAATTTTGAAGTAAAACATGTGAAATTGCCAAATCCTCGATACAAACAAAAAAAGAGGGAAGGCTAATATTACCACAAGATGTTCGATCGAATACAGTTTTTGGCTGCTTGGGAATTTATATAATTTAAGGAATTTTTTAAAAAGTCTAGAGGTAGATTTTTAGATAATTATTTACTGATAGCCATTGACAATAGAATCGCTCTAAAACCTCATTCAGTTGAAGAGATATTGAAAAAAAGGAAAACATATTCCACCCCCTTAGGGATGAAACTTTCAACAATCTTTATTTGCACAATTATTTAAAAAAATTAAAGATATATTTTAACAAAGTAAGATTGCATTTCATTTAGTTCAAAAATCCAGGATCCAGATCGTTGATAAAAGAATTATTTTAAAATCTCATTTAAATGAACAGACATATTATAAACTGTAAAAACAGATTTCATTTCTTTTTACCTCTTTGAAGGAGAAATCCAGAAATTGATATTTAGGCTAGGTTATTAAAAACCGTTGTTAAAGGTAAAAATATTGCCTTAAATTTTCAATTAGTTAATAAAATATTGTAAAAAAGTAAAAATACATTTCAAACCTTTTCACCCCTTTAGGGGTAGAAAGCTATTGACGAAGAAATTGTTTTAAACACTCATTGAGTTGTAGGTATAGTGTAAAAAAGGAAAAACATAATTCACCCACTTTTACTCTCTTAATAATTATTTAAGAATGGTTGTAAGAACACATTTCATTCCTTTTTACTCCAATCGTTTTAATCATTTTTTTTTAGCCATTGACGAAAAAGATGTTTCAAACATTAATTTTTCTTAAAAGGGATATTGTAAAAAAAGGAAAAATACAAATAAAGGGGCTTAAAGGATGAATTTAAGAAAATATAAAAAAATGTTTTTAGATAATTATTCTTGTAAGCCATTGATGAAACACCATTCTTTCATCAAAAACTCATGCATTTACTTAAAAAGTTATTGTAAAAATGGAAAAATGCAATTCACTTCTTTTCACCTCCTTAATGGAGGAAATTCAAAAAATCTCGAAATGTATTTTTAAAAGTCATTGATGAATGAATTGTTTTAAAAACTCATTTAGATTAAGTGATATGTAAACAAAATTAAAAACATATTTTACACCTTTTCACCCGCCTAGTGGCGAGTTTCAAAGAATCCTTTATTATCTCGCACTGCATACAAAAAGATAGTCCACACCAAATTTTAACCTTTTTATCTTTCGAATTAAGAGATGGTAATCAGTGGTCAGTGAGTCAGTATGTGGTAACTATTTGAGAATTTTGGGGTGATATGTCTTAGGCTTGTTGTTGCTCAGTGTATTTTAAAAGCGCGCGACATTAGTCATAGTATTAACACATATTTAAAGAGAGTCTAAAGGCGACTTTTTGGTGATTTTAGCAAATAGCATTAGTAGGCATATACGATTGATTTCTTTCCATATCGATATACAGGGAAGGAACCCATTTCTAAATATTTAGCTTGCCTATTAGCATTTTAATATTTGGCATCGTTGTACAATATTTTTAAAATATTCTGTTGGTGAATTAACAATATTTGTATAATTTAAACATAAATATAGCAACAATATAAACATTGATATAACTTTTTTGTATTTATAAGTAATATAAAAGATTACATTTACATATTTAATTCTTAGTTGCCTAAATATTATGTAAGTTTTTATTGAGATCCTCTTGAATTTTTAAAAAAGGTGTAACATTAGCACTGTTCTGTTTAGACAAATGCTGCCTCTGTGTATGTTCTATCTGATTAAATGATGCCGTGAAAGTCTAATATCCCTACTCTACAATGCGTATTTTAAAAGTCCTTTGCGGGAAACACTCGAAAAATAGGGTTATATATTTATGCAAAGACATAGTTTATTATTGATATTATACAAAAAAACAATAATTTTTAGTACTTTATACAGCATGAAGTACTTTATACAGCATGAACAAGGATTGCAAAAGCTAAAAGAAGAAACGCTAAGGAACAGGTGCGGATTTAGGATTTTTGACTGGAGAAGGAGGTAAGGTATTAAGCTTTTTATTTGATTATTATTTTATTAGTAACATAACGATTAAATATATCAAGCAAGTTTCATTTCGGGGGCTAAGGGGCTTTTTCCCTAAATCTGCTAATGCTATTGAAATTATCAAAATACACTTTGGTTAAATAAATAACTATTTGGAGGTTAAGGGGTCTTTTAATGACGACATTTTGTATTTAAGAATATTAAGTGACTTTATATATGCTATTTGGAAGTTACGTCAGTAGTTATGAGTAAAATAAATTTAAATAAGCTGTAAAGAAACACCATGAACATAAACTTTAAATTTTACCTGTTTCTAAGAAATTATAATGAGATATAATTTAAATAATAAAAATTAACTCGCAAAAAATGTCCGAATAAGACTAGATTATCTATTGAAAGCAAAGAACAAAAGTATAGAAAGTATAGGATAAAGTTCCAGAGAGCTCCCTCCCTCCATTTAAGCCCTTAATAGCCTACCGCTTCAAAATAAATATAATGATTTTTACTTAAAATAATACAGATTTTTTAAAAATGTTTTGAGGGAAACTTATTATTCAAAAGGCGATTCTCAGACCTTGAGACTATAATCACCAACAAGTAAAAAATATAATTTTAAACGAAATGAAAAAACTTAACTGAAATCGGGTTCTAACTAATAAACATATATTACTTGAGATATTAGATTATGTTTTTTAAAATTATGAATTCTAAAGTATAATAATTTTTTAAAGTAAAATAATTAATATCAAAAACATGATTATTCTTAGTACCTATCAATCAGAGACTAGTTTGATGCCGACTTTAGTAGGACCAACTTTTTGTTGTTGATTTTATTTTTTCAATTCTTTCCTCTCTCATTGCATAGTGATCTTATGATTAACTAAAATAACAATTAATGATATTTTTGAATCGAAAATAGTAGCTCTATTAACTGATTTGATTTAAAATAATGTTGCTTTAGTATTTTAGTCTTTAGCACAAGAAATATTCTTTGACGATACACGTCTAATATATGTTTTCTTCCAACATTTTTCGAACCTTTATTTTTTTTCCAGAAACAATAAACTAAAACAGAATTTTAAGTTTTCTCAGTGCACCAAACAGTAAAAAAATTTTTGAAGGAGAACATGTTACGAAAACATCACACACATTTTCTGTAAAGGATGATATTACCTCGTTTTGCCGACATGAAAATACTTAGGAGATTAACTAGTAGCATCATATTTCCTACCAGTAGAAAAGATAACACGTTATACGTACATAAATAATTTTTAATTAGTAGTATTACAATCAATTAGGGGAACAAGGAAATCGTATAAATTACATACTACCACTTATGTAAGTGTTGTATAATTGAATAGTACATCAATCAATTCGTTCGTTTGGTATAAAGATATAGAAGCTGGAGCGTTAATTACTTTCAAACAAACAATTACTCTTCCAAAAAAACTATTTTGGTGTCTAGAGTTTTTCGCCCATAACTGATATGCTCGAAATTACGTTTCTCAGTAAATAATGCAAAATCTTGGGAGCAATTTCATTTAATTTGTGGGCGAACCTGACAACTTTAAACATTCTCAAGAAAATTTCAACGATTACAATGTAGGTGTATCTCCCAATCCATAGACGATAGATAAAGATTTTTCTAGACATTCCAGAGTGATTTTTCTTTTTATACTTGTAATATAACATCATATCTTTAAATTTTCCTTATACGTCAATTTCACTCCTCTCTAAAGGTACCCATTTTAACATGTTTCATATTAGAAGACAATAATTTCTAAAATGAAATCAAATACTACAAAACCCAGTAAATTTTTTTTAAGTTTCTTGAAAACCCTGAAACAGCGTGTTTGATAATTAAGTATTTTGATAAATTAATCTAAAATGATTTAATAAATACAATACTAATATATTCTTTTTTAAAAATAATATAAATAGTTTAAGAACCAGTGCTACGGAAGAACCGTACCGTTTGAAGGCTAGATGCTGATGTTGAACATTACGAGGTCAAGGATAGATAAGGCAAGCAACGTGCAGATGTGTTAAGAATGATTACGTAATCGTTTTGCCACCCATAAGAACGTTGTTAGACTTGCTGCGTAGAAATGTTATATTTTCTCGTATTACAATATGAATGATTTTCATAGGATTCGTTTAAGACTAAAGGCTTACTTTTTAGATAGAGGCTTTAAAATCCTTCCGTAATTATATACAATTGCACCATGATCAGAGTGATTTTTAAATATTTTACTTTTTTTTTTGTTAACTATAATTACTTACAATTATTTTTATTTTCTTTGCTAATGCTACTGCTATACTGCTGGTGAAAATATAATTATCAAAAGGTCAATTCCATGGTAACTCACGGGACAAACTGTTACTAGCTACATTTTTGCAACTTTTTAGTAATTTGATAGGTGTGATACTAAACTACTTGATAAATAATTATGAAGTCCTGCAGGCTATTCCTAGGATATTAGGACTTAAAATAACAATGGTCCCAATACACAAGTAACCTACGGGATATAAAATGAATGCATATATAAGAAACTAACTTACTAAGTGTTCCGTCTTTATGGATGTGGCAATTGTTAATTATTGTTGCCTTAAGATATTAAATTGTGGCATTTGACTTGTTTTTAGTAAAGGTTTTTTGCCATCCACAACTAAGAACTACATTTTTAATTACGGGTTTATTATAACTCACGAGACGTAACTCATGGAAAATATTTGTATGACATAACATATATTTCTAAATTCTCTACTGAATAATTACTGTTTAATAGAGAAAGGTAACACATATTATTTAATCAATTAAAAAATAATTTATTTGCTTATTGATTCTTTTTCATTTCTTCTTGCTTTATTTTTCTGTATTTTCGTTTTCTATTCGTTTCTTTTTCTCTCCGTAAGGCTAACATTTTTTCAGAGGAAAATCATGTTTCTTTTTGGCGAGCACGACACCTGTTATTCGTATCAACATGTTTTCTTAAATACATAGACAAATCTTTATCTGAATCGACTTTTGCCCGATATTTTTCACTTTGCGCAGTTTTCTTGCAGTTCTCCATTCTAAAACCATGCATACTAAATTATTAATTTTGTTAATTATTTTTGATAACTCACGGACATATTTTTAAAATTAGAAAAAAGCCATACATCAAATTCTTAGGGAACTAAAATTCTAGCGTTAGTTAGCGACACATAAAACTCAAAAGATAATTCATATATTTTAAGAATATGTTGCTTGTAAATTTTGAAAAATTAACTTTATACTTTTTTACGTAAATCACGGGACATGGAAGTAATATGAGATAAATATAATAATTTTCTATAATGAACTTACCTTTAAAATTAAAGCACTTGCACTATTAAATAGTTAAAACACGTCTGTCACTTAACTAATAGCACCTTTGACGCCAATGTCTTTTGTTTTGCATGGCTAACTAATTCAAAATGGTCAATTTACAAAACTTAAGTTACTTATACATTCAGTTTACTTTAATCGTTTGTTTCTTATATTTAGAATGTAATTCTTCTTGAGTTTTGGGATGAGTTTAAAGAAATATAGTTCCTTTACTTCAAACTGTGTGATATTTAAAATAATTACCCAAAAGTATAAGTAATTTCAATTTTAACAGTTTGACAGACAGAGGGTCCAAAATGGCTCAAAATGAGAATTTTGAAACACCATTTTCTACAAAACCGTTCAGTTTAGGTATAGGATAAGTAACATGAAATATGTTTGGAATATTTCGGTGATTTATAAAATGTAAAAATGTGTTAACTGAAATTGACTGACTGAAATTGTAAAAATGACGCTCCGACTCACAGCGGTTGGCCCGTTATGTAGGACGTTCCCCCAGTGATGTTTCCACAACGGTCGTTGGACTGCCCCTTAAAACACCAAGAAAAACTACACTTATTTTCCGCCTTCAGGGAGTCTTACCGGGCAGCATTTTCATATACTGCCAACGCTAAGCCTATTCAGCTCGATTCATGTAGCTGTTTCTTAAGCGTAGGCAAAATATAAGGACGGAATTAGGACGTTGGCACTTTATAATATGTATGTAGTAGGTATTTTGAAACGGCCTATTATCACATTCGTTTGTTTGTTAACCTTAAGGGGAGTGTTTTATTCTAGAAAAACAAGTCAGGTATGGTGAAAGACCTAGTGAGTATAATTATTTCGACATTCATTCTAAGGAGTTTAGAATTGATATAAGTACTATACAAGCACTTAAGGTAAGTAAACGTTTCAAGTAAAATTTCTAACTTGTTTTTAACATAACCTATATCTTTCTACTTCACTTACGAAGCTAGAATATAATCGAAGGGACAAAGTTTTACACTTTACAGGTTGTTCAGGAACACCAGAAAAATTAAGGCAATGATTTTACCTACATATCGAATTTATACTATATAAAATCCTTAATTAACACACTGACTGACTGACTCACTCACTCATCATGATCCTGCTCAGACCGCTTAACGTAAAAAACTAAATTTTTGCATACGGGTTGATTTTGAGGTGTAAAGATCCGATAAGAAGGGATTTTTCAAAACTCAATTTGTAAGGGGGTGAAACCACCCTTTAAATATTAAAATATTTTTCATTAAAAAAAAAATGTTAGTTTTTCGCAACAACGCTTAAATTCGTGTATTTTATTTTTTTTTTTTTGACATATTACAGGATTTTAAAATTTTCTCTTAACAATGTTTAAGCCGATACCGAAAAATTACACACCAAATAGACACTCTGTATATCATGCGATTTTATTTACGTCAATTTTTTATTGTCGCAACCCGCTAATGCATTACTTTCCTGAGCATAAACTGCCAATGGTTTTCGTAACAAAGGTAATATAAAATGCCAACGTTTTTATTCCGTGGTAGTTTATTTATTGCCAACACTTGGCCGCAGCTAGCCGAGCATAGCCGAATACGCTTAACGTTGGCATATGAAAATGCTACCGGACGAGTGTGTTTAGCTCGGTGATCCGAAGGGAAGTCGTTATGTTCGTTTTGTTCGTGGGCAGTGTTGCCGTTTTCATTGGAACCCCAAATCATGATACTACCGCCTCCATGCTTCACTGTCGGTACCATATTTTCCAGTTTTAACTCTTGATTAACTCTTCTTCCAAACTTTGTCCCTTCCATCACATCCGTAAATGTTAACTTACTTTCATCAGTAAAAAACACCTGCTTCCTGAAATCAGCAGTTTCCTTTTGATGCTTTGAAATAACCGGATTTCTTCTAGGCGTTCTTCCATTATAATCATTACTTGTTAACACTCTGCGCACATTTTCAGCATGCACTATTTTATTAGTAGCCGTTGCCATCTGGGAGGCTAAAGTCAGAGCGCTTTTTTTGATATATATTTTTAACCATTTTTATTAACAAGGGGGTATCACGATCGCTTAATACTCTTGGCCGTCCACATCTGGGTTTATTACTGATATTGCCGGTCTATACTTTTTGATAATCGACTCTTCTGTGCCTCTAATTTTTCTTACTATTTTAGCGATTTCAACATAAGACTTTCCATCTTCCAGAAATTTTACAATTAAATTTCGTATTTCAACGCGTATTTCTTTTATTATTCATAATTTAAAAAAAATAACGATACTGATAATGGCAATTGCATAATCGAATTTGGGTTGACACGCGCCTACTTTAACTTCTGAAAACTGTGTCCGCTGTATCTTTTGTGAGCCGCGCTTTTCAGTAGATATTTTTTTGCTGGTTAGATCAAAATACATTTGTTATGAAAGAGAAAGTTAATCAATATCTATTGATATAATTTTTTATTTTGTTAATTTATGTAATTTATAGCTCATTACTTATTAAATGTGGTTTGTATGAACACTTTTGTGAGTGACCGTAAGTGTATCGCAAGATAAGAGCATCGTAGTGAAAAGCGTTAACGCGTTGTTATTACAATTAAACGGCAAGATGAGGCAATTAGACGTTTAAATAAAGGTGAACTGCTTAAAAATATAGTAACGGACTTGCTATATTTATAGATGTGGGCGTAAGTACAATTTCAGAGTGAAAAAAAAACCCCGAACAAATTAAAAAGTAATCTAGTATTCTGGCACCGCCGGAGTCATCACGAAAAACCATGAATGCGAGGAAGTATCAAAAGTATAGAAGGAATACCAATTTGGGAATCATTTTTGCCGCAAAAGAAAGTCAGCTTAACTAAAGAATTACCTGGTATTGAAGTGTTTGAGTAATTTAAAGCAATTGATGGTTGGCTGCATATATCACTTGAGTTAATTTTACGAAGGTAATTAAAAATCGGTAAATCTAGACCAAATTTATAACTTGATGAAACTTGATAAACTATAAAATGCCACCATCGAAAGGTTTGGCCTCTAAACAAGAATCTGCTGCTCCTGGTTTCAATGCTTCTGGCATGCACAAGTTTCCATTATTGTGCATCGAAAAACCAGAAAATCCAAGAGCATTTAAACATATCCATTCCACGCCATTCCTGTTGTAAAAATCAAAATAGTGCTTGGATAGATGATAACATATTTATATTTTTTAATTGTGTATTCGGCTATTACATAATGCACCGACAATTCAAGTGAGGAGCAATTCAAAAGTTAAGGGCAATGTTTTTGCCTCCTAATGTAACTTCTTTGGTTCACCCAATAAACCAAGATGTGCTGGAAAATTTCAAGCGTATTTACAGACGCTTGTTATTGGATCATGTTTTGAATAAAGGTGATCACGGGGGTAACATCGTTGAGTGTTTAAAAATTATCAATTTTAAGAATGTTATATATTGGATGGCTGAAGCATGGATTCAAGTAAAAAGTACTAGTCTGTATTGTGTTAAAAAATAATAGAAAAAAGGGGGTACCTTGCAAAGACCCTGAGAACAGAAATAAAGATTTAAATGAGATTATCAGGGTGTAAAGCTGTTACCGTAGCAGATGTCCACGAATGGCTTAATAGTGTTGATTTAGAAAAAAAATAACCTATATAGAACTGATTAAAGCTGTTTGTAAGAATGGTACTGAAACAGACCTGGATAAGGTTAAAGAAGGTAGCTATAAGCTGCTGATAATGGTTTTACAAAAGTATTTTATTCTGATGGATTAGAACCTCTAGAGAGACTTTGACTTACGTTGAACAACAAGAAAACTCAGCCGCAGCTGATGTGTTGCTTAATTAGGCTGACCAGATTCTAGTGAAATATAAATACTAATAACCAAATTAAAATTTTCTATAATTCAACTTACAGATAGAGTTAAATTAACTTGCTATTGAACTTGAATTGTATTGAACTTTATTTACTCTTACCTTAAGTTAAGAAAACATGTTTTTTAAATATTCAGTCAGAGCGACAGATCAATGGAAATGAGGTAACATAAACAACATAACAAAATCTTGGAGAGTATTTTTTTATAATTACAATTCCCTCTTAAGGAATACCCTCGGGAATACCTTACTCACATAAAAGTTAGTAACTATTAAATCAAATTCAGGTAACAGTCGTTCAATTATTATTATAATTATTTGAAATGCACTTCTTTTCAGCTTAAGTTTACCTTCTGTTTTACATAGCTTTATTTAAGCCAAACATTACTATACATACTTCAGTTCTTCTTATTATAAACGGATTTTATTATGCGATATAACCCACAAAAATAAAAAAAAATGAGTTATGATTGTCACGTTGTTCTACATTACGTCTAGATCATTTTTGGAGCAGATTTATACGTAAATATTGAATGGGAATATTGAAACAAATTCATATAGCATCTGATATTTCTCAGTAAGATGTGTAACATAACTCTCATTCGCAACGTCGAACCAGCGCTTTAGTGTAGTGGCATACCAAACAATGTTTTAATATTATGACTTACCATGTACTGGGATTCTGGTCTTGCGCTTTAGTTAAATATTTGTTTTCGTTTCAACCTCTCGATTCTGTTACTGTTCAGTTTTCATTAGTTTGGGTCTAGTTTGTTTTTTTGACTGTTACTTCGTTCTAATTCTGCATGGATTATAATAAAAAATAAGTAGATGAGTTTAAGTATTACTTGACTTAACTTCAAAAAGTACTTTTAAAATTAAACTTTTTTTTGTTGCTGTTAAAAAATGTTTTAAACGGCCAGGAAGAAAGCAAAAAAACGTTTTATTGTTTTATGCCGATTAAAAGCCTGAATATTGAAAATAAAAATGCCTATTTGATTGGCACTTTATTGCAAATTATTAGATATCATTGTGGATTAATTGTAAGACATTTGGTGTGTTAATGCATATATCTAGTGTATACAATGAATTCTGCTGTAAAAATGATTTGAGATACTTGTCTTATTATGGCAAAATATAATATACATAATCGAAATGTATTACTGTAAAATGTTACTGAACCTTTACAGATACTAAAATTATTTCCTTTTAGATCTCCTAAAACTGCGGTTTATCAAATATCCAATATATCTAGAGAAGAAAGTCGAATTTAATAAGCATCGTAAATCAAGATCTAGTAACTATCCATTAAAAAGCCAAATAAAGATTTTATGAGTATGTTAAATGCTATACCAACTAATAGCGGGAACAGGATAGTATGCTATAGAAGAGAATTGGTTTAGGGACTTTTACAATGTTAAGAAAAGAGAGGTAGCAGCTAGTTGCACTTGAACAATACTATAAGAATAATTTAAACCATGCAGCAGCGTTCAGAAAATAAAAGAAGGAGGATTTACTTATAGCTAAAATTAATCCAGAAGTTGACACAATCATATTTGATTTACAAAAACGATATGTATATCAAGACTATCAACAAGTAATATTTACTGCAAAAGGTAGCTCAACTTCCACAATATGTGTGTTCATCGAGTAAGTTCTGGGAAAGTCTATTTTAATGTAAGGTTAGAACAGTAGGCTAGCAGAGGATTTCAAGAAGTGGAATCATGCATTAGAAAATTTATTATTGAGGATTTAATTTTCTAACTCTCAGTAATTCATTTAATTCTATGGACACATTCTTGTGGTGCTCAGAATAGAAGTATAAACACGATTATTATGCTTTTGCACGCAATTCAAAATCACCACAATCTCGAGAAGATTACTCTTCGATTTTCCCAACCAGGACACATATTCTTCCACAAGATTCGGAATTCGGAGATGTCGAGTATTCGTTGACAACAAATACTCAATTGTACACAAACAAATGTATAATAAACGATGTGAAAACATGTCGGCGCCGAAATCAATTTATTGTCACAATACTGGCAAAACTGGCAAAGGAGGATTTTAGATCAGTTCAACCAGTTCAAAATTTAACAACTAATAGAAAAATGGGATTAAAAAATTAAATTTCTCGGCTTAAGATTCTCGAAACAGAACTTAAAAAGGAGTATTCGTTTAAACTATTCATTAAATCTAGCTTAAATAACGAAGGCTCAAATATGGTTCAAATTGGTAGAGCAAATAAATTCGTAATTCAAACCCAACTTTCCCTATGGTCCTGCCAGTTGTTTGGCCTGAAGTCAAGAACTGTAGTGAGATAATATAAAAGATCTTAAAGAAATTCAGAAATTGGTGTCAGCTGACTCGAAGCCATTCTCTTAATTTCCGAGAACAGTGAAATCAGCTGTATTTCGTGATGATGAGGCTTTGTTTTGCCTGACAATTTTGACTTTAAACAACTGAAAGAGGAAATAAATGATATTTTAAAGTTAGGTTTAAGACTTTATTCACCTTTTGTATTTTAAAAGAATATTTTCACTTTCTACAACTTACACAATGTGAAGAATGTTTCTTGTACCTGAAATAATATTTTTAATTTTTTGTACCAACGTTCTACATTTTGTGGAATGAAAAGTTTTAGTTTTTGTCATCTTCTATTAATGAAATTGTTATTATTTTAATTTGTATTTCTAATTTAAAATACAAATAATTGTTTTATTAATGCGTCATGTTAAATTTTGATAAATGATCGCAATATGCATAATTTTATTTTCTTATTATTAATTACGAGTACATTTACTAATTTAGTTTCTTCTTCCAGGTAAGAATATTATGAACTACATACGGTATAATTAAGGGTAAGTATTTTTTTGCAATAGAACAGTATATCTATTTCGGGTAAACAATATAAAAAATTATTTAAAAAAAAATCCTAACCTAGCTTAGATGAGCAATCTAAAGCGGGGGTCACATTTGGTGGCGTTTCTACACGTTTTAGCTCTCTTTTAAAATGTAAACTCAGACTGACGCCTGAGCTAATACTATTTTATTGAGCCCGTAAATTACTTTTTAAAACAACAATGAATCAGTTCTATTTTAGAGGATTATTCCAAAAAAAAATGACTGGAGAGGGATATATAGTTATATTTTAAATGGTAGAAACTTGATTATAAGAGTTATCAAAAAACTTTGTATAAACTAGCCATTCGTCACATTTTTGTGGTTGTAAGTTGTAATAAGATAAGCAGAATTTTCTTGAGGTTGTGTTTTTAATACGATGGAAGGACTGCAAAGACTTTTAATTTCTTGTATTTTAATATTTGTAAAACAAAACAACTTTTTTTTTATACAATAAGAAAAACAAATAGCATTCTAGTTTTTAGTGAACATAAAACAATAAACAAAAATCATAATTAATAAAGCATACGTATATAAGTATTAATAAAAAAATATATAAGGGAGATCAGAAAAGTGGGTAACTAAAGAAGTTTGTCTGCTAGTCAAGTTTACAAGCTCAAAATGATGTTAATTCTTGCTACTGCTAGGTAAAATATGAGTGACAGCTCAATGGGATGCCTCAAAATCGGTAGTAACAAAAGTAGTAAAAAATTATCTCTCATGAAAGAACAGTATTTTGCTGAAAAAAATGTTTTTTCACTGATTTTGATAAAATAAATACGGTCTCTATATCTCGGAAACGATTTCAGATAAACTTTTAAAACTTGGTATGTTTTTAGAACACGCTTATGAAACGGTACCAAAAATATACTATTTTTGGTTTTTCCTGTATTAATGAAAAAGGTATGTTTTTTGAGGTTTTTAGAGTGTCGTTTAGTACACGATAATTTTCGAAAAAAGTGTTTTTTCTTTATAATATAAATAATATAATCTTTAAACCTCATTTTTTGGTTAATAACAGTGATCCATTGAACGCCCTGTGGTGGCCAAACGGTACAAGTTTTTGACAAAAACAAAAAAGATTCTGAAAGGGAACCGATAGAAGAAAAAAATCTTATTACATCTTCTTTTCGCCGCCATATCTCAGAAACGATTTCAGATACACTTTTGAAATTTTGTACGTTTTTACAGCATTCTTGAGACTATCGAAAATTATAAAAAACATTTTTGTAATATTTTTAGTTTATCGTTCATTAACATTAAAACTTTTTTTGTCGCAGAGAGCAGTTTAAAATGCGATAACTGTTGAAAAAATAAAAAAGAATATTTAAAATTCTCAGAAAACATTTACATTTACGGTCTTCTGAATCCTATTGAAAATGGGTGGAATCAAAGTTTGGGAAGTATTTTTTCCTCATTTAAAAAAAATTGGGTCAAAAACCAGGTTAATTTTAACGCCTTATGGCGCCTTAACGACTTAAGCTTTTTACAAAAGCAAACAAGTTTCCGAAAGGGCATGATAAGGAAAAAGTAATCTTAAATACTTTTATGTTTCAAATGTCTAAGTAAATAACAATTATCACGTATTGTTAAAAATTCCAATTCTTTTTGCTATCTTTTAAATTGCTAGAAAAGTATATAACCAATATAATAGGAAACTGATTTAAATTAGTATTTTTCTTCTTCCTAATTATAAAATACTCCCAAAAAACAGCAAAATTCTGCCATTTATTAAGTATTGTTTAAGAGACAGAGAACCTTTTACTGCATAATGGAATAAATGGGAATTTACTGCCCTTATATGGCAGGATCAGTAAGAAGATATTCATATGACCCATGTGATGAACATATAATATAGAGAGTGAGTTTTTCAAAAAATTACGTAAAGGGCCCTACATCCTTTATTTATTTAACATTTTTTTCTGTCATCTCAGAATTAAATCAATTTTTGTGTAGCGAATTGTAAAGAAATGTACTAAACGAAGTAAATTGAAAAGGTCATTTGAGAGATTGCTAAAACTTTTTCTGCAAAAAAAACCTTTATAAAATTTAATAGATTTGTATGTAAATGTGCATTTGACGTAACATGAAAGTTAGTTTAAAGTAAATACTTCCATTTTATAAGGAAAGTAAAAATAAACAAAAAAAAATTGTTAAATGTAATAGTGGCGCTACATTTACGCTTTTCTGAGCCATAAACTCTACGCGTATTGCTAGACAGGGCCGAAAACCGCAACTTAATATCTCAATTGTTAATAAAAATATAAAAACTTGAATTTTGTTAAAATTTTGCAGGTATATGTTCTGTCCAGCGGTTTGGCTAAATACTCTACCTAAAAAACTTGCTATTCCAGCAACTATTTTTTTTTTCGCGTTTTTTAGAAGTAGGGTAATAGTTTATAAAATATGTAAAAACCATTAAAAGTCGGATATTATCGAGTGTTACTCAAATCATAGCCGTACTGTTATGGTCTACAAAAAAATAACATAAAAAGTAGATAAAACATCATGACCTGACGTATAGCTTGTTATATAATAATAGGCATAGCGTTCCGGAAGTCGGAACTTTTTAATTGTAAATCTCTTCCTATTTAAGATTTTTTTTTAATTTCTTTAATATTAAAAATTTCCGAGTTATTTGAAAAAAACTAAACTCCTTTCTTAAATCTTAATTTGCTAATAACTTTTGAAATTGTTTGTGTGCGGGTTTGAACATTTTGCACATTTTTCTATACGTCATTCCGAATCCAATGTAGCAAGAATTAACATGATTTTGCGTTTTTGAACTAGACTATGCGTTTTTACAAGTAGATTAGCTTTGAAATTATAGCTCTTCTGTCAGCATAAAGTTGCCTAGCTGAATTAAATAATTGTTCACTAGCTACACCTGGGAGGTGTAGCTAGTAGATTCCCAATATTGAAATATGTCTATATATATTATCTCAAAGATGATAGTGTTTTAAATAAGATCTCAAGTATTCATCAAAATATAATAATATTATTTGTTATTGGGGCATGTGCACTTTCGACTTCTGCGTTTTTGGCCAAAGTCGATTATTTGCCGAACACCCGAATAATAGCCGAAGGTAGCCGATCAATCGGTCATGCTCTGATAGTAAAGTCTCTAGGGTACCTTTTAAAATATAACCATCCTGTACAGATTTTTTATGTCGCAAGGAGTATTAATTACTAATTAATCAGATGTCAAAGATAGAAGAACGATTTATAAGCGTTGTTAAGACAAACAGCTGACTAAATTGGAATCAAAATAAAAAAAAAACATATTTATCACACCGTATATAAACATTGCCATATATTTGTAATTGTTTTATATAAATTAGGGCTTGAACAGTATTCAGGTCCTGTACCTGGATGTCTGTTTTACCAAGGCCCATTGTTTGCCAAAATAGTACTATTCAAAGACTGTATTAATTTCATGTAAATGATTGGTAAAGTTTCAGTTTTTAAAAGTTTAGTGAGAAAAGCAAAAACATGTCTATTTGGTTTAATGACTCACCTTAAAACAAATATTTTCTTTTCGTACATTGAAATTGTGTTAAACATTCAGTTTTTCGTATTACCGTTACAAGTTTCAGGCTGTAAGCTCAATTCTATTCGGCGATACCAAGGTGACAATGATCCAATAACTCCGCGTCTGTGGTTGGTAACGGGATAAGCATTGTCAAGAAATGTTTAAATAGCAAAATAAAAAAAATGGGTAAGTTTCCTTTTTCCGGAACTTTCATCGTTATGAATCTTTCTTTTTATTACGAATAGTGAAGTGCTCAATATATGTATATATATATATATATATATATATATATATATATATATATATATATATAAAACCGGTGAACCATAGTATCAAAAATATCAAAAAACAATGTCAAGAAAAATTATCTCGTACCAATATTTACTATGAGCGTTGACTTTTTACAAATACGTATTTTATTCTGATTAACACGTTTTTGATACGCATAGCCAATCGTTATGAATCTTTCTACAATTTATCGTTTAGTCATTTACGACCTGCAAACGCCAACGCTGGGGAAAAACGTTTTAATATAAATGTTAAGTTTGTAACCGGTATTTTATATTTTTTCTAAGAATCCAATTTCGTATTATTATAGCGGCTGATAATTGGCAACGCTGGAGGCCATTCGATCGTCCAGCCGTGGCCACATGGCCATTTATTCGTGCACGCTGGGATGTTGCTAGGCCAATAACCAATTCCGTAGATTTAGGTAATTAATCCAATAATCAAGTTGGGGACGTGGCAAATACTAAAGTCCACTGTTTTTTGTTTGCAAATGGTACTTTTTAAAGGGCTGTTTAAGAATGTGCAGAGTGCTCAAATGTTGGCTGTTTGGTTCACAAAAAAAATTACAAAATATTCCTATATAATACTTAATTTTTATGCAAATTGGATAATTAGTTTTTTAAGTAATAATTTTTTTATCGTTTCATTAGGGCGCCATCTTGTTCCGACATATTGGATTTTTACCAAAATATTACCAGGTCATTCCCATATGAGCCTTAATTTTTGACTAGAATTTGAAGTCAATCTGATGAGTAGTTTTTAAGCTATGCCGCGAACTGACAGACAGACACACAAACCGACAGACCGCCCTACGGAATTTATAAAACATGTTTTTTGGCATCTAAGGACGCTAAAATGCGAAAATATGTAAAACCTGAAAGATTGATTTTTTTCAGATTACAAAAATTTTATTTAGCGGCCATTTTGTTCCGCCATCTTTAATTAATACCACAGTTTTACTAGTTCACTTCTATATTACATTTAGTTATGGGACACAATTTGAAATCAGTTTATTAAGTAGTTTTTTCAGACTGAATGTTTAAAGATTTTATCAAACCGCCATTTTGTTCCGCCGTCTTGGATTCCTACCAAAATTTTATCAGTTGATTCCTACATAATAATTGATTTTTTAATAAAAGTTTTTTTAATAGTAATTTTTGTAACGTTTCACTAGGCCGCCATTTTGTTCCAGCATACTGGATTTTAACCAAAATATTACCAGGCCATCCCCACATGAGCCTTAATTTTTGACTAAAATTTGAAGTCAATCTGATAAGTAGTTTTTAAGCTATGCCGCGAACTGACAGACGGACAAAGCGACAGATGGACCGACAGACATGATAAAACATAATTTTGGCATCTAGGGACGTCCAAACGCGAAGATATGTAAAACTTGAGAGGGTGAGGACACTTTTCTCTATACTACAATTAGTTATGGCTTACAGTTTGAAATCAGTTCATTAAGTAGTTTTTTCATGCTGAATTTTTAAATATTTTATTAAGCCGCCATTTTGTTCCGCCACTTTGGATTGCTACCAAAATTTTACCAGTTGATTCCTACATAATACTTGATTTTTGTGCAAATTAATTGGATAAACACTTCCTTAGTAATATTTTTTTTAAGATTTCACTAGGCCGCCATTCTGTTTTGCCCAATGGATTTTTATCAAAATGTTACCAGGTCATCCACATATGACCTTAATTTTTGACCAAAATTTGAAGTGAATCGGGTAAGTAGTTTTTAGCTAAGCCGTGAACAGACCGACAGACAGACAGACCGACGGAATAGAGAAAACATTTTTTTCGTCATCTAGAGACCCTGAAACGTAAAGACCTGAAAAAATCTCGGAGGGTGATTTTTCGCGAATACAATACTTCCCTTTTGAGGGAAGTAAAAAAGGACGTACACGACACTTTTGGAAATTAGATGTGAGGTTTAAAGTATAGGTGAGATGCTTAATGGTGTGCAAAATTATTTAGTGTTTAGTTTAAAAAGTTTCCCACCTTTATTTCATAGGATATTTTCATCGCAAAAGGTGACATTGAAGTTTTTAGAATCTTGCTACACTAATTATTATTGTTTTCGCTCTTTCAATATAATTATAAGCAGAAAACTTTCCCCACAAACTTTAGAGACCCCTACATAAAGTTCAAAGTTGTCGAAAATTTTGAATCAGTTGTTTCTTGCCACTTAAACATTGTTAAACGAAGAAGGACCACGTGTTGTAAACGCTTGGGGTTCTGGTTAGTTATTTTCTAGAGTATAAATATTGAATAAATTGTTTTCGTTATTAATTACTATAGCAAATACTTGTTTCTTATTATTTGTTATATTGCCTTATTCAGTGCTCGTTATGCCTGGTCCGGTAGCTTTTCTAGGTGCGTTTAGTCAGCGGTATAAAAAAATAACGACACTCTATTCGTAGACTTGGGGTCGACTACGAACAGTAACAAGGCTTCTTACTCAACACACTCCTAGTATATTGGTCTAGTGTCGTCTGTATAATACAGACAAGACAAGTTTTAAGGCACTCACAAGCCAACGCCAACGTCCAAATACGGGTTCGGTACGTCAAGAAGTTATTTTTTTAATTTAGTATTTTCACTACATGAATTAAATATTTCTCCCCGGTGTCGTAACGACTGATTATTTAAAAAAAAAAACGGTTTATTTTTGTTGTCAACTATGTATGTTAGGATCTTGAACAGTTAAATGATGGTTTCGATTAAAAGTCTAAATATCATATTTCTTCAACTTTTTTGATAAAAGATATATTTAGTATTTTATTGTATAATATTCTAATGGCCTTAATCTAAAAGCTAAATCAATAGTACTAGCTTCTAAACACACGTCGGTTTTAGTGTAAGCATCTTTCCTTAAAAAAAGGACCTATATGTGCTCGGCTTAATGCAGTTAAGTAATTTAACTTCCTTACTATGGCGTCACATTGATAATTTATCAATGTTGTTAAATTAAAAAATAGTAGACATATCTATCAGTGTTTATAACTTTTTATAATATTGTGACCTCATTGTTAAAATTAACAAGAATATGTTTTAACAAGATTGTTAAATATATTCTTTTATCCCAGTATATCTAACTTCAGGGCGTTGGACTTTAAAAGTACAGGGCCAAAAAAAGAATTAGAAAAAAAATCTAACTTTTCTTTCTTTAATTTTTTTGGCGGTTTCGTTCAGGCTCAGTGTTGGTTTAATATGTAGATTTGATTAATTTTAACACAACGTTTGGAGAGCATTGTAAATATGTATGCGACCTTCCCCAAATAAACGAGTTTGGTTATTTTTTTTATTATCACCTACCATCGCGGATTTTGAAGATTTTTGGCATAGCTACAGGTAGATTTTACGGCACTGATTACGAATCTGAAGTCAATTTTTTTCATTTGTAAATGTTTACCTTTCTCTTTATTTATAAAATAAACCATATTTTAAAAACTCAATTTCACTTCAAAATAACAATTTTTATTTTTTTACAGCAGTGATCAAGTGACAGTAAAAATTAGAGTTTGAGAAAAATCGTCAATTTTTGTTTTTCACTGTTGTTACACAAATTATATGGCCCATTTATTTTATTATTAAGATAAAAATACATTTTTAATAGTGGCATAGTACTTTGCGCTTGCTGAAAATTTATGAATCAACATCAACAGCCTTTTCATCCACTGCTGGATATCGGCCTACCTCTCGCATATATCTGTGCTGTGTGTCTTAGCTGTAATTTACACAGGTATATGGGACCTACAGTTTATCGTCATCTATTTGAGAGGTGATTTTAGCGTATTACTGATGGAGCGCGCAACCACCAACCCATCAATATGAATATATTATAAACATAAATATAGTTATAGCATAAAAATATTAATTGTTGACATTATTTTTGTATTCTTCTACTTATACTTTACAGCTCTAGTGTAAGGCGCTTTTCCGTCTATTTAGACAGCGTCTACCACGTGTACTCAAAGAGGCAAAGAGCAACATTAAATACAAAAGTTGTAGGGTTTGTCCTGAACCGTCAGAAATCGTTACCAGAAAAAAAACAAGTGAACATCGGAAATTATCGAAATGAGCATCAACTTTGTTATTTTAAATGGAACACCCCGTATATGTCCGTAAAATGGGTTTCTTTTTGCTGATTATAAATATACTCGGTTTGATACCTTTATCTCTAAAAATACCCGAGAAATTTGAGAAAAACGAGAAATAAGAGGCAATGTATTCCCATCGACTCCACTATGTAATAGAGCATTTCCGTCTCAAATTTCTCGGGCATGTTTAGAGATAAAGGCATCAGACCTAGTATATTTATAATCAGCAGGAAGAGGCCCATTTGACGGACTGGCAGTCCTGGATTTGAATTCTAGGTTGGTGCACGATTTTTCAAATCTGCAGCCAATATGAGTGGTAATAAAATCCAACACAGGCAGATGTAAAATGTATCTATTTCATGCGCCACCCCACTCACGCTGATTGATGCCGAATGTGGGTGGATAGGGGTTGTTGATGCAGATTGTCAGTTGGTAGCTTAGTTGATAAGGCTATACCGTAACCTAAGTGTTGAGAGATCGAAGGTGGGGTGTGGGCCGGGAGGATCAATCGTGACCGCGGACCGTGGTTCTGAACCCGTCCCTTCCAGATTGATTACTTCCTTTACGGAAAGGAGACGTTAAAATACGCTAGAAAAGAACATTGAAAATTAATAAAAAATGTGGATCAATCATAATATCTCTAACCTATATATTATCAAACAAATTCGAAAGAAAAACTATAGTCACTTCATGTGGAAACTGTTGTAAAATTCAATAAAAGTTAAAAATTGTTTTCACAAGTTTTTACTTTTCCTGGCAAGAGATGAAAGCTTACGAATCAAATATTCATAATCATAAAGAAAGGTGTTAAAAAGGACATTTTTGTAATTTTGATTCTACCCCTTACCTGTAAAAATAATATTATTTTTTAAAATAATTTTGGATTTTTTTACTTAGCTGCAGTTTTCTTTTAATGATCAGGCTACTTGAAATATTTGGCTAACGCAACAAAAAAAAATGCAGGGAGATAAGTAAAAGTAAGCCCATCAAAGCACTTATTGCCCTAATGAAGTCATTAAGCGAAATGAAATTTAGACAAGTCGTCTGGCAACATTGCTCACGGTCTGAATTCTCGGCTTACAGAAAATTTTTGTTACGTCACCAAAACACGAATAGTTGAACGTCCAAGGTCGATTCGCGCTCAGGCTAGGATTACTAAATTGTGGTTCAAGACTTGATAATGTGCGGGATCGGATGGTTTTGTTTTGGTTGCTTTTTAAAGGTGTATTAACATCACTTACTCGTTGGCATTAGTTTCATTTGTTGTCGTCCGCATTCTGGAAAATAAGATAGCAAAATAACCGTTGTTAAGGGTGTAATGCGTTAAGATACAAGTGTTCAAACAGCTTAACTCGGTCGTGTCATGTTGCGAGCCTGTTAGTATAATTTTATTATGTTTAGATTATAGGCGCTATTCCGATTCCGGATTTATTTTTCTGCTTATGGCGCAGACAATATATAGGAGTCTGAGATATATTAAATATTACATGACGTATTAAAAAGAGCAATATTTACAACGGAAACTGAAACTCTGGGATTAGAGCTTTTAGTTTCTGTAATCATTTGGTGTATGATTATAAAAAACATATCAAAAATATATTCTACAGAGAGATGGAAGTCTACACAAAATATAACGTGCATATCTTAATTTTATTATCTCCTATTTCTAAAAATATGCGTTTGTAATAAAATTGTATGTAAAACACATAGGGACAGTCTCGATACTGTTCAACATAGTAAAATGAGTTGGCCCGTATAGCTAAACGTATTATAACAGAACATTTAAAAATACGATGAAGTAAAATGTAAAAATGCGAAATTAGAATGACGAAACTTTTTTCCTTGTTTTAGAGGCAAAAACATATCAGTTGCTTTTGCAACGTCCCTGTTAACTGGAGATATGAAAATACTTTTACCGCTCTAAGTTTCAACAAAATCATACGTACCTTTATTTATTTAAATATTTAAATTTACTTAATATGAGTATTTTTATAATGTATTTTTTCACAAGGGCAATTCACTTTTCAATTCCTTTTCCATGTATGCAAATTATACGTCGGTAGCGCTTAAACAGCAGTAAGCTGACAAGCCAAATAATATGTGAGATTACATGCATCATTTGAACGCGAACCCCACTACCGTTACCGCCACCACCCATATGTGTCCCAGCCCAGCCTTAATTCAAGCACAGGCTACGGTTCTGATTGTAGTCTGATATGAGGCCAATTTTTTGGTTCTGTGTGTGGTTCGCAATATTTTTTTATAGAATATGCTTTCTAAAGCCTGCTACTCAATACTTGGTTCGATTCGTATATTCATATGAATGAACAAATGGGCAAATCAACGAATATTTCATCCCTAGTATTAATCAATTTTTAATTAATACTTTCGCATGGATTTCATGCGTTTCAATGTTTGGAAATACACAAAATTCGGACGAATGGTTCGCCGAGGTCAAAGCCTACTTGATTATCCGCCCAAAAGGCAATCGCTGAGCAACGTATCGAACGGATGAACCGGACTTTCCGCACTATGCGGGCGAATGAACGAATGGACGGGTTAAAGTCGGCTACTTACTATTCGTTAATTCATTCGTTCATTCGTCCGCATAATGGGGGGGTACCAGTTCATCCGTTCGTAGTCTTTGACCTCGACGAACCATTCGTCCGAATCAAATCTTTTGTTTTATATGTATTTTCAAACATTGAAGACACATGCATGCAATCCATGTGAAAGTATTAAATAAAAATTGATAAATCGTGTGGATGAAATATTCGTCCATTCTTTGATTCGCACATTCGTTCATTCAAATGAATGGACGAATCAAATGAACGAGTCGACCCGAATAGTGAGTAGCGGACTTAGCTTTGGTTTTTTTACTAGAGAAACATGCCAACATTTATCTTTATAGATACAGTGAAATGAAAATAAGTAAATGTATTTTATTAAGTAGTCAACTTAACTAAATCATTTTAGGAATTAAAATTATTGATCTCTGCAATTAATAGCTTTTCTAGTGCCTCTTACTGCCATAAATGAGTAATTATCAATAAAGACAATTAAATATTGTAACTATTATTAGGGCAGTTCTTAGTACTTTCATTTGCTTAATTTCTTGATTGTGTAATGTAAATAGAAATGAGTTACTTTATGTTTATTTAGAAATTTGAATTTAGTACTTAGCATCGTTTGGACACTTCGTAACTGACTATGCAAAAAACTTATTGAGTTAATTTTAATACTAGTCTACAAGCAGAGTCCAGACCAAGACTTTTAAAAATAAGGCACGTTGTTGTGACCCCATTATTTTATAGTCATTTTATTTGTGAATAGTCTTAAGTATTGACACGTAAATGCAATATTTAGACATACATTATATTTCGGCGGAACCTTCCGACAAAAGCTGCTTTAATGGTCGTTTATTGCAAGGGAAATTCTAAGTAAACAATATGTATTTTAAATTCTACTGCAAATTCTATTTTATGTACGTTCTTCCGCCCCAAATATTATTATACCCGAAAAAACCTATCATAAACTCATTTACACTATGTCGATAAAGCTTGGGAAGGTTCAGCTATAAAAACATTAAAAGAAACCATTGTAGTACAGTAAGCAGTGGCGTAGCAAATACTCCCCAAATTACTTTTATAGACACCTTTTTTAATCAATTTTACAGATACGCCACTGCATCTCAAATTAGGGAATTCATATAAAAATAAGTTCTAGGTAGTCAGTATAGAGCAGGTCAGTCATTATGGCAGTACTATATTGTCAGTAGAATTAAGTCAGTAGACACAGTAAGAGTAAAGATTTGTTAGAAGTAAGAAGTGTCCCTCTTGTACAAAAGATAATAGAGAGATTTGAAACAAGTTGAAGTGTTTACATTTACTACCAGTACTAATACAAAATACTAAAATTATTAAATCATAACAGTGGTGGCATTCGGCGAGTAATAAAAATATTAAAACATAACATTGGTGGCAGCGGTGGGATATACTACCCCGTGTTTTCTGAAGGAGCGCCTAGAACGCAGCAGCAATCACACCAGTTAAACCACATCGGTATACCAAAGACAGGAAGTTTCAACAGACTTGGAGGAGCGCCCAGTACGCAACAAGTTTCGAGAAGAAGAAAGAAAACAAGGAAATTCGCCTTACGTTCCAGCTAACTAAGGATGAAGCTGTAAGTTTTTTTCTTTTATTTTCCTGTTGTGGTGACACTATTTGTTTTTTTTATATGTTATGCATTTTTGAAATTATATAGATATATTTATTTTGTGAAAGGTACTGCAAATACGTTGTGTGTTGAAAAAGTAATTGAATAATCGACCGTATAACTTATCTATATTTAAATTTTTACCCAAAATTTTTATTAGTATTTAATCTTTATAATTTTAACAAACAAAAAAATGGCTGAAGGAAAAGATGCAATTGATGTATTAAATTTAATAAATTCATTTGACGGCTACGGCGATGGAAATTCTCTTCAATTTTTTCTAAAAAACTGTGACGCAGTAATGCATATTGTGAAAGAAAATGAAAAAAATAAATTAGCTAAATTAATTTTTGGTACTAAATTAAAAGGTAAAGCTCAAGAGGTGACACAATATAAAGAATTTTTAAATTGGGACGAAATTAGAGATTTTCTTTTAGAACAGTTTACGGATAAAAGACCGCCTTCTCATTTTTTAACTCAAATAATGAATATAAAACAAAACTTTAGGGAAACCGTTACAGAATATGGAGATAGATTAAGATACCTGCATAATAAATTTAAAGAAACTTGTCATTTAAATTATGAACATAATTCTGCTAAGGTATTAATAGAAAATTTAGAGTCAATTTTAGTAAACACGTTTAGACAAGGGCTAAATGATGAAAAAATACAAATTCGAGTAATTGCTGAAAACACAACAGATTTTGACAGGGCATTATCATTAACAATCGAAATGGAACTCGAAAACAACGTTAGAGCAAAAAATTCAAATTTAAAAATGTAGGCTTTGTGGGTCAGGGAAATAGAAATTTTAATAACCAAAATCCTAAACTCTTGTGTATGTTCTGTCATAAAAATAATCATATAACTTCTCAATGTAGGCAACTTATACAATATGAACAAAATATGGGAAGAAATAATTTTAATAATCCTAATTATCAAAGCTTCAGTCCACAACAACATTTAACGCAAATTCTTCAAATAGGCAAAATTATAACGGGAAACAACCTATTAATGCTAGAAGTAATTTTTCTTACAGGGGAAACGATAATCATAATTACAATCAAAATACAAATTCACGAAATTTTAACAATAATTATAATGGGAACAATTATCGTCAAAATTATACCAATCCCCGTAGTTCAAACAGACCTCAAATGCTTTCAGAGATACCTCAACAACAGCGACGATACCGTCCTAACTATAATAATGAACCTGTCAATAATTCTCATCAAATACAAACTATAACGTCTCTACCCCCCAGTAGCCTCCAACACAATCTTAGTATTTCTCCTCCACAACCAACTACATCTGTCCAAGAATTTTCGGGAAACGACAACGAAGCCTTGGTTGTGAACAGCCCGTCAAGCGCTTCGTAAAAAGTTCAATCAGTATAAACAGTAGCTGTTCAAATAATAAGAATCCACTAGAACATATTAAAATCAAACCAACTCAATAATAATTAATAATTCAAATAATATGTCTCCTAAGTCAGTATTATTCTCTAATAATTGTAAACAGTTAGATATAATTGAAATAACTTCATTGGGCACTAAAAAGTCAGAATTGCAAATTTTGTTAGATACAGGGGCTGATGTTTGTTTATTAAAGGATTCGATTTTACAAGACTATTCAAAGCTAGATCAAAACTGTATTATTGAACTAAAAGGTATAAGTAAAGAACCGGTTTTTACGAAAGGTCTATATAATGTAACAATCCAATTAAAAGATAATAAAATATTAATTCATCCTTTTCATATCGTACCAGATAGCATTCCTATAAAAAATGACGGAATTTTAGGCCGCGATTTTTTGCAAAAATATAAAACTAAAATTAATTATGAAGAAGAAACTGTTTATTTTGAGGGCAATTGCTTTAAGATTTTGCTTTCAGAGACTTTAACGACTATAAGCCCAAGATGTGAAATGATAACTTATGCTTTGGCCAACGTTTCAGGTTCTGAAGGTATCGTAAAATCGAAACAACTTGCTGAAAATCTCTATATAGGTTCTTTTTTGACCAAAGTACATAATCATAAATGTTTAATTAGTATTTTAAATATATCTAATGAACCCTTAACAATTGCGTTACCCAGAGTTAACGTACAACCTATCACTAAAGGTGAATTTGACATTATAGAGCTTAGTCATAATAATAATAATATTGAAAATAACACGAATATAAATTACTTTGAACGTTTAGAAAAATTGAAACATTCTCTCAACTTAGAAGGATTAAATGTCGAGGAAACTAACTCACTTCTAGAAATTTGTGAAAATTTTATCGATATTTTTTATTTAGAAGGTGATAAACTCTCTTGTACAAACACAATAACACATAAAATTTCTACAGACCCTACTAAGGGACCTATTAATATTAAACCCTATAGATTACCTTTTCAACATCGGGAGGTTATAAAAGAACAAACCGATGCAATGTTAAAGGATGGAATAATTTCTCCGTCTTACAGTCCTTGGAATAGTCCCTTATTAGTAGTTCCTAAAAAAATTGATTCATCAGGTTTACCTAAATTTCGCGTGGTCGTAGATTTTAGAAAAATTAATGAAATAACTGCAGGGGATGCATTTCCATTACCTAATATTACAGATATTTTAGACCAATTAGGAAAATCGCATTATTTTACAACTTTAGATTTAGCCAATGGATTTCATCAGGTTCAAATGGACGAAAATGATAAAAATAAGACAGCTTTTAGTACTTCTACGGGGCATTTTGTTTACAATAGGATGCCTTTTGGCCTAAAAGGAGCTCCGGCAACCTTTCAGAGGTTAATGAATGCGGTCTTAAGCGGTCTTAGTGGCATAAAATGTTTTATTTATTTAGATGATGTCGTAATTTATGCTAATAATTTAAAAGAACATAATGAAAGGTTAATTGAGGTATTTGAGCGGTTTCGGGAGCATAATTTAAAGCTTCAACCATTAAAATGTGAATTTTTAAGAAAAGAATATTTGTATCTAGGTCACATTATAACAGATTATGGCATCAAACCTGATCCTTCAAAAGTAGAATGTTTTTTACAGTTTCCTCAACCAGTAAATCAAAAAGAGGTAAAATCATTTTTAGGGCTTGTCGGATATTATCGAAAATTTATAAAGGATTTTGCGAAAATTTCAAAACCTCTTACCAAATTGCTCAAGAAAGATACGGAATTTAAATGGGACCATGCTTGTGATATTTCATTTCAAACGCTTAAAAATAACATTACTTCTCCTCCTGTACTACAGTACTCAGATTTTTCAAAAGAATTCATTATAACTACCGACGCGACGCAAGTAATTATGCGATTGGTGCAATTTTATCACAAGGAAAAGTTAATAATGATCGACCTATAGCTTATGCTAGTAGAACTCTTAATAAAGCCGAACAAAACTACTCAACGACAGAGAAAGAATTAGCGGCAATTGTTTGGGCAGTTAGACATTTTCGACCATATGTTTTTGGAACAAATTTTAAGATAGTTACGGATCATAAACCTTTACTTTATGTATTTAACATAAAAGACCCTGGGTCGCGTCTTACAAGATTTAGGTTAAAATTGGAAGAATACCATTTCGAAATTATTTATAAGGCCGGAAAGTTAAATACAAATGCTGATGCCTTAAGTAGAATGATTAAAACGGTAAACGCTGATATGATAACAGGTTATCAAAAATTTTTAAATTATCTGCAAACACATATTGTTATTAACACAAAATTAAAAGAAAACAACGCTAATTTATTTCAGATAAATAATTCAGATCCTATAATATTATTTTTTCCCAAATTTTTTAACAAAGAGCAATTTAATATTTTGGAACAAAATAATCAGATTAAACAATTTCTTGCATCATACAACGTTCAAAACGATTTAAAAATACCTTCCGTCTCTCAGTACCAAAACAACGACTGTAATATATTTTTACTCAATGATAATGAAAATATGTTAAATGACACAAATTATGAAAATATATGGTCTTGTCTACTAAAGTTAAAAAATCTTGTAAGTAACAAAAAACTTAAATTGTCATTTATTAAATATCATTACAACCCGTTAGTAAAATGGGAAATTATTTATCCCATGATAAGATATATTTTTAAAAACTCTAATGTAGATATGACAATTTACAATAATAATTTAATAAAACCCTCTGAATCTGAAAAGGAAACCTTATTAGAAGAATTCCACAACTCTCCTTTAGGCGGTCATCAAAAAATTGCCGGTACATATAAACAATTATCCCAATTTTATACCTGGAGAGGCATGAAAAAAGACGTAAAAAGATTTATAAAAAAATGTGAATCTTGTCAAAAAAACAAATTATCGCGAAAAACAAAAATGTCACTGGTCATAACTTCAACCGCGACTAAACCTTTTGAAAGATGTTTTCTCGATATTGTTGGTCCCTTACCTGAAACGGAAGCAGGTCACAAATATATTCTTACCTTCCAAGATGACCTGACAAAGTATAATATTAATGTCCCTATAAAAAAATCAAGAAGCCTCAACAGAAGCTTATTACTTCGTAACGAAAATAATTTGTCTATATGGACTACCTGAAACTCTAATTACCGATCAAGGTTCAAATTTTTTAAGTGAAATCTTTAAAAATACTTGCAAACTTTTAAAAATAAAAAAGGTTCAAACTACTAGTTATCATCCAGAATCCAACGGAGCTTTAGAACGTTCTCATAGAGTCTTAGAGGAGTATTTAAGACATTTTATCAAAGATAGTCAGGAAGACTGGGATAGCTGGATTCCATTTGCAACACTTACTTATAATACAACTCCGCATACTGCAACCCACTTTTCACCTTTTGAACTTTTATTTGGCCATACCCCTAATTTACCTACTTCAATTATTCAACCTATGAAAACTTAATACACATATGATGATTTTGTTGCCAATCTTAAACAAAAATTACAATATTCTAGCCAATTGGCTAAAGAAAATCTATTGAAAAGTAAAAGCGTTTCAAAACAAAATTACGATAAAAATTGCAAAATTAGAGATTTTAAAATAGGTGATAAGGTGCTACTTTATGACGAATCAGTGCGAAGAGGCAGAAGCAAAAAACTCACATCCTTATGGATTGGACCTTATATAATAATAGATAAAACTTCTGACGTTAATTTTATAATACAGAAAGGCAAAAACAAACAATGTGTCCATGCCAATAGATTAAAACAGTTTTATGATTAACACAAAGCAAAAAAAAAAACATGTATAAATGTATTATAGAAAATAATTTAAAATATAAATGTATGTAGATAGTATTTTTAAATTTTATGTTTTCTCCTATTTCAGAATAATACTACTCAGTATCACTATATCTCGAATATAATAAATTTATAAAAATAACGGATGATAAAATGATTTGTCAGCAACAAAAACCAGTTTCATTGGCTCATTTAGTGGAAAACTGTGAAATGAAGTTACTTCAAGTAACAAATAAAATTCCAGAAGTATGCGAAAAATATATATTAAATTCTAATAGAGGTATCTTTATTCAGTTACTTACAACTAATACTTGGCTGTTTGCAGTGCCTTGCCCTTAATCATTAACCATTTCATGTATTAATCAAAATAAACCAGTAGACGTTATTTTAAAAAATTGCGGCAGTGTCACCATAGGAAAACAGTGTAAAGCGTATAGTGTTTCAACGATGCTCGTGCCTCACGGTAATGCCTTTCAGTCGAAAATATTTAGTGAGTTTGTTCCGCCATTAGAAATTAGTGAGGACTGTTGTGAAAAAATAAAAAATAATAACATTAACCTGACAGAAATTTTAATAAACGAAAATTATAAGACTCTTTCAAAGCACATTCCTGAACTGAACATCGCTAGTCATAAACTAGACGACATAGAAAAGCTAACAGAAAATCTTGAAAAAAATAATTTTTTGTTAACATATAATATTTCTGGTTCTGTTTTAGCTTACATTGTATCTGTTGTTGTATTATTATTTATTGTTTACAAAATATATTCAAAATGTATAAGAAAAACTTCCTGTTGTGGAATAATACCAAATATTTGCGTAAGGGTAAATCAAACCATTGAACCATCCCCGAGAAGTAATAGATATATAGCTCAGTATACTAGTGAAACTTCTAATAGAATTAATAATGATGATCACCCTGAGGACGATCAACCAGGTATATCATACACGCCTCGCAGAGCTATTGGTTACACGTCCTCAAGACGATCAATTAGATAAGTAATAATATTATGTTTTATTATAAGTAATAAATTTCTTTAGTAGAATCTAAGTAGATTTAGAATGCCTAATTATTATAAAAAAAAAAACAGTTTTCAATATTATATAGGTTAGTATAATATAGAATAAGAACTTAGTTCATTGTAAAATCATTTCGAACATAATACTTTTGTTAAATATTAGTATCAATTACAAGGATGTATATTTTGTATCATAATTTATATTTTAACTCCGGAACGAAATTTTCTAACAATTTCATTATTATAAAATCTCTCATTTAGGGGGGAGGTGTTGTGACCCCATTATTTTATAGTCATTTTATTTGTAAATAGTCTTAAGTATTATATATTCATTAGTCTAGAGATAGTTTGACACGTAAATGCAATATTTAGACATACATTATATTTCGGCGGAACCTTCCGACAAAAGCTGCTTTAATGGTCGTTTATTGCAAGGGAAATTCTAAGTAAACAATATGTATTTTAAATTCTACTTCAAATTCTATTTTATGCACGTTCTTCCGCCCCAAATATTATTATACCCGAAAAAACCTATCATAAACTCATTTACACTATGTCGATAAAGCTTGGGAAGGTTCAGCTATAAAAACATTAAAAGAAACCATTGTAGTACAGTAAGCAGTGGCGTAGCAAATACTCCCCAAATTACTTTTATAGACACCTTTTTTAATCAATTTTACAGATACGCCACTGCATCTCAAATTAGGGAATTCATATAAAAATAAGTTCTAGGTAGTCAGTATAGAGCAGGTCAGTCATTATGTCAGTACTATATTGTCAGTAGAATTAAGTCAGTAGACACAGTAAGAGTAAAGATTTGTTAGAAGTAAGAAGTGCCCCTCTTGTACAGAAGATAATAGAGAGATTTGAAACAAGTTGAAGTGTTTACATTTACTACCAGTGCTAATACAAAATACTAAAATTATTAAATCATAACAGTGGTGGCATTCGGCGAGTAATAAAAATATTAAAACATAACAACGTTAAGGATTTCAATATTACTTCAATATTTCAAATATTTTTTATATCCGCAAAAGAAACATATTAAGACGAATGGACGAGAGAAAGTTCAGTATTCGGATATCAACCACAGTGGGACATCGAGAAAAAGTATTTGCAAAAGTCAACTAAAGTTTACTATTGGGACCATATTAACTTGAATAACCAACATTAACATAAACACATTGTATTTTAACTTGTTTTTGTTATATAAGATTCCTATTTTGGTTTCGAATCCTGCGAATTATATTTTGGGTTTTATTAGCCGCCTTTTTGTTTCCTACAAATTTGTGTTTTCATTTTGGATATATCCGATCCTTAGTTTAGGCTTTAGAAGCGTTTCTCATGACGTTGTACGTTCAAATAAACCCATAAATAGATTAAATGCTACTGGTCATAAAGATAAGTCAATCACCGCATTTTTTAGCTGTCCGTACGTTTGGTTGCAGAACAGAAAGTATGCGTATCTAAAGGTGTATTCAGGCTTGTAAGATTTTGACCGATACAGTAATAATGAAAAATTAATGTGAGAATCTTTTCAGTAAGGGGCCATTTTTGGCGACTTCTGATCCCTCATCCCCATGTAAGGAAACATACGATTTCCTGGACACCTCACCCCCTTACACAAGATTTTACGTAGAGTTTTCCTAAAAGCGTTAAATAGGTAAATCTCGTTAGAAAAGGTTCAGTTACACTAAAACACGTTATTATTATATATCATATATTAAAGATTTTTATCTTTATTTAAAAAAAATATTATTTACTCATTGGAAAATGCCTATTTTAAGGTTTTTAATAGTACGCAATCACTTAAATGTATTCGGCCGTATAATGAAAAACGCACACCTCTTTCTTTTCTGTCTAAAAATAAAATCAATTTAAAAAAAATTATCATTTAGTAGGTAACATAGTGTATAAAACTACATATTCTGCATTTATTAAATACTATGTACTATTTAACCACATTTTTTTAATTTAAAGCTAGCTAGTCATTAATCTACAAAATATATGAATTTTAACTGATATACATAAAAGCAAGTGTATATAAATTGAATAAATTAAATAGAGTGCAAATAAGGAAAAAAAAACTAGGATTTGTTGCATATTGTTGGTAAATTTAAAATTTTAGAAAAAATGTTCTATATATTAATATCATGAATCCGTTTAATATATTTAGTTTTATGTCTGCAAATGTTATTAGTCAAGTGCATTGTGTGTTACATTCTAACCTGACAGTTAAATTAGCTAAACAGTATCAAAACATCAAAACTAAAAGGAGAAACTTTCGGATTAAACAAAAAAAAAGTTATTAATTTCCGATTTTATCTAACTTTTAAGTTAGGGAACGTACTTTAATATGCAAAACAAATGGGATAAATTTTCATGTCAATGTATGGTGAAAGTATAAACCAAAGTGTATTGAATTATTCTGTAAACTTTGTATAAATTAAGTTTTTTCTTGCCAACAAAATTCTTGTGTCAATCAGTTAAATTAATGGGTTTGGAGGGCGGGGGAGTGACGGGGAAAAAGGGGGACTTCTTGTGGTTTTTAGGGGAACGAATTGCTAATTTTCTACGCATATACTTTCATGTATAGGGCCTCTCTATATAATTCACCACCCCAATATTGGTTTAATTGAAGATATAAAAAAGGATTGAATATAAAAGTGGTAGGTTTTAGTACGTAGTTTTTAATTAATTATTATTTATATATACAGGATATCTTAAAAATGAGTAGCAAATTCAACATAAATTTTTTTATGGAACACCATGTATATTATTATGCCTATTAAATGGGTTGTGCTGGTTATAAGGATATCTTTATCTTTAAAAAATTCCCACAAATTTGACAAAAATCTTGCCATAGAAGGTAGGAATCCATTGCGTCCTATCGTAGCGATTTTCTCTGTCTCACATTTGTCGAATGTTTAAGAAAAAAAGGTTTTTACAGATTTCAAGCCCGGTGTATTTATAATAGCAAGAAGAGGTTCATTTTAGCGTTTAGGTTCATATACAGCGTGTTCCATTTAAAAATTTATGTTGGGGCTGCTACACGTTTTCGTAAAATAATTTTCTTTTAACTATGTAATAAATCCTGCAACTTATACAATTAACATGTTTTTTCATCTCTTATATTTAAGCTAATATTAGGGAGGTCGAATTAAGAGCAAATACCCAGTACATCGGCCAAATTTCATGATTTTTCCAAGAATTATGTCAAGTAAGACATCTTATAGCGAGCAGATTTTAAAAATATATAAATTGTGTAAGAGCGCCATTTTCAATTTTTTTCTGCGCGGAAGTTTCCGCAATAGCTTTGAAATGCTTTTATATAATGCCTTGAAATTTGATGCATAAACTGTACTGTAAACCCAAAAAAGGGGGGCAAACCTTCTTCTCGTCAAGCTATTTTGGTAGGTAATATTAAAACTTATTATAAGATTAATTGATTCTGGACACAAAACATATTTGTTGTGTCAGTAAGTGGAAAGGAAAATTTTGGTACGAATTCAAGATGGTGAAGCAAAATGGCTCCTTAATAAAATATTTAAAAAATCAACCTGAAAAAACTACTGATTTTATTGATGCAAGAATTAATTGTGGTACGAATTCCAAATGGCGGATAAATAAAATATTAGTAATCGCGAAAAAAATCAGGCTTCACGTTTCAGCCAGTGGCGGAACAAAATGGCGGCCTAGTGAAATGTTAAAAAAATTATTACTAAAAAATTAACTATCCACTATACCTCAAATTTTGTACAAAGATCAGGTGTTACTTAGGAATGAACTAGTAACATTTTCGCACGAATCCAAGATAGCAAAACCAAATGGCGGCCTAATAAAATATTAAAAAAATCAGCCTGAAAAAAACTACTTTTTAGATTAATTTCAAATAATTAATAAATGCAAGCATTAATTATTATATAGAAATAAACTGGTAAAACTGTGATACGAAATTTTCATGTCAATGTATGGTGAAAGTATAAACCAAAGTGTACTGAATTATTCTGTAAACTTTGTATAAATTAAGTTTTTTCTTGCCAACAAAATTCTTGTGTCAATCAGTTAAATTAATGGGTTTGGAGGGCGGGGGAGTGACGGGGAAAAAGGGGGACTTCTTGTGGTTTTTAGGGGAACGAATTGCTAATTTTCTACGCATATACTTTCATGTATAGGGCCTCTCTATATAATTCACCACCCCAATATTGGTTTAATTGAAGATATAAAAAAGGATTGAATATAAAAGTGGTAGGTTTTAGTACGTAGTTTTTAATTAATTATTATTTATATATACAGGATATCTTAAAAATGAGTAGCAAATTCAACATAAATTTTTTTATGGAACACCATGTATATTATTATGCCTATTAAATGGGTTGTGCTGGTTATAAGGATATCTTTATCTTTAAAAAATTCCCACAAATTTGACAAAAATCTTGCCATAGAAGGTAGGAATCCATTGCGTCCTATCGTAGCGATTTTCTCTGTCTCACATTTGTCGAATGTTTAAAAAAAAAAGGTTTTTACAGATTTCAAGCCCGGTGTATTTATAATAGCAAGAAGAGGTTCATTTTAGCGTTTAGGTTCATATACAGCGTGTTCCATTTAAAAATTTATGTTGGGGCTGCTACACGTTTTCGTAAAATAATTTTCTTTTAACTATGTAATAAATCCTGCAACTTATACAATTAACATGTTTTTTCATCTCTTATATTTAAGCTAATATTAGGGAGGTCGAATTAAGAGCAAATACCCAGTACATCGGCCAAATTTCATGATTTTTCCAAGAATTATGTCAAGTAAGACATCTTATAGCGAGCAGATTTTAAAAATATATAAATTGTGTAAGAGCGCCATTTTCAATTTTTTTCTGCGCGGAAGTTTCCGCAATAGCTTTGAAATGCTTTTATATAATGCCTTGAAATTTGATGCATAAACTGTACTGTAAACCCAAAAAAGGGGGGCAAACCTTCTTCTCGTCAAGCTATTTTGGTAGGTAATATTAAAACGTATTATAAGATTAATTGATTCTGGACACAAAACATATTTGTTGTGTCAGTAAGTGGAAAGGAAAATTTTGGTACGAATTCAAGATGGTGAAGCAAAATGGCTCCTTAATAAAATATTTAAAAAATCAACCTGAAAAAACTACTGATTTTATTGATGCAAGAATTAATTGTGGTACGAATTCCAAATGGCGGATAAATAAAATATTAGTAATCGCGAAAAAAATCAGGCTTCACGTTTCAGCCAGTGGCGGAACAAAATGGCGGCCTAGTGAAATGTTAAAAAAATTATTACTAAAAAATTAACTATCCACTATACCTCAAATTTTGTACAAAGATCAGATGTTACTTAGGAATGAACTAGTAACATTTTCGCACGAATCCAAGATAGCAAAACCAAATGGCAGCCTAATAAAATATTAAAAAAATCAGCCAGAAAAAAACTACTTATTAGATTAATTTCAAATAATTAATAAATGCAAGCATTAATTGTTATATAGAAATAAACTGGTAAAACTGTGATACGAATTCAAGATGGCAACACAGTGTTGTGGCCAAATAAAATGTATATGGCGGCAATAAAATGGTGGTCTTAAAAAAATCAGTGTAAAAACTACTTATTATTTTTTTTTAATTATGCCCAAAAATTAAGTGTGGTATAGGTAGAAACTGGTAAAATATTGGTATGATGGAACAAAATGGCGCCCAATAAAAATGTTTGAAAAGACAGTATAATGACAGTAATTGTATCACACTTCACCATTGTTAATAAAAGGAAAATTCATAACGAGGGAAGTTTCGGGTAAAGAAAATGTACCGATTTTTTTGTAATGCATTAGAATTTCGGGCCACTGCACGGTTTCTAAGTCGCGCGTCGAGCGGAAAACCCTCCAGGGCATCAAATGGCCCGTGTAGGTTGCCACAGGTGATGATGTATCTGGTCTCCAAGGCTTCGATTAACTATGGAATGCGTGCCCCAAATTCGCGTGTCGAGATTTTTGTGAAATACAAGGCGCATCGAAAAAGTTCCAATATTCTGTACCTACCAAATTTGCAATAAAAACATTTCTTATTTTTAATTGAAAGTAAATTTATTAGCAAAAATATTCATGTTTTTATTCGAGTATTGTTCTTTCATTTAAGTCTAGACACTGGATACATTCACATACCTAAACTTCAATTAGGTGTTATAAAAAACTTGATACCTACTGATATACATTTGGGTACATTAGTCACTTTCTGCGATACAACGTAGTTTTCACTGGCTAAGCAAAGGGGAAGCAGCCCCCGTCCTCAGACGCGTCTCAGATTTGTATTAAAAATATTCTTTATGGTACAAACACGAACTGACAACGAAATTAAATAAGTATTTTTAAATCAGTTAGAAATTGTACTAATTTAAATTTAACTTATTGATTAATGTCTCCCGGGGTCCTGTTTTTGGGAATGGATTAATGGACCGACGTGTTAATAAAGTCTATTTTCCTTTTCCTTTTTATTTGCTTTTTTTTTACTATACTCTAGAAATGATTCTCAATATCTGTGTTAGAATTTACATTTAAGTAATTAACAATCTAATTTAGATTTCTCCTCCAGACATTTTTTTCTGGCTGCGCCAGCGGTAGTTTTAATATTTTATATTTTTGTCACTTTGGGTTTCTAGCCTTAATTTATAATGACATTTCCCCTCTTTTGAAGACAGTGCTTTTTTTATTAGAAACAACAATAATAAGGTGTAATTTGTTATTATGATAGAAATTAATGTAGCTCTAAAAACTTATAAAAAATGGTTTCCGCTGGATTTCTAAATTTTTTGATATTTAAAAATTTGCAAATTTAAAACTTCCTATAAACAGGTGAGAAATTGAGTCATTTTCCAGATACAGGGAGCCAAAATTTAATAAAAAAGTTGGTTTTTCTTTAATTTTTTAGAATTAAGCCGATTTTGCTAAAACTTGGCAAGTTTGATAGTAAGAAGAGGTTTATTTTAACATAATAATATTATAATTATCCATTTCAGAGACGTTCGGGAGGTTAACATAATTCTTATTTATAGTAAAACTATTGTAGGCCACTGTTTTTTTAATTCTTTTTAGGTTAAACATTTAAAACTGTGACTTTTATGTCACATGCCTTTTTCTCGTATCTTGCTTCGTTTTCGAGATAAATTGCATACCACGCCTCTAGATAACATCAAAAAGAATTTTCAAAATGTTTATTACCTTTTGCAAGAATTTAGAAGCTAGAAAATCTCAAGTTTTTTTTGACTTTTCACGTAATAAACATTTTAAATTTTTTTTCTTTTTTTCTTTGTTCGGCAAGTGAGAGAAATGGTCTTTATTTTATTTTCACGAAAACCAAGCAAGATACGAAAAATAGGCAAATGACAAACAAATTACAGAATAGTGAATCTAAAAGAAAATAAAAACATATATAAAACCAGTGGCGTACGTTTTTTTCTATAAAAATATCAATTATCTAGGGTTACGCTTTTGACCGGTCAATAACTTTTCGGTCGATTGACCGGTCATTTGACCGGTTATTTAACTGGTCAACTGCCCAAGCAACTAAAAAAAACAGAGATTGCGCAGTCGCAGTTAGTCGAGAAGGATATGCAACTTATAATACATTTTGACTTGACCGTCAAATATTTGACCGTGGTCAAATTGACCGGTCAATTGACGAGCGCACAACCCTAAAATTATGATACCCTCCTTAACTACGCTGGAGTAGCCTCTAATCTACAATTTCTCGTGGCCGCTAGACCAACTTGGTCATCACCATTATTTTATCTACTAAAGCATAAAACGAACGTTTTAAAATTCTCACCACTGCATAATATGTGCTCACTTCACAATCGCTTGAAGAATTATTTGGATTGTTCAATTGCAATTGTAAAAAATTTAAATCTATTTGATTTTATTTTTAATAATGATATGTATTAGGTATTTGATAATTGTTACTGTTGGATATATATTTTCTTATGTATAACTTAACATTTGTTGTTTGTTCTATCCAATAATAGGAGCTATTGTCTGTGGGGTAGAGTAAATAAATAAAAAAATACAATTCTAAAAATTAGTTAATAAATAAATATTTTAGTTAATATTTTAATAGCAATCGTAATCAATCTTACAGATGGCCACTTATCTAGATTTAAAATTATCTTTTATTTTAATATTTTTTTGGTGAATTATAATTTATTTTCCTACAGTAATTGAAACCAAGTTTTGTAAGTCTAGGTAGGTGTATATGAAATAGGTAATTTATTTATTTAACTATTATTTCTTAATACTTCAATATTTTTAGAAATGTCCTGTTTAAATCGACATTTCGAAAGTGTCCTTTTTTGGAATCACATGATTTAAAAAGTTTAATTCCGCAGCTGTGGCGTTTATTGGAAATATATTGCCTGAAGTAAAGGCGATCGAGAAATCGGACCATTGTTGCGTCCACAGTCCACAGCTATAATATTACCGGCACTGGCGTAGCTAGAAAAATTATCTGGAAGGCACAGAGGCCTTAATTACGTTATTCATGATGCGTAAATTTTAGAGCCAAAATTGAGGGCTGTAAAACGGTAAAAATTCAATTTAACATTATTTTAGTCTGTTTAACACACTATTGTTACAAGGAGATAAAACATGAACATTAAAAAATTCTTATCTAATATTAATGTATCTAGCTTCTTCGAAAGTTCTTGCTAAGTTTGATTTAATCTTGTTAATATCAGTTGGACGCGCATTTAGATTTTTGATTGTTCCTGGGTCTGAACCTCTCCACCTTAGTAGTATGAAAGTGGGGACCTTTTTTTTGTCAACAACAAAAAATATGAGCTTGCACATTTCTCCCGAAACAAGAGCCTAGAAACGCTTACGTTCACTTAGTGTGGAAATGAAAAATAGAGACGGCGAATATAAGCTTTTGCTTACGGACTCGTTTAGGCGCATAATCACTTAGTTAGCGAATACGGCCACGTTCAGGAACGCAGGCTGTCAATTGTATACATATGCGTGCGATGCTGTTCGTTTATTTGGATACACGGGTTTCGCTCGGTTGTCGGTACTTCGAAGCAAAAAGCGTTTCACGTTGTTAATTGTGTACATAATTAATATTGGAACAAACGTACGCATATTTATCCCTATGCGTGCGAAGCTGTTCGTTCGTTCCTATTCGTTAAGTAAGTACGTACCTTTAGAGCCCCACGCTAAAGCCTCGTACTAACTTAGTACATAAATATGGCCGCGCGGTGGGTAACGCATGCGATCCCTAAGTGTGGACAAAAAGTATCTGGACGACAAATGTATGTCTTTGTTTGTGGACAAGTTCACTTGTTTGTCGATACTGCAAAGAGAAAAATCGTTGCACATTGTTGTGTACATATTTATGGAAACGCCACGCTAAGGTTCCTTAAATATAGACGTCAAAGCAAATATTAAAATAAATGCGTGCGATGCTTTTCGTTCGTTCGTATTCGCTAAGTGAGTAGGCGACTTTAGGCCACCAGTCGTACGCATATAGTTATATATCCTTACATTAACCCGAGACCACATGGCCACTACTACTACGGTCTCGTACGCAGCGAGCGCTGCGGTAACAGCCACACGCATCGGGGTGGTTGAGATAAAAAAACGTACATTACCTGGGAGTCAGTGAAATTGGATGCAACTGAAATATTTTGTATTTAATTTTATTCTATGTAAAAGTGTAATACATGTATGTTAATTAGTGTTTTCTATTATTTATGGCATTGGTAAAATATTGTTTTAATCACATAAATAATTCAATGTAGTAGTACCAGTTTTCTTATCAGAGAAATTATCTTTATTAAAACATAAGTATGTACTAGATGGAAAAATTAAGGCAAAACTTAATTTACAATGAAAAAAAAATTATCTTAAGGTTTTAATTTATGTGTTACATTCGGACAAGCCCTAAAGTTGCTTAACAACTGCTCAGTCTGTAAAACCATCGGCATTTAACTGTTTTAGGTATATATTAAATTAATATTTAATGTTAATAACTCTGGCGACAGTCCGCGAACAACTGTCGATCTTAAACGAAGATACGACAGGTGGCGTATTATTTTTACTATAGGGAATATACAGTTTTTTACATCAAACTAGAAAACATAATAACCAAAAAAGCGGTACGATTTTCAAACACGACTCTATACAGAGTTACAAGTTTTTATATAAAAAAAAAGAAAAAAGGAATAGGAACTGTTAATAGACGCTTTTCGTCCGATGTTCTACGATTATTTATCAGCTCATGTGATATTATAATATGCCTATATAATCAAATATGGCAAACAGTTAAAGAAAATACCAAAACATACTTGTGTTATAAAGCATTATATTTTATAAGTTATATTTTACGTAAAAAAAATGTTTTTTAAAAATTGCACCAATTTAAGTATTTCAGAAACCTACCTTTTGTGGCTGTAATTTGATAATAAAAGGTATTTTCATTCAAATAATTAATCTTTCAAACACATACTTCAAATTTGTCTAATTCAATGGGACTTTTAGTTAATAATTTCGCTTTTTAATAACTATTGTGCTGTAAACATAAAAAAAACGGTAAAAAGAAAGTTTTATTCCAAAAAATGGAATTTTACCGAATATTTAAACATTTTATTAGGCCGCTATTTTGTTCTACAATATTCGCACTAAAACTTTATCAGTCTAGCCCTGTTTAAAACTTAATTTTTGTGCAAAATTCCAAGTCAATTGAATAAGTAGTTTTTTGATACTGTGTTTTAAAAAATATCATCTGACCCCTATTTTGCTCCGCCATAATGGATGTATATCCAAATTTTGCCAGTATATCCCTATATTACATTTTATTTTTGTGCAGAATTTAAAGTCCATTCGATAAGTAGTTTCTTGTAAGGCCGCCATTTCGTTCCGCCATATTGGCTTTTTACCAAAATATAATCTTTTCATCCCTATATAATCCAATTTTTAGGTAAAATTTAAATTCGAATTTTTTTAAAACCAGGCAAAATACTGAGATGTTTTTCCGGCTATGGCTTTTTAATTTTAAGCGTAAATCGTATTTAAGCTAACCAATTTTTGATACATAGACAAGACACATTTTCCAATATTTTATCTTTTCCGAAAATTTACAAAAACGATTTTTATGTGCTAATTGCTAGATCAGCTTAATTCTTGGTAAAAAATGATTTGTATTTTCTGTACTTATCTAAATGTTGAATCTTACTTCTGATTTCGGATTGGTACACAGATAATTGTGTCTTGTCAATATATTCATGTGAACATTTTCTATAAACGGTTTTTCTTCATATTTAAAAAATCCTATTTGGCAGGAGCATATTTACATTTTTATATTCACTATCTCATAATTTGAAATGTTTATTTTTAATGGATTTAATGGAGTGGATTACTTTTAATAGTGGAAATATACACACTTAACACATTGCTTTTTCCCATAGTTTTTTAATGGATTTGCACGTCTTATAACGATTAAAAGTCTGAAAAAATTTGAAATATAAAACAAGAATAAAGTAAACTTTTGATATTAAGAGTAACTTCTGTTTTCAATAATTTAAATATTTCCAAATTTATTTATGTTAATTACAGTTATTAATATCACTGAATTTTCACTTAGAAGAAATAAGTAAAATTATGTTTTAGTAAATATTATCAACAATCTTTCCCCTAAACGAAATCATTTTAACAACAAATTAAAAAATGAATTGCCAAAAAACTGTTGAAGATACCTTCATGAAATTTATTTCTTATAAATTAATATTTATTTATTTTTATCTATGAGCAGACGTTTTCATAAAAAAATCTATATATTTAAAACACTAAGGCAGATTTTTCAGCAAGTTCGTGAGAGAGTTGTACTGCACCAATTTACATGATTTTTTTTTTGAAATGATCGTGTGGTTACCGATGCCTTTCAGCCCTATTTTTGTATTTTTGTATTGTTTTATTGCGTATTTTTTTTATAAAAAGAATATGTTTTTCTTCAATAACATTTCTGGACGACGTGGTGAATGCACAACATATTCTTATAATTCTACTGGAAACTCATCCTACCATCTAACGGAAAAGGCAGAACAAGGATCAGCCGGGCCAGCTAGTATTTTTTATTATAATAATTTTGTTAACTTTTAAATAAACAACTTATCAACAGTATAATCAAGTTTTTTTTCTTTTGGTAACAGTATGACACATTTAAGTTTGATTGTTCCGGAACATCAAAATTTTACTCAGCATTAATTTAAACAATATAAATTATCAGTTTATATACCAAAGAAGTTATTGCTTTTTCGTAAAACGTGTCTTATAAGTTTATCAATCACTGCTAAAGTTTCAATTATAAAATATAATATTTCTAGTTATAAAAATGGACCGTTTAAACAAATGTTTACAGAATATACAGAAAAATCTCATTTTAGTTATTATAAAGGTAAGAAACCCGAAGCAAAGAGAGAGTTAGGTGAAAATCACTGTTTCAGTATTTTATTAATACTCGAGCCATTAGAAGATAATGTTGAAAATAATTTAAAAAAATCGGTCTTTTGAAAGCAGAGTTGTTAATAATGTCATTTAAAATAAAAATAAAAAAGTTTTATACATTTTTATTGAAAAAAAATCGACTGAGTATAATGTTTTTTTTAATATTTTGTTATGATAACATAAATATTATCTATAACTCCTGAGCAAATTGAGTTTTATATAATCCCAATGTGTTCAATTAATAATAATTAGTAAAGCGTATTTTTTTCTTTCTATCTTACTACCATTTTTACTATGCCAAAAGCAGTATAATTTCGGCAACCAATTTTACATTTTAATGGTTTTCCTAATTTTAAGACCAGGTGAAAAAACTGTTTTTTCTGATGCAAAATTGGAGAATATCGAGAACTTTAAAAACATACATTTTAAGATAAGATACTGAAATAAGATGAATTAGTGAATGACATCGGAATAAATTAAACGCTCTTATCTATATATGATAATAAAGGGACACATTAAAAGATTAATGACTTCTAAACGCAGTGAGGCTTTTTAATTCTTTAATATTGATTGGTATTCCACAAGACTAAACTTCGTTAATGACTGACCTTCGCCCCTTGTCAACACAATTTGGGATTACTGGCTTTTTTAACGTTTGATAAGTTATTTGGCAAAGTATATCACGCGAGTCTTTAAGATTCAGTTCTGTTAAAATAATATAGAACTCCAGCTTTTCTTTTAATCTCGTTAACGTTTATTTTTATGCTACCATATTATCTCTTAAAATTTAAATTTAAAATTGTGATTTATAATTTACGAGCTTCTAATGTTATAACTACAGTGGCGTGCCGAGTTCTTAGCCCCCCCCCCTCCCTCGCAAGACTTTTCTGGGCCCCCCCTGCATATTTCTCCAAAAAAATAAGTAAACAAAAAATTATTAAGTTATTAACAGAAACCATAACATAAAATAAAAAATAACTCTAGTAAAAAAGGAAATAAATAATAACAAAAAAGGAAGGAACGATGTACGTTTTGAGATTAATAGGTATAGGTAAACTAATAAACACAAAACAAAAATTAGCTAAACATTAAAAAATAATAACTGTACTCTGGTTCAAGCAAAACTAAAAAATAATAAAAAAACAAAGAGTACAATAATCGTTTTCTTTGGCGGTAGACTAGATTTTTCTGTTTTTGTATCGACTAGATAAATACTTACCAACTAGTTCATCAATATTTATTTCTCTAGCCCTTGCGTGCTCTATTCAGAGAGCTAGAGAACTAAGACGAGTCTGAGTCATGGTCGACCTATAGACATTTTTAATTAATTTCAACTTTAAAAATGATCTTTCGGAGCTGAGGTTACATGAAGGATAAAAAATAATTGGAATGTAGAACACAGTTCTGGTATGCTGCTTGACAATAATTAATTTTTGAGAACTCAGTTTGCGAATTCACGAGTTGAATTAAGGTTTTTAGTGTTACTATAATAATTAACTTTATCTGAATTAGCTCATTTGTTAAGAGTCATTTAATTTAACGAATATCTGAGGATTTAGAATTGAAAATGTTGAATAAGCTGTTTTAAACGCAGTTAATCTTTTATCTATCTGACTTACTATTACATCTAAATACGCATTAAGTACTGTCACTTCCAAATGTTTCATAAGGTTTCTATATTACGTTATCTTGTTATTATCATTTTGAATGTATCCGATAGTTGCAAAAATTGCGAAATCCGTGATTTTTTTTTAACTATGGAAAAAATATTTTATTTGAATACTCTGTTTAATTTGGGGGCCCCCTAGTATCCGGGCACGCCACTGTATATATACATATTCAGAAGACGATACGTTATTCTTAATTTCCAAGTTAAATTAAGGATTATGAAATGGCTTCTTGTTTATATAGCGCTATCTTATGGTGATATCCCAGGGAGAAAACTCATGCTGACCAAATACACCTAATTTTTCAAAACTTTTTTAACTGCAGTTAAATAGATAGAGATATTTTGAAAAAAAAAGCATACATTTTTTTTGAGAAATATAAAAATAATGGAAGGATAGGAAGCAGATTTCTTACATCAATCAAAGTAAAAAGTTTTTATAAACATTACTCTGGAAAAACCTGAGATAAGTCCTTATTTTTGTTAAGCTTTCAAATACTAAGACAGTATCTTACAAACGAAACTAAAAACTTTTTTCATATTTTGATAGAAATCTGCTCTCTTAAGCCTGATCATCAATTCTGAATTTTCCAAATAAATCGTTTGTGCTCGATATCTAAATTTTAAAATATTTCAAAAACTGTTTTCAGTAGGCTAATCAAAAGTACTTTTTTTCGTAAACATGAAGAACTTTGAAATGGGCTCCTAGAATATAACATATCACTATATAATAGTACTACCCAAATTTAGTTATTAAAAACATAAGGGCTATTTCTTAAGAAAAAGATAACATGTTTTGGGGGCACATTTACGTGGCTTCAGAAACAAGTATTTTTTACACACATTGTATGAGATAAAAATCAATATATCTTAATATTGTAATTTGTTACAATGCGTGTCGAAAAATCTAGGGAGGTGTTAGCTTAGAAGGAATTTACAATTTAAGATTCGGTGTAAACTTTAAAATGTTGCATTGTGGTTTATTAAATTGAAGATATAAATTTTAGATTTGCTCGGTTTAAGTAGGTATGTATAATGTAGAGTATATCCTTAATTATTATTAGCGGTGGCTCTCAGGTTTTGCCAATTAATACTTTCTTTTAATTAATAGATTTGTTTTCTTATAGGTCCCATTCTGACACTACTTACCAGCTAAGAATTGTGTTCAAATATATACGAAAGACCATTGAGTGTGTACATCCAAGTTGAAAAAATAGTAAAGAATAAAATTATTTCATAATGTAAAGAATATACCCACCTGATTAAAAATGCGTCTAGTCAGTAGTTAATATAACCTCATTTTAAACTAAATGCTTAATCTTGCAGTTCAACTAACTTGAATTCAGTTACTTCGTGGAACCTCTTTATTACTAATTTAAGAAGGGGATAATAATTGATTATTTTTCTCTCTTGTAATTTGCTAAAGAGCTTTAATTGGGTTTAAAGACACAACGGGTACAAATTAGAAGTTACATCTTACAAATTAAATGGCAATTTAATGGAGTGGTGCATAATTTCTACTTTCCTTAACAAAATATTTAATAGTATTCCTGAATCAATGGCAGTTTCAACTAGGAAATTAAGTATTTCATAGAAATTTTAGGTTGTGGTATTTTAAGTACTATAGTATCTCAGCGGCTTTAGGAGAACTATATTATTTAATTGATATTACCAAAGATCGATTATACTTCGAATAGACAATTCGTCAGATACCAATTAATTAGCCACAATAATTGGTTGTGCCGAAGTTTAATTAAAAAAAGAGAGGACATTTCTTCAAAAGTTTTATTTTTTAAACATAGAACTTTTAAAATGTACAGGAATATTGTTATTTAGTTTTAAAAGCATTTACCATAACAAATTAAAGTTGTTGCTTACGATGTTTTATCAAGAATCAATCGATATAAAAAGAAGGAAAACTGTGGGGAAAGTATATATAGTAACAGCACCCGTGCTAGACGAATTCGGCGAGCCGAAGTTAGAAACTGAAAAAGTACCTGCGCTACAAATAGTGCACGGTAACAGTATCTCAATTACAAGTTTTATTTATTATAACATTTTTCTACCATTGTCACTAAGGTTGTGTTCAATACGGCACAAAACTGATCTACCGTCTTGGATTTACTGACGCCAATCATGTCAGTAAATCCGTTACTTTAGTGCTATATTAAACAAATAATAATAGTCTATTTTAAAATAAAAGAGAATAATTAATGTCAAACATTTTAATAAGCACGTTAAAAAAAATATACAAATAAACGGCCAAAATTATAATTACAATTCAAAGGAAACAGATATTACAGCTCAATTTAAATATTTATAATTGTTAGAAAAAGACACTGGGAAAAATGTAATTTTTTAGACCCAAAACCTTTACGTTTATTACGCGAGCTCTTCTTCCACCCATACTGGTTTTTTTTTCTCGACTCAGCAGTTAGTTTTACAGACAATTTTACACCATGTAGTAAAGCAACCCTTTTTTTTACTGCAACGTACTTCATTGTACTTAAAACAAGTAAATAAACCAAACTAGACTATATTTAGTCTTGGCATACATATTTTTATCACTCAACAATTGTTTTACCGTTGGACAAAATTTAGTGGAATCTTTATCGATTTTTTATGTATCAAGATCGTTTTCTCACTGTTGGTATTTATTGTTCTTTGTTGAGTAGTGTTCTTTGTATTTTTTGTTTTATTGTGTTATACCAAATTGTTAATTTGAATAAGAATCGGCCAATGAGAACGCAGCATTTTCTTATAGTTTGACTTTGATAATTCATCCCTCCTCCATATTTTGTTTTTATAAAAAATCATTTCGAATTTTTATGGTTAATTAATTGCAATTTTTTGAAACAACTAGCACTATTAGATACTTTTTACAAAATTAAACTTAATTTTGTGAAAAGTAAGTAAAACAAATTAAATTTGGTCGATGTGAGGTTATGTGTTACACTTTTACTGGATCGTGATTTAAGATATAGTTTAAATTTTAATTATATCACGTCAATGTCACTTTTAATTAAATCATATTTCTTAAATCCTATTCTTTATTCCATAAGTTTTTAATTGTGTCACGTCCTTACTCCTTACCCAGACATTAAATTTGTTGCATAATTTTAGCCTCATCGCACTGTTACTTATAACTTTCATCGGAAAGTTTTCTGGCAATCTTATTCCTTCCATGTCATTTGTTATATTTTTTTATGTACGATTGGAACTAAATAACTGAATTCACAGATTAATATTCTGTAATGATGTCTCTGCTTCTAGCAGTCCAGCGTGTGTCGTTTCTAGTACGTTCACGTAGCGCAGGTGTCGTTACTGACATAAAGTTCGGGATGTCGAAGTTGAACGGAGTTTCTAGCAGGGGTGCTGTTACTGTATATGTGCGCAGAAAGGAGGTATAACATCACCCTTTATGACTCTACAGTTAATCGAGGACTCCAAACCGTTGCAATACCCTACATCTGAAAAGATATGTGATAGCGTTGAGTGTGAAATTAACCTCCATACTACCACACTGTTAAAAGGAAATTGTGATTTTACATAAAAAAACTCATGTTGGAAATGTAATTTTACGAACTTTAACTTTTTAAAACTATAACAATAAACAAGTAAATATAAAAGAATTATTTCAATTTCCCGGCACACCCCATTTATTCAAAATATCTTTTTAATTTATTCTTTGTCTTCAAACCCTTCTATATTTCTGTATCTCTTGGCTTCCACTAGTTGCCCCTTGAGAGTACTACTGGATATCACGAGATGACATTTTGTTTCAAGCTATCCCCTTACCTCTCCTACCATAGCGGCCATTATGCTAATATTCTATGTAGAACTAGGCAGATGAAAAGGATAGAATGTACACTGAGCGGTTAAGTCTCTTGCCTCCTTTCGAAACAAGACAAGTATACTGAACACGTGGAACCACTGATGTCAAAAACACAGAGGTCTGCCTTCCACGAGGCTATTTGAAAGACTGACTTGACTTGACTTGTTTGTTTTGAGCTGGGGCAACCCTTCCAGATGATTTACACCTTATTCCAGTTTGGAGACGTTATCGGTAGGATGTTCGGATGGCGAGCTCTAAGCTCCCGGACACCCCGAATCTTTCAAATACTTCTTAATTTTTCCTCTTTTAGTTTTTGAGATGCATCTTGGCTTCCACTAGGTGCTCCTTGAGAGTACTACTCCCACTCCCGCCACATAACGGCCATTACGCTAATATTCTGTGTAGAACTGCGGCAGACGAACGGGATAGAATGCAGGAACAACTAGGCCTTACACGTTCACAGCGTCTGCTCCCTTTCTAGCGGGGTCATTAGTTTCCACACTGAGCGGTTGAGTCTCCCGCTTCCCCCCGAAATAAAGCAGCAAAACCGAACACGTGGAACCACTTATGTTAGTACACAGAGGTCTGCCTTCGACGAGATGAACCGGAAGACTGAAAAAGATTGACTGGGATAATAAAAGTGCAAATGTGAAGTTGGATGTTAAAATTTCTTCTTCTTTTATTTTCCTCTGGCTTTTGACCAGCGTTAGGTGCCACGTCGACAATTTATGAAATAGTACACCAACCTTATATTCAAATTTGGATGCATAATGAATGTTCACGGATCTTTGGAGAATTCTCGAAGTACTATTCAGTAGTGAGATGTAGTAGTGTAAAAACACATTTTAATAGTAAAACATTGATAACAATTAAGTAAAACTTTAACTGCAGAACCAATTTATTATTTTGGCAGTTAAAATTATATTATTTTGACCCATTTTTAACAGTGCAGAAATCATTCTATACTCTTCGCTTGTTTAGCAGTGACAGTAGCGTAACAGAATATTTTCAGATAATAATGAGAAGATTCTGTCGTACCCAGGAAAGGAGTCGAACCCAAGCTTCTGCTTTGCCTCTAGCCCCACTCCAGTGCCTAATACAGTAGACTACTCGCCCGGATAGGGCAAAAAAGGTGTGCAGTAGAACAGCTAGGCTGTATTATTATTATTCTTAGTTTCCAATATTTCTTTTTAAATGGATGTTTTAGTAGATAAAGTAGTCTTTTAAGTTTTTCTTAGTTGAAGTTTTAGTTAGTTATAATAATTATTATATAATTTCAACTATACATCTGAAATGCCGCAACGTTTCGGTACCTGCGATATGGCGCCCGTAGCAGTCCTCACCTCTTCAAACGTCTCTCATTTTTAATAGAATAATTCCCATTTCGATGACGATTAATTTTGGAAGTGACATGAGATCAAGTATTTGTTATTATATTAAGAGAGTTGATTTTTTATAATTACAATTTAGACATAACCGTCCGTCTAAGTTCTAAATAAAATATAACTTCCTTGTCGGACCTAGAGACCTTTTAGTTAAACTAGAACTCTAGAAACTAATCTACTGTGTTTGCCGATACTGCATATGTACCACAGAGTTTGTCGACTGTCTTATAAAATATGTTTTATTGCATTCAGTTTATAACAAATAAACTATAATAGATTTCTTCTCTAGTAATTATATAAAAAGTATGAGGGCGATCGTTTTCAATTTTTACATAATTTACGTAATAAATAGATATTTCATTCTACTAAAACATTGGTTTCATGTACATGCGTTTTTAGTAACAACATATGAAAGTTGATTAACACTGAGATCAAGCAACCCGTGGCGTAAAGAAGGCGTCGCGGCGAATTGCGGTTAATTAAGAGGCTAACGTAACGTGATAATTACTTCTCTGAAAGGGGATCGTATCCAGAACAGTCGTTGCCTTAATTAAGTCTAACGAAATGGCATTTCTTCCAGGAGTGGATTCAGATTTATTTTACATAGGGAAAAACATTTTAAAATTAAAGCAGTCTAGAGGATGCTCCACAACTTCATTATTTGTAATTATTGGTCAATCGTCCACTTTAAATTTTATGGCGTAAGCTAATTAAATTACAATGTTAATCAAAAAAGCCCCTATATTTTACTAAAATTTTCAATTTTGTGCTAAATTCAAGGCTATTTTGAACTTTGAGAGTAAAACTAATTGCCTCTGAAAGACCGAATGATCAATTTTCCTATGTAGATATCTCAAAAACTATTGCAGATAGGCATAGGGTATGTTATATCATGTTGAAATTTTGAATAGAACTCAAGTATGTCATACAAAACAGGATGTTTAATCTGAATTAACGATTTTTTTGTATTATATGTTTTCGAATTCGTTAGTTCTCTTTTAAAAACTTCAGAAAAATCTTCACAAGTTTCATATTAAAAGCCCTTTCTTATCTCTACGAATACGGGGTTACAAAGTCTGATGTCTGGTTGACTCTGTAGAGGCTCTTTCTTTATATTTCGCCACCTCGACTATTGGTTTAATATTAAGAGATAGAAACAATGTTGGGGATTTAGGATCGCCTCCACTTGATACAAAACCGTACTTAGTTCTCTTACCGACGGCGATTTTTATTGCCGTCTCTTAAAGGCCTCCCCTATGTGGGCTTTTTGACGGAATACGTTTTCATTGAATTTCTATATTTGAGAGATAGTCAACAATAGAATCAGATTTTTTAGATTTGAAAAATTATCAGAATATATAGCACGATTAAGACTTGAGGCCTTGATCAATAAAGGGCTACCAAAATAAAGGCCGATATTGAAAAACGGTCTAACTGTATTCATCCTATCTTTCGGAAGGTTGTCAAAGTTTACTCAGGGGGCACGAAAGCTTGTGACACAGTTTATAATTATTTTTTTGATTCCTCTTAACTCGTTTAATGGCCAGAATTTGAACCTAAAATTTGAATGGACTGTTCTTGCTCTAGTATGACAAAGCTATAAATGTTCCTTCAAGAGTAACAAACTGGTAACATAATGTTTTGAAGGTAACAATATTGAATGTTTGTGATCAAAATCAATTTCTGCTTAAGCGAGACGACTACCTACTCTTAAAAAGCAATTTTTATTTAGAAACCATTTTAAAGGTTTTATGATTTAATTTCAATTTTGTTTTGTCGTAATTCTAGAATTTCTTTGGAAAAATATTTATTTATAGTTTATTTTATAATTAAATTAAGCATTGATTGTAGGTCTTCGACTGTCAGTAGTCCTAACCCTTTACGTTCTTTATTAACTTTAGTATTGTAATAAAATGTAAGATAATAAGTCAACACCCTTTGTAACTCCAATTTAGTATTTTTTAATAGTAAGTTAAAGTTTTTTTGTTCTTTTAAGGTATTCTTTATGTATATTAGTATCCTAATATGATACCACTCACAATTTTTTGAGGTCAATTCTTGGATTTTGGTCACTCTTTTAGGAGCGAAGTTCTACGTTCGCTCGCGAAGCATGAGCTGATCAAAGGTAATACAATATGATAAAAGACTGACACTCAAAATTTTAAACATATTCAAAAATTAATAAAAAACTAGAACATAATTTTGATAGTAACACGACTGCAAGGCCTGGGAAGATTATTGTTTTTGTTGGAGCAACTCTCGATTTAGAACAAATGAGTTGATAGGATACTTCATTACTAGTGTAATAACTACGAGTGTACTGGGTGTTTCAAATTCGATGCTCATCATGGGGATCTTCTAAACCGTAAGAGCTAGATGGGTAGTTTAAATTTGGCAAAGTTGCGCATTTTAGAGCCCAATCGAATGCCGCTGAGAAAATAAAAATATTCCGAACCATTTCGAAGAAATCCGAAAAAAACCGAAATTGACGATTTTTGAATTTATTTTTTTGCGACTTTTATTTTGGCAGATAAAAAAAAACTAAGACCACATTCTTATTGTAGTTTTTTCTCCTCTACAAAATGGCGTTGTCAGATTTTTAATCCGACGTTTCGTCCTTCGTGGCCCATCATCAACTTTCTAAATTTAAATACGGACCTGGATTTTTTTTTACTTTTTTAAAAGCATTTTTAATTCTGATTAAAATGATATGTAACACGTGTGTGAAATAGTTTTAGATAGTGGAAAAAAAGCTAATTAATAATATAAAATAAGGTGGCCATGGATTTTTCTCAAGTATTTCATTAAATTTAATAATTTTATAATATTGTTAATCTAGTTTACTTTATAAAAAAAATAGTAACAAAGAAAAAAATTACCTATTTTTAAAATAAAATAGTAACAAAAGTCTAATAGTAACAATTTATTTTATGTTAATAAATAAAAATAATGATTTAAATGAGGTGTTCAAACAAATTTCCTTGTTGTTGGATGCACATTTGAATGCGCGCAGGAACTTTATTTATAGCTCGCTGGATCATGCGGCCTGGCACTCTCTCCATTGTGCGTTCTAACGATTGTCTTAAAAGATTAATGTCGTTTGGTGGAGTTTTATAAACCAAGTCTTTTAGATGACCCCACAGAAAAAAGTCATGGGGAGCCAAGTCCGGGCTTCTCGCTGGCCATAAAACAACTCCTCTATTACCTATCCATTTTTCAGGGAAAACTGTATTTAGGTAATTGGTGACGATACCCGCGTTATGAGCTGGAGCTCCGTCCTGTTGCCACCACAGCTGCTGCAGTTCATTAAGCGGGTAGTCGTCAAGAAAGTCTAATATAGGACCTGTGAGCATCTCCAGGTAGCGCTGACCTGTTAGGGCTCCTTCAAACAAAATGGGCCCTAACAGTCTGTTCCGACACAGTCCACTCCATACATTAATAGAGTTTCTACCTTTGCCCCGGATTGGTATGTTCTCGCGAGGATTATTGATAGACCACACATGCTCGTTGTGTCTATTAAACATTCCACACGAGCTAAATGAGGATTCGTCAGTCCAAATGATCTTGTTTGTAATATCCGGATCTTCTTGCAATGCCAAATTAAGCCAATTACAAAAATTTAGTCGCCTTTCTGGATCACCGGGCATCAAAAACTGACTTGTGTGGATTTTAAAGGGCCTATAATGGGCGGCTTTTAATGTCCTCCACACTTTCACGTGGGGCATATTATTTAAATCCCTGCCAATCTGCCTGGTCGAAATTCTTGGATTTTCATTAACCTAGAATCAAATTAATCAAATCAATCAAAATTAAAGCTAGCCATTGTTGTAAACGAATAGGTATCTTTTGCTTGAATTCATTGCGAACATTGCCGTTCCAGGATAATAAACTTACAGAATTTAACACAGCGTTTACTTCTTCTTCAGTAGTCCGCAATCCATAATTATTTCTTTTCTTAGCAAAATTTCCTTCAGGTCGTAATTGCCTTTCAATTCTGTTAAAAATTGTATAATGCGGCTGGGGCCGTTCGGGGTACTCAATCAAATATCTTTCACTTGCGGCTATGCTGTTTCGATTCTCAAGGTAGTAAATACGAAGCATATCACATTTATCTGAATTTGAAAATATCATTTTTCTTTTAAAAAGTAGACTTTTTAATAAAATTATTAAATTATTGATAATATTTGAAAATGGTTTCCAAGCGCAAGAAAAATAAGAATCATAAATGTCAGAAATCCATGGCCACCTTATTTTATATTATTAATTAGCTTTTTTTCCACTATCTAAAACTATTTCACACACGTGTTACATATCATTTTAATCAGAATTAAAAATGCTTTTAAAAAAGTAAAAAAAAAATCCAGGTCCGTATTTAAATTTAGAAAGTTGATGATAGGCCACGAAGGACGAAACGTCGGATTAAAAATCTGACAACGCCATTTTGTAGAGGAGAAAAAAACTACAATAAGAATGTGGTCTTAGTTTTTTTTTATCTGCCAAAATAAAGTCGCAAAAAAATAAATTCAAAAATCGTCAATTTCGGTTTTTTTCGGATTTCTTCGAAATGGTTCGGAATATTTTTATTTTCTCAGCGGCATTCGATTGGGCTCTAAAATGCGCAACTTTGCCAAATTTAAACTACCCATCTAGCTCTTACGGTTTAGAAGATCCCAATGATGAGCATCGAATTTGAAACAGCCTGTACAGACAAGCCACCATGGGCTTTTTCACTTGCATCGGAGGATCCAAAAAATTCAATTTTACCACATTTAGAACGAGAGAAAAATTGTCGAGGAATTTTAACTTCCAATAATTTAGGGAATGTTGAGGAAAATTCGTTCCACTTCGAAATTAAATGGTCAGATAAAACCTCATTCCAGTAATTTTTGGCTTTCAAAATCTCTTAAATGAAAATTTTGGCACTGAAAATATCAGAGCCGATAAAGCCGAAGAGATCTTACCTTTGTGTTATAATAGACAAGATATTTCTTTCAGTCATAGGTATAAAACATTTTGGAAGTAAAAGAGAAAATTTGTCATTTGTTGGACTTCAGGTTATTCCTAAGACTTTGTTGGAAGCATTTTCCAAATTCAAATCAATATCAAAATCATATTGATTTTTATTTTTGAACAAAAAGTTATTGAGTAGATTCTTCATTTTTTAATAAAAGTGCAGTAATATTTAACCCGGTAATAATTTGGTTTAACATAAATGATGCTAGTGGCTTATAATATAATATAATATTATATATGTACAAATAAAACTTTTTTAATTTTTATAAACTACCCAGTTGCTCTTGATCTTCTGAATCTCTTCAGATCATGGTAGTACAGACATTTTTTGTGTCTTTTATATTATTATATTAATAAATCCTGTTTACTTATTTTTCATAGACCTATTAACTGTATAGATAACATATAAATTCTTTTAATATTTGAAGACGGATATTTTATCTTGAAATTATAAATAAATATGGAAAAGTTAGAGTATCATAGGTAGAATTATTGATATATTTATCAAAACCGGTAATGTTTATATTTAATTTGTTATATCTACAATAGGGATACTAAAATATTATCTTATTAAATAAATACTGATAACGCATTGATGCATGCATGCGATTGGAACTTAGCATTAATAAAAAATGTTCAAATTAATAAACTGCCTTAGGTTTTATTTGTACCCTTTTGTTCAATCGGTATGGTCATCTACAGTAAGCCACCTTGCCTTATCAATGAGATATCGTCGCGAAGAGTGAGAATATTAGTTAAACAGAGGGTTGAGGTTTTTTCTTACTCGGTAATGTCTAAAGTTTACCGAATAAAATATTGGGTATTATATTTTCTGTAAAGAAAGCGCGCGGTAGCACGCCAACCGAATTCCGAGTCTATATTGAAAGGGGGATGTTTCTGTAACAAAAACTATATTGTTAGGTAAATCTGTCCCACTAACGTTAGGTTAGCCCAGGTTCGTCAATAAAACCTTCATTAAAACTATAATAATAACAATAAATAATTACAATTCTGTTGTGCAAATAATTTTCAATTGATCATTTCATTTCCTTTAACAAATTGGTAAATCTAAAATCTGGCAACATTGTTAAATTTTTCGTTTTAAGGCTGTTAAATTGTGACTTTTAATAATTTTTTTTTTTAAGAAAACTCTTGCATATCCCGCAAATTTTATTTTTGAAATGTAATATTGCAAATGGATACTTGCTGGAAAAAAAAAAATATGCAAAAATCGTCTGTCAGGATAGTTTACCGGACCCTGAAAACACTCTTGGAATGACAGAATGAACAAAGTGGGAGATCCTTGATGTTTATAGCTAGGCGGTGGAAGGATGCGTGGGGGTCGATGCTCGTGTCTCTTTGACAGGCATTAATAAATAACTCACCATGGCTACAGGCCAACTTGTTAGAACAGAATCCATGAAAGTATCTGTAAAACAGATAGTCCTGTGTTCCTCGACCCAGATTTTATGTTCATTGCTGTGCGTCTGATAAACTGATACGTGATTAATTATGACATTCCTTACCGCTCTTGTATTTTAGCCCAGTCCTGTCGTTGCTAAAGTAGTAGAGGCAGAAAATTGCAAAAATGCTATGCGTCTGATATTTTAGCTTGAACAAATTTGGGTTATAAGTAGCTAAATCCACAATATGAAACGCGGGGTCTAGTTGTTGAGTCTAGGATCGGCATCACAAGGTCATAACTAAGGTCGTAACTAGCAGTGTTTTAGTTTATCAGGCATACGAAATAGTAGATCGTTCATAATTCTTCGATGTTCTACTGCTCCAGTTAGGCAACCTTCATTGTGTTGCTTAGATCACCATTAATGCAAATAGTTTTTCTTTAGATAAAGTCAAGACTGTTAACGGTTATACGCGTAGAAGTGGTTGCTTTCCATATTATCTGAATAATATTCAGGGCTGGGCCTGATTTGTGAAAGTAAACCCAACTTTTAGCGGCTGTCATGGCATATCTTTTAGAAATATTGCCACAGGCACGAGGGACCTACGGTGTATTTCCGGATTGCAACAAACTTCTTAAAAGACTTACATAGGCATAATACTCACGGTGGTTTATTATTCTTCGTCAGAAGATGGCTTCGTGTCAAATTAAAATGCCTCACTTACCGTGCATTAGGCAGAACAAGATATTTTTTAAACCGAGTTGATAATTTAAAGGAGTGGGTTATCCAATCACCACGTTATTAATAAATAATAAGTTATTAATATGTGAGAAAATGTAAAGAATTGGTTGTAGTGATACCGTGCGACGTGATTAGGGCTTCATCTCATCTCTTCTCAATTTTGGCTAATCTCATTTCATTCCAATCTCGAAATTTTGGTCGAGATGAGACGAGAGATCAGGTGTTCGTCTCGTCTCATCTTGATTTATAGTATATTATTTTGTCCGGTTAAAAGTTAAACAAATATGTTCACTGAAGATTAGATTTTAGCTATGCATACTCATATTCAGGATGGTGGTTCAACGAACCGTGTGCGTTTAAAAATTGATACATTTATTACACTTGACCAGATGGTAGTCACTTGAAAGTGCGTTTTAACCATTTGTTTGATACATTTACAATACATAATTTACCTTACATAAATTTCAGCTTTTCTCAAATAACTGTAATTGTTAGCTTAATAAGATAACTGTTTTGGCATTGTTTTTGCGATGAGTTTAAAACCACCCTAGTGCTTGCTGTAGCAGCTGTATTTTTATGCCAAGTCGTACCAATTATTAAAAAAAACTAGCACCACTACGTTACTTACTAAATTAAAAGTTTAGAAAATTGGGATACTTGATTTGCTACTAAAGAAGTGACGGCTCGTATTCTAAAATTTAGGGTCGGCCGAGGCTCACCAATCAAGAGCGGTTTTACGGTGAAGGGGTAGTGAGGTAATTCCCCCCTCCCTCCGCCCAGACCGGTCAAATATCATGTATAATTTACATTTTTCCGTGAAAATTACGATTAAAAACTTCGCTACAAAACACTATAGCACAAGAGCGACCTGTTGGATTGGGTGTTTTGCATATCAATAGGTAGAGTATCGATGTAAATATAAACAATGTAATTAATAAATTTGCTGCAGGAAAAAATTGGACCTTATTCTTTAACTATTAATTAGAGGCTGTTTTTTTCACTTATTCCAAAAGTATGATAAAAAATATAGGTATTTATGTTGTTCTCGTACCATTTATAATAAAATATGTTAACAAACTTTTTTAAATTAATCCCCTCCCCCCTAGAAAGGTTTCCTAAAATGGTCCTGAAGGCCAATATGGTCAAATACTAGTTTTTTATTTTTTTCCGTTTATTTCTTCAGTGATAATTAGGTAGGTACCAACCTTTATATAGCAGATCTAAGCTCGAGTATAAATTTAATAAATAAGAAAAAAATTATAGTAGCACGCTTTAGTCAGTCAATTTATTTTTTTCAAATTTTAATGTAGCTTGCCTCAAAAGGAAAATAAAATTGCTGCCAAACAAAGTGAAAGCTACATACAAAACCAAAAAAGCATATTGTTCAGCAAGAACCACGATGCGGCCGGCCGACTTCTAAAACAAATTGCAAATGATATTTCAAAATATTCATTTCCGCTGATTTCAACATGTAACATGGAGTAAAAATTGCCAATATAATATACTAACCATCATTAATCATGACTAAAGTAAAGAACTAACTAAAATTAATTTAAAAATATGTAGTATTATTTTATAATAATTACAATTAATGCCTGCAAAGTGGTAGGGTTCAAATAAGAAAAATTCCGGGGATACGGCCACATAAAGACGGGCCGGTGCGTGTTGGGTGATATAACTTACGGTGAACATCATACCGCGTGAATTAATACATGAAGTCTAGCATGTGAGATGATGGATCGGCTGGCCGAGCCTCCGTCTTTTTAGAATAAATATATTAGAATATCTGTAGACGGTGGCCCGCGGACTGCGGTTAATAACGTTATTTGTATGTTAGTCAAGCGATTATAATAGAGATTCCTACCTATTTTGCTATGTGCCCAGAAAATAATAAACTACATTTTGGTGTTGAGAGTTTTTAGGATGTTTGCAAAATTATTTTTGAAAAATATTTACTTTCTTAAAAAGAGAATTTTCCCTGTATATTTTCTGGTACGGCCCGGCCGACCCTGCCGCTCCTGTCGAGCCGTTACTGTACTAATGTAATATTACTTGATTTAGTTAAAGCTTTTAATTCTTTAAATCATGAGATGCTTTTAGCTAAATTTATATACATAGGTTTCAGTGGCAAAACCCGTCAATGGTTTATTAATTACCTTTCTAACCGTAATCAGTTTACTAGAATTTCTAACGAATACAAATTTGACACTTTTAATATGCTATCGATACATAAAGAAGTGCCTCAAAGGTCGGTACTTGCCCCACTACTTTTTTTATATATACGTTTGATTTTTATTTATCAATTAAACATGGTAAGCTTTTAGCATTTGCAGGTGTAAATTTATCATAAAATTGATTTTGAAAATATAATACATTTTGTTAATTTAATAAATGAAGACCTTTTTACTATATGTAAAAACATTAAAAACTATGGATTAAAAACGAATGTAAATAAATCTAAATTATTATTAACTGGTACAAAAAATTTGCTTGTTGAAATAAATTCTAATTTTAAAATTACTCATGAGAGTTATGCTACTCCTTTAGTTACTTTAATGAGAAATCTTGGTGTTGTTTTTGATCAAAATTTAAATTTTATTGACCATATGAGAAAATCGTTAAAATGCATATTTTAAACTAAGAATTTAATACAATTTTAAAGATTTTTTAAATACTAACACTAACCTAAAACTTGATTCTTTAGTTCTAAGTGGCCGTGATTATTGTAATATAATTTATAATAAAAGTGTCAGTTCTAATGATAAACTTAAATTACAGATTTTACATAATAATTGTATCAGGTATCAACTAGTCTTACAAAATATGATCATATATCTCCAATTTTTAATAGACTTAAGTTAACTAAATTAGAATTTAGACGCGAAATCTACTTATTATGTTTTATCCATAAAATAATTTTAAACAAATTGCCTGACTATTTACATGAAAATATTCAATTTCCAAATAATATTCATAATTTAGATACTAGGAATCAAAATAACTTGGAAATTCCTGTTCAACAAACAAAAAAATATAGATCTTCTTTTAAATATATATGGTCTATAATTTATAATAATATTCCTTATGAAATACAAAATCTTAAATAAGAATAATTTAAAAAACATTTCAAAACTATTAAACGTGGGGTGGGATTGAACTCAGTAATCAAAATACTTACCGTTACCTTTTTTCTAGTTTTAGTGTGTTTCTTTTACATAGAAAATATTGAATTGTAATATTTGTATTTATATGTTTTTCAATTACCTGGCACAAATAAATCATTAAAAAAAATGGCATTTATAAAATGATCGCGATTTTTTTAATTAAGGTCTCCCCAGGCGTTGGCTTTTAAAGCCAATGCATTTAAAAATTCAACTTTAGTTTGAATGGTTTGCTTGCACTTGCCTACGTTTTTTACATTTTTTAGGTTTACGTTTAATTACAATTTTTGTGGATGCTGAGTTTTATATGATATATACGAGGGATAGAACAAAAGTAGTATTTTTACGTGAGTTTTGTCAAGAGAATTTGCAAACCTGAAATTATTTTGATTGAAATGTGTATACTTCCACTACTTCTTACTTCTATCTACTTAATAAATAATCTATAAAAATACAATTAATTACACACATTTTTAATATCTGATTTATTTTTTGAGAAGTAATTTTTTTTCTTTAAAATATGAATTTTTTCCAACATTCTCCTTTCTAAATAAATCACTTATTAAAATACTAACATTTTAAACGTTTTTAGATTTTTATTGGACAACTTCAATAAACATCAAAAAACGCCGGGGGCGTACTAATCAACTTTTTTCAACCAAAATATATCTTTTTATTTTCTTAAATCAGACTCTATCTCTTGAATCCTGTAACGGGTATTTTAGCTTTGCTTCACAATTTATGAAAATGTGATTTTAAAGTGTTGCGAACATTAAACATAAACAGAGCATTTTTGATTAACGCAGAATTTTTTTAATACAGATAATTTTTTAAAAATTATCAATTTTAGGCACTTCTTAAGGAAAGATGTATCTAATTAAATATGTATAGCTTTTTTATTAGTATAAATAAAAAAAACATAAATTTACAGTTTATATACAGGGAGTTAATTAATGTCGTGAATATATTTCAGGGGGTAATAGTTCTCGACAAAATAGGGAAAAAATGCGAATATATACATGGTCAAAAACGCACCATTTTCGTTATACAGGATGTCAAAGTTTCAAGTTTTTTCTCGTTTTTTTGCGTTTTTTTCCAGTTCCTTCTGAGACAATTAGTTCAAATTTAGAACATGTATTATTTTTTAAGAACCTCTACGATAAAATATTAAAATCGTGGATGGTAGTATACAGGGTGTTACATTTTTTGCACCACCTACAAGTTTATCTTGCGGAACTTTTTTTGCCTGTATGAATTCTGATATAAAATTTAAACTCTTTGTTCATTTCTTTAGCTCTTTCGTATTTTGCATTATTCTCGTATCTATCACAGTTTCCGATTTATTTGCAATAATTGCCATAAATGCAAATTAAGTGTAGGCTAAATAATGAAATTGGAAAAAAAGTAGTAGGCTGAGCCAGGTCATTTGTTAATTCTGTTCTTTAATCTGACATTTTGTAAGAAATATTTTTTTGTTTGACGTTTACGTAGTTGTTTCGAGTTGTTTAATGATGGTTGAATTCACAAATCAAGAATAAGCAGAAATTCATCACAAAAAACAAAAACAATCATTTTTGGGCAGAAGAGAATCCGCATTCGATACATGAAAATAATTTCCAGCAACAATTTTCAGTAAATGTGTGGGCTGAAATTATTGGAGATTATTTGGTAGGTCCATTTTTCCTGCCAGCAAGACTAAACGGATGATATTATCGTCAATTTCTCGAAGACGAACTCCCGGTATTGCTAGAAGACGTGCCAATTCTTCTGAGAAATCAAATGTGGTTCATACACGATGGTGCATCAGCACATTTCAGCATAGAGGTGAGGGAGTTCCTAAATAATAATTTTAACAACCGTTGGATAGGGCGAGGGGGATCTCAGCCATGGCCCCTAGATCTTCAGATCTGAATAGCCCGGATTTCTTTTTCTGGGGACACCTCAAAACATTAATGTATCATACCCCAATCCAGACAGAAGAAGATTTAAGAAACAGAATAATAGCTTCATGCGACATCATTCGCAATACTCCTGGAATATTTGACAGAGTCCGTCAGTCCATGAGGCGAAGACTTGATTTTTGCATTCTAACAAGAGGCGGACATTTTCAACAACTTTTATAATTTTGTTTTATTTTTAATTTAACTGTAATAATTTTATCTGATTGTTCATTATCATGTCGGTTGATTTAAAGTAAAACCCGTTTCTTAATTTCTTGCTTAATTTCGCCTACATGGCATCGATGCAATGTATCGATTATTGCAAATAAGTCGAAAACTGTGATAGATACGAGAATAATGCAAACTAAGAAAGAGCAAAGAAATGAACAAAGAGTTTAAATTTTATATCAGAATTCATACAGGGTATTTTACGTAATGCAAGCATTGATATCTTTAGTCTTTACCTCACTGTCATTTATACAAGTCTGATACATTATTAGTTTGGAAGATTAAAATATTTAAAAAGTCATAAACCGTACATTATCGTGTTTAAATTCATATGATTGATGAATGGGATCAAGACGTCAAGTTAGAAAATTAAATAATGCAATTTTTTAAAGAAAATTTTGCAATGCAAGTGTTAATGTTGGTTATGTGACGCCTCAAATATAACCGGTAAAAATTAAAAGCATTTAAAAAAATTCGTTTTGTTTCTTCTTGACAATTTTAAGGAACTAATCAAAATTGCTCCCTTTATGTTCCATACTTGCATTCAATTATTCAGATAGCACAAAAAAATTAATAATGTATAAGCCTACAAAACGTAAAAATCACTTAATTTAATTGAATTTCAAGAAAATACACTCTCAGTTGCAATTTAGGGTTCTGTATGCCTAAATGCAATAGTTTTTCGTATTTTATAGTGGGTGTAGCTATGCCGACATTAGGTATAGGCAACCATTAATACATTTAATAGAATAATTTAAAGTTTAATCTAACTTTTATTGGAGGGTTGAAAATATACAATAAAATACAGTGAATTTAATTTAAAAAATCTAACTTTAATATGCAATGTGTTTTTGTCGCACTTCGCATACCGGCAAATAATTTAAAATTGTAGCTTTTTCTGACCTGCATATATTTTGCAAGGTTCATTTAAAAAAAAAAGTACCGTTCATTAGTTAGAGACCAACGGGCAACGGGTGAAACATTCAATTAGGTATAAATTTACTTAAAAAGTGCCTAGAATTGATAATTTAAATGTTTTTATGTTAACGAAATTAGGTTTAAAAGGTAATCAAAATTACTCACTTTAGGAGTAATAATCTATAAAATTAAAAAATAGTCCTGAGGTTTGAAGTCAGTTTTTTCGAAAATAACAAGGAAAAGTAAAAATGCCCTTTACATAACTCAGGAGACAAAGTCTAATTTAAGAAAGTAAGAAATATATAATACGGTCTGAAAAAGTTAATTAGTACGCCCCTGAAGTAAAATTAACACTCGGAAAGGCAATTTCCGTTTAAAATTTATGTTTTTTGAAAACGTCCTTAGGGAAGCTAAAACAATAAAAAAAAACTTTTTAAAGAGAGTATTAAATTTTGAGGGAAAATATTAAAATTGCCAATATTAAAAAAAAAAAATGAATTAAAAAAATTAATCTGATATCAAAATTTTGAGAAATTAGTGTTTTTCCTACCCATTTATTAGGTAGATACATATTTAACATCAAAATAATTTCAGATTTGGAAATTCTCGCTCTTGACAAATTTCTTGTAACAAAATACGTTTGTTTTTACCCCTCGTATATAACAGACCAAAGAAACTCTTGAAACCTAGATACCACAAATTAACAGAACATAAGTCTACAAAATGTAAAAGATCGTTTATAAACAAATAATTTTGTTTGCTGGTTATAGCCTTTTAAATTTAGATTGAATTTAAAAAAAAAATGTACTTCAGCTGCACGGTAGTATATATCAACGCAATTTAAAGACATTTAAATTTAATTTTAAACGGGGTAGTGCAAAAACTCTCTTCCACTATATTATATATTGTTTTGTTTTTGATTATATCTATTATTTGTTCACGGACACAATTTCATTACTTATTGTCATCAAGAGCACTTTCCATACATTTAATTAAAGCAATTTTTTAGATGTTCTCGTTTTTCCGTACATTTTCAATTACTGTGCATCCCACTTATACCTTCACGAATTTTTTTCTCAACTAAAACCACCATAGAATATGTTCAACATTTACAAATCTTTTGACAGGCGAAGATCCAATAATTATTTTAACACCGTGGCTTAATGACTTTTTGATCTATCCTGAAAGCACTTTATTATTATTCGTTACGGTCCTGTGGGTCGAAAGGAAATTAGCTGATGTAAAAAAATCCAGTAAAAATATGAAACAGTCAAAAATCCCCTAAATCATAACATAGAAGCGTGATTGGACTTTTCCATTGATTCTTTAAGATATTTTAAACCTTAATTTGAAATTCCATACTAAAACGTCTAGTATAAAAATATTTTATATATCTGGTTTGAGTTGAAGAACCGTAAAGCCGCGCTTGAGCATAACTGTCTTAGAACCGGAAGAACCGTTCTGTGTAGATTGTGTTTATTTCGTATAAAGATGAGTTGTTATTTTGTTATGTTACTTCTTAGTAGAATGATCAAAATTCGACTTTTTGTGATAAATGGCGTGTTTCACGTAAAGGACTCACCCAATTTTTATTTCTCTCATATTGAATCAATTTTGCTTGGCTTCTATCTTTCTCGGGGTATCCAAAGATAAAATTGAAACAGCAATTGAATTTAAAAATAATATAACGAAAAAATTAGTTTTACTCTGTATTTTTTGAGGGGAGTGGATAGTTTATGCAAGAAAGTATTATAATGAGTCTCATTTTCAACCGGAACGGCTTGATCTTAATTTTTTTTTAGTTTTTTGTTCCTGCCAATTAGTATGGTTGGTCTTTTGGCATAAACAGACAAAGTAAAAAATTATTTACCTTATTTGCGTGCCAGATTTAGGCATGTAATCAAATTCGGTTATCTCTGTCATCTCATTGTCATAACTTCAGCATTTATTACTTTATGGATTTTTTGTGTTGTGAAATTAATTAAATTAAACTAATTTAGACAAGAAAGAAGAAGGCCAACGGAGTTCATTAACTCATGTTATAAAAAAAATTGTCTTTGCTGTGACAGCGTACTCTCTGCGCGCGAAATTTCCATAAGCCAATACAACCAACTGGGATATTTCAATTTTTTAACATACAAGTTCAACTACCTTATATAAAGCACTTGATTCCTAATCATTAGGCTACTGAAAATGAAAGTTTCTGCTCCGGCACCCCTGCGTTTATTCTAATTTCCTGAACAGTGACAAGACAAGAACATGCTAAATAACGGCACATATGAACTGCGGGGGTGCAATCAAACTGTCAATTAGTCAGGGATTGTGTTTAATTGCCCGAGTTTGTCACGAACAAGTCGACCCGTTGTTATTTTGACTTTCATTACAGGCTTTTGTCGCATCCAGAGGCCACTTGTCAGTGATTGAAGAGAATGTTTTTTTTTATTTCATGAATGGACACAAGTTAAACTCTATTTTAATCTTAATATAATCAACTATCATTAATAAGAATGTATTAAAATAAATTGTATTATATCGTAATAAACATGAAATAATTTGGATACAAAACTTAGAAGCACGCCGTTCTTTAAAAACCCGGAATCTATAGATTATGAAAATCACGTTCAGGGTGGAATTTTTAAATGGAAATATTTGTACCATATTTAGAAAAGAAGCTCAAAAAACGTCCAGATCGACTATTTTGTTTCTATCTTTGTTATATTTTGGAATATTTCATACACTACACAGGGTGTCTCAGAAAAGCGGGACATAGGTGAGCATTAGACATTTTTCATGTAGCATATTCTATGTAAGCAGCGTGTACAAAAGTAGGGAAACGGCGAAATATCTCAGGTACCGCTCACCTGAATTTAATGAAAATATGCTCAGTTAGGTACGAAATTATGCTGGATCTAATGGCAAGTTCCGCATTGCTGCCAAGTTTACTGTTTTTCTGTTATAAAAAAAAAATCACACACTACTACAACACCTTATATTGTAGTACTTTTCTAAAATCTGTCGAAAATTCTCAATACTTTTTATTAAGAGCACTTTTTATGAAAGTCAACAGTTTTTGCGAAAATAAGAGAAATAAATAATAAGTCTAATATCCATCATTTAATGTATAACTTTTTATTAAAATTCCTCCACACAAAAGGTTACCTGATAGGTTTGATAATTTTGTTGATTCACAAAAATGGATCGTTTAACTGAAACCTGAAGAATTGAAATTTTAATTAAACTAATAAAACTTGTGGATAGAATACGAAACCTGCAACATTTTTAATGACAAATATCCTCTCAGAAATCCAATAACTTAATTTACTGTAAGTAAAATTAACAAAAAAATTCGTGATACTGGAAAGGTAAAAGATGATTTGATGTACGTTCTGGCCGACCGGAAAGCACAATAATTCCTCATCTTGTTACCAAAACACTAGCAAGACAAAACAGTGTTTCAAATTCAAAAGTAGGTTGTAAAAAACAACGGAAACAATACAATACAAAAAGAAATACCTAATACAACAAAAAAAAAATGTCTAATATATTTCCGAACATTCCGACTAAAATGCGGTGGAGCACCATTCCGATGGAAACGATATTTCATAATTTGGTGCACCATTACCTAAAAAATTCAACTTAAATATTTAATACAGCATGTAAAGTAAGGAACTTACGGTTATTCGGAAATAGTTCTGTAATAGCTGGGTCAATTTCGGTTCTTAAAATATTTAAATATCTTTCTCCAGTTAATGTGTCTTCCATGAAGAAGAGACCGATTATTTTTGCTCCATTTATACCACAATAAACATTTATATTTTGGGGAAATTGTGTATGATTTTCATGTATTTAGTGTGGATTACCGTGACCCAATATCGACAATTATGCCTGTTAACTTTTCCATTCAAAAAAGTTGCTTCGTCAGAAAAAATAATTATATTGACAAAATTTAGATTGGTATTGCAACGTTCCATCATGAGATTTCAAGTGCCTATCGTGATCGTTCTCAGAGAATTCTTGCACCAAAGTTATGTATGGATGAAACTTTTCGGTTTTTGGTCGGTCTACGGACATGAGACGTCATTTTCTCTTCCTAATGTTCTGGTAGAAAGATGCGGATTTTATTCTAAACTGGTTAAAACATTGAGAGCCACCATCTGTTGCGCTTTTAGGTCTGCCAGAATGGACAGTATTTTTTACCTTTCCAGTTTCATGAAAATTTTTGTTAATTTTACTTCCGGTAGATTAAGATATTGGATTTTTGTTAGGATATTTATCATTAAAAATGTTATAAACATTTTGCAGGTTTCGCATTCTATCCACATTACCCAGTATAATTTTTTTGTGTTTTGGTTAAACGATCCAATCAACAAAATTGACATTGTTAAAAATATCAGGTAACCTTTTGTGTGCAGGTATTTTAATAAAAGGTAGTACATTAAATAGATAGATATTAGATCCTTATTTTTGCTAAAACTGTTGACTTTCATAAAAAGAATCGAGAAATTTACGCAGATTTTAAAAGAGTAATATAATATAGGGTGTTCCATTAAAAAAAACTTTCCTTTTATAAAAGAAAAACGGTAAACTTGGCAGCAATGCGGATTTGAATCCGGCATAATTTGATACCAAAGTGTACAATTTTTCACGAGTATTTTCATTAAATTCAAGTAAGCGGTACTTGAGATAATTCGCCATTTCCTTACTTTTGTTACACACTGTACATAGTTCCTCGGTTTTCGAAATATTGACCTTTGGGGATTGACTGTTTTAGATTTTAAGAGCCTACACAATCTAAACGATCTGACTTTTTGCAAAGCGGATTATGAGTATCAAAGACTTTAGTTGCCTTCTATCCTAAACAAGAATGGATTTAATCTACCAACAAAAAATAAAAAACTAATGCATTTTAAATTTGGGTGTTATATCGATAAAGCACAAAAACTAAGATATGAATGTGCAATCCATTATAATATAAATCATATCGTTCAGATTTTACTTTCTCTCAAAATCTGAAATTGTCAGCTTTCAAACATCAGTATTTCAAAAACTGGTAAAACTAGGTATAGATTTTTCCTCTATGAAATATTAAAGAAAAGGGTATTTTGTCTAAAAAATAAAAATTGAGAACTGCCCCGCTTTTTTGAGACACTCGACCAAACCATTGGTTTAGATTGTTTTTCTTGCGTTATATAAGATTGAATAACACACACTAAGGAGAATTACCAACGATATCACAGCCCCTAAACGGATCATTCTGTATATTTAATCTTAATGTAAAAAAAAGTGCAACTAGTTTTAATATTTGTGTCAAAAATAATTACTTACATTTTAATACGATATATGCAAGACTTTAGAAAGGTACTGTATAAATCAAGGTGTATCACTTAAAATTCCAAATCCCTTTTTCTCGAGAATAAACGAGTTTATCAAGTTTCTTTAATGGGGTAAATGTAATTATTAACGACTAAAATAAAATCGATCAGTATTAGCATCGCGACGCCAAGAAGAAACGAAGTTTAAAAATCTAAAATTTTAAAAACACTTCTTTTTTAAGGCATTTTTGTTATTTAGTGTACAGGGTGTTTCACATAAACTCAAAACGCTGATTTCTGTGGAATGAATTTAGATATCAAAATTTGGTAAAATAAAATTATTCTATTTCTAAATTTTTTTATTATTTGCATCAAATTGATTAAAACATTGGTTTTTGAGATCCAATAAAATCTTAGTAGAATAATTTTTTCTCAATTAGGAAATTGCTTTGGAACATTTTTTTAAATTATTTATAATTTTTAGATACTTTTGATTTAAATTAATATATGAGAAAAGAGGTTGTTTAAGTATCAAGGAAAGGTATATTCTAAAACATCATTGTTTTACTAAAATACCTGTAATATCTGAGAAGCCAATAAATATAGCAATCAACTTCATGCAAATAACAAAAAAAGATAAAAATAAAAAATCAATTAACTTTCTTTTTAACGTTTTTCAATATAAGCTATTTTCTTTTGGTGTCACTAATATTTCATTTATTATTATATAATTAGGTTTTTTTATAAACTATTGAATATCCCATGGAATATTTAACATTTTATTTCCTCGATAAAGCTTTGTTCAGCTGTCGAAGAATATTCGACCTTCAGGGATTGGCAGACCGAGAAATTTGACCTCAAACTCGGTTTGGTTTAGATTTGCTTCACTGGGCTTTGTTGCCGCAGTTTATTAAGTACAACAATTATAAGTATAATTATATTATAAAAATATATAAAAGTACGTACGCTACCACTTTTATTCCAGAGTGTACAGCTTTGGATAGGCCTGCGTATTATTTAAATGAATTTTTATATCAATTTTGAGAACGATCACGATAGGCACTTGAAATCTCATGATGGAACGTTGCAATACCAATCTAAATTTTGTCAATATAATTATTTTTTCTGACGAAGCAACTTTTTTGAATGGAAAAGTTAACAGGCATAATTGTCGATATTGGGTCACGGTAATCCACACTAAATACATGAAAATCAATTAAAAATCATTTCAAAAAGAACGTACACATGAATTTTGTGTAAGATTTCAAGACAATATGTATAAGTAGTTTTTATCACTGCATTTTTAAACATTTACCCCCGTATTCACTAAAAAGGTTTAAGAGATAGACGAAGTCTAGTTGCCATGGTACTTAAAACTATTAGTTCGCCAGTTATGTTTCGCTTATGACAATGTCATTTTGTAATTGTGACATTTAGAAAAATTATTTGTTCAATTGTTAAAAATGTCACCTTAAACCTACAACTGTCCAGTTAGGCCTGGTCTTAATTTAAACCTCTTTAGTGAATACGGGTGTTAACTAGACCGCCATTGTGATCCGCCATTATAAATTTATACATACATTTTACCAGATTATCTCTACATCATACTTTATTTTTGCCCGTCCGTTCGATAAGTAGTTTCTTAATAATATTTAATATATTATAATAATAATAATATTAATAAAGTGTAACCATTTTATCCTCATATGACTATTGATTTTTGGCTGAAATAAATTAATTAAGTAAAATTGGATAAGCAGATTTTGAGCTATGCCGCGTACAGACCGAACAACATACCGACAGATTGACGGAAATGAGAGAACATGTTTTTCGGGGTCCAGGAACCGTAAAATGTAACGATCTGCAAAAATCTGGGAGGGTGATTTTTATGCGATTACAATACTTACGAGGGAAGTAAAGAGACATGGCCGTCGATCTTATATGCAGATTCTTCGCTTTAACAATTGGATCTTATTAATGGGATTTCAATGAGCGTTAAAGATATAGATCCAAGACAAATAAAAAGAATTCGTATGTGTCATGAAGTTAATGGACAACGTATTGAAGATCTTATATAATAGGGATAATTCCATTTCTTTGTTTTTTATTACTTAAATAGCTTTAATTCTATTGGTAATACATCTTGTGTTTTACAGTCAACATTATTTGATTCCGAAATCGACATTGAACGAATAATAAAATAGTAATAATAATAATAATAATTCTGCACCTAAGAATTTGCAACATTAATACAAGAATGCTGTGCTGTGACGTTTATTTGTTTCACACTCACCTTAGATAAGAAATGTAATATTTACAGTTTATCAGTCTAAAGTAAAAAAATCGGTAAAATTCCTTTACCCCCTTTTCCTCGTTATGAATCTTTCCTTTTATTAGGATAAGAGAAGTATGACCCAATTTAGTTCGGTAACAGATATATACTGTCGTTTCAAATATATTTATTGGGCGCCATTTTGTTCCACCATTTTGGAAACCTACCAAAATCTTTCTCTCTTTCTTAAATCTTTAATGTTTCTACCTATATTACATTGGATTTTTTGCCAAAATTTAAAATAAAGTGAATACGTAGTTTTTAAAGTGACAAACATCGCCATTTTATCGCTATATCACATTTAAGTAGTTTTTTAGGCTGATTTTTTAAATATTTAATTAACACGCCATTATGTTTTGTTGTTATTTTGGATTCATACCAAAATTTTGCCAGTTCGTTCCTAAGTAACACTTGTTTTTTGCAATATAGTTATGGCACACAACTTGAAATCATTCCATTAAGTAGTTTTTTCATACTGAATTTTTAAATATTTTATTAAGCCGCCATTTTGTTCCGCCATCTTGGATTCATACCAAAATTTTACCAGTTGGTTCCTACATAATACTTGATTTTTGATAAAATTTTAGATAAATTGGATAAGCACTATGCCGTCATCTTGTTGCGCCATATTGGATTTTAAATATTAACTTTTGACCAAAATTTGAAGTCGACCGAGTAAGTAGTTTGTTAGACATGCCACGAACTGATAGAAAGATAGAGCGACAGACGCTAAAACGTGAAGATATGTAAGAGGGTGACTTTTTTCACGATTATTCAATATTTTATTTTGCCGCCATATTGAATTTGTACCACATTTATACCAGTTCACCTCTAGACCACAATTTGTTATTGCACTAAATTTAAAATCATTCCATTATGTAGTTTGTCAAGGCTAACTTTTTAAATATTTCATTAAGACGCCATTTTGTTTCGCCAGTTTGAAGTCGTACAAAAATGTTAACAGTTAATTGCTGTACAGTACTTGATATTTGTGTAAAATTTGATGTAAACTGGATAAGTAGTTTTTTTGTAATACTTTTTTTAACACTTCATTAGGCCGCCGTTCTTTTTCGCCATATTGGATTTTTACCACAATGTTACCAGGTCATCCCCATATGACCCTTAGTTTTTGTCAAAAATTTAAAGTCAATCGGGTAAGTAGTTTTTTAGTTATGCCGCGGACAGACCGAAAGATCGACGAAATTGAGAAAAATGTTTTTCGGTATCCAGAGACTCTGATACGTAAAGATCTGAAAAATGTAATCGCATAGTTTAAATAGAGATATTTAAAAAAGTATTTGGTATGGGTATAGGATATTGTACATGAAGAATATTTAAAGCTGTTTAGGTATTTAGATCTTGATTAGTTTTATAGGTCCTCCCATTAAAATCAAGCGAAAAAATATCGTTTGAAATTGTTTTTCTGTACGTTTGCGGGTAAACTGGAAGTGCCCTAACTAATGAATGAAATTAATTGCATTACAAGCAGCATGGATAATATTTAACTGTATTTATCTTCAATTGTTTTTTAAAGAATGGTATTATACATTGACAGTTTTGAAGTTTCATTCGCCATTCTCTCGAAAACCGTGAAGAATTCGCGTAGGTACGATGTTTTATTGGTGGATAATTCATAAATAAAATTATACATATATATATATATATATATATATATATATATATATATATATATATATATATATATACATATATATATATGGTACTTAAAACTATTATATTATATATATATATATATATATATATATATATTATTATTATAAAATAATAATAGCTACACTGACTGTTCTAATTGCTCTCTGTTTTTATAGGTCTAATTTGGATATGCACTCTCACTTGAACCGGCTGATAACTTTGTATAATGCCCACTTTCCAAATGTTGATATTATGTTATATATGTTATTAGAACCATTCAAAAGCAGATTTAGGCAACTTAGTTTTTATTGGCGCATTAGTAGTATAAGTTAAGATTTTTTCTCTGTACACCCACCTGTAAATTGTAGGTGCCACCTATGGGCCCTGGGACTGTTGGCATACGATTTGTGATTAAATAAATGAGTTATCTAGATTGATATATTAACCGAAAAAAAATTACTTTATTCTTTACAAGTACACTTTTTTAAATAAAAGCCTGTTTTTAAAAAATGTTTAAATTTATATTTTATTAGCTCAATATCATGATTAATGCATCAGCTCTCAAACTGTAAGTAAGGCACGTCGAAGCTGGACAAGTGGATACCGAATGAATGAACAAAACGGTATAACAGGAGAGCTCGTGACAAAAAACTACATATTCCAATATGATGTAGTGTTAAGGGTGTACGCTCAATATCCGCACGTCAACCGACTGCTGACTGCGTATGTTCCATTAAACTGAAGTTTTTTTTTTCATTGATTAAATATGATAATTAAGTAGTAAACTAATTTTCAGCTATTACAAAATACTGATAGCGATGCAGGTAATAATTTAACATACTTTCAAAGCTCGCCACCTGTATCATATTGAAATATCACCCATTACAAAATTCTTGCAGTTTTTTTTATCACAAAGTCTTAGGTTATTATAATTATTTCTTGTTGAAGGTGTTATGTTTGTGAAATATATAAACAAAACAAAAAGTGAGGACTTTTTTTTAGGCGACAATTTTTTTCTGGTAGTGTAATTGTACCAGGGCGCCAACTTGGATTGCAGCAGATTAGAGGCGCAGTATTATTAGACGTAAAAAAAAGACGGTCAAGGTCACTAAGTGCATTTTTTAGTACGTGTAAAAAATTTTGATTAGGTATAGATTAAGCAGAAGTGGTTAAAAATCGATTTGAAACATTATTGAACATCACGCTGTATGTCAAGATAATAAAATGTGCAACAATATGTATTATCATCTGACTGGTATACGTGCACTAAATTTCAGAGCAATAGGTAGGAGGGTAGAAATTATCTTGAAAGATTTAGAAGCAATATGTTAATTTGAAGTGGTTCAAAATGTACTTATAAGATGGATGGATATGTACATACGTGTACAAAATTTCAAAGCAATAGGTCAAGTTCAAATGACCCAAAATTGACTTGCAAGATGAATCAAAGTTGCGGTTAACGTCATAAAATTTCTGTACTACCATCGAAACTTTATATGTGTGGATCAAAAATAGACTTAAATGATTAAGTGTAGATCCTATATATGTGTACAACATTTTAAAGCAATAGGTTAACTGAAAGTGGTTAAAAAATTGGTCAAGGTCACAATCAAAGTTGCCGAAGTATTGAGATGTTACCAGACCTGTATTTGGGCGGTTAACTGAAAGTGATTCAAAATTAAATTAAATATTAGAAGTAAAATTAAATACCTGCAAGCTTGTTAATTCAGAGGTATATTTTGTATAGTTTCCTAATACAATGCCGCGCGCCGCCGTGTAAATTATATAGGGTTATGGATCTATAAAAGCGCTAGCCTCCTTTATATTTCTATAGTGGTCCTTTAGCTGTACAAGCGTTTTTTTCCGAAATTTGCAATTATAGCATATCTGGTTTGTCTTACTCTATAAAAAATAAATATATTTTTTATTATTAATCTAACTACCAGATTAACTTAACAAACTTTGCAATTATAATTTTAAAGAACCCAATAATTATAATGATAAATGTTTCATTGTGCGAAACTTCTCTTTCGAGGCGAAACCGCACGTGGGGTATAAGCGGCGGCACTAATCACTATTCATTTGAATAAATAAATTTTAATTTATGATTCTGCGATCGTTTAATACGTGCATTTTTCGCGCATTTCATAATGCTAGATTAATTCTACGTATTAAACCCAACGATGTGTAAAGATCCCGACAGCAAACCATCTATCGCACCTGTTTTATGCGAATTTTCAAGGATCGGATTAAATTTTTAAATATTTAATTTTCAATTTCACTTGAAAAGATAAAGTATTATCGGCTACACGTAAACGATTTTCTAATTTTTAAATGTCGGTAACGGAATTTGCAGAAGGGAAAAATAATTTATCAAAAAAAAATTGACCGCATATTTATAATTCTATATGTAAAATATTTTTAGATATTTCTTGTATGAATAAAATCTTATATTTCATCTTTTGTGAAAAAATAAAAAAATTGGTTAATTGGCTCTACCCGGAACTTCTCTCGCTATGAATTCTTCCGTTCATCAAGAAAAGTGAAGCATGTAGTAATTTTTTTGCGGGGGTGTCTTCCTTATTAAGATAAAGGGTTGTAGTTTTCGCTTTCAGAATAAGGAAACGAGGTCAGATTAGTTTTAATAAATGGGACACCCTGTATATTATTCTTTATATTTATTAGGAATAATGTTGGCTTTTCAAAAATAACGTATTTTGAGCGCTATGGTTAGGATAATATCTTAGGAGTCCTTTTTGTTCAAATTAGAGTTCAGAGTGACGGCAACCTTTCCGAGACATATTTGCCCAACTTAAATCAAATGTAGTAGAGCACAGATCATTTATCCAGCCCCGTCCTAAAGTATACATCAAACAAGATAGAGAGAGAAAAGAAATAAACGTATTGGGTTATGTAAAAGCGGCGCCTTCATTTGGTGTATCCAAGTCTGATGCTGAAAGAATTTTGCCAAAATATAAGTATCACCCATATAAATTCTACATAGTTCAACATTTACACCTCGGCGATGCCGAGCGCCAAATTTTGTTTGGCCAATGGTATTTACAACAAATCCATTCTAATGAATCTTTTGGCAGACTCGTTATCTGGAATTTGCAGTTGCCAAAATACAAGAAACTGGTCCGCAGAAAATCACCATTTAGTTTTTGAGGGCGCTTTGGGGTTGGGGTCTCGTGTTTCATTTTTGGCAGACGCTTTGGGGTTGGGGTCTCGTGTTTCATTTTTGGCAGACGCAAAGACTATAGAATTTTTGAAGTAGATGTCACGTGTCGGTACCTAGAAATCCTTGAGAAAGTTATTCCACAACTGATGGAAAATGTTCCATTGGCAAGAGATAGAAGATAACTTTCCTCGAAGGTGGACTGGTACACACTGAACATACAGTGTACAGATCTCGTAG